>VZSV01000139.1:1173257-1289669 GCA_013398735.1 Nothocercus julius
CTTCTAAAATCTTAAGATGACCAAATGAGAGCAAAATAGCTGCTTACTGCTGATATAAAAAAATCTTAAGCAATGTCAGCTCTGCAGCTCTGATGACTCCATGCGAGAGAGATGTTCAGAAAGAGCTTTAATTCACATTTAAGTTTCTTCTTTATGTGTTGTTCAACCACTAATTGAAAACCAGTCCAAACCATATAAACTTCATCGTCTATAACAGTTAACAAAAAATGGCCTCTGTAAAAGCCACTGCTTAATTCACAGCATTTTAATTTGAAGATGGTTGTACATAGTTGAAAACGTGCGGTGCAACAAGCCTCCTTCCATTGAGCACAACAGAAAACAGCAATTACACAGTCTGTTGGTCGGATTTTTTACTAAGGAAGTGTAACATCTGCTAATGGACGGGGAAGCAGTACAGTCCCATGCAAAGAGTGAAGTCATCAGCACAGCGTAACACAAGGCCCGTCCATTTTGCAGAGGACCTCTCGGCAATGAATCTCCGCGTGCCCATCAGCGCTGCCCCTGTCACGGCTGCCGCTGAGGCAGAAGAGCCACGGAGAGGGGACAGCCAGGAAAAATGTGTTGAGAGCTTCCCACGCCTTCAGACGTGCACTCGATTATGCCCAACTCATCTCCGAGGTGCCGAGGCACCGCGTTAAAAATGCTCGGACAGAAAGAAAAGGTGATCTCACCGCGTAGCTGGCGGCACCTTGCCATGCAGCATCCCTGCAAGACAACTAAAATCCCGTCTCCAGAATTATCCTTGAATCAACCCACGCTGTGGTCGGGAGGAATCGGAAGGAACAGTAACTGAAGTGCTAAGAGATTTTCTTCCACGCAGGGTGTACCAGGTTCCACCCTGCAGGATTTACTGCCGACAGCTCCATCTGAGCAGGAGCAGGAGCCAAATCCTCCCTGTTCCTTGTGCTCCCTTGCGGAGCCACTTGGCCCTCAAGGTACTGCGATCGCTCATTAACTTCAGCTCTGAAATAAAATTTTCTTCTCCTTGATTACCAAATCCCCAAAGAAGGATGAAAAGTTTTTGTTTTTCTCACAAGGACTGCACCACAGTAAATCTTTCCGCAAAACTAATAAACAGTTTAAATTCAATAGCGCCTGGATAGAGCATCAAAATCAGCAGGCAAGAACAAATTAGACTCTTCCTGGGAAAGGCTGCGCAGGATCATTGCTTCCCTTTCCCACCATCTATACTGCTAAATACAGGAATCTGTATTAAAACAGAGATTGAAGACGCAGGGTTGCTGCCACACCAGCATGCTTGGTCAGCACAGTTTCAGCACCTCGTCCCAAAGAATGAACCCATCCCATTTTTCAGATCAGAGCACAAGTCCAATATATCAACAATTTTGGCAGACGGTCATAATAAGGGCCTATGAGGTCCTCCGTATATCCCAGTAAGTACTCACCACCCTCAAGCTGCACAAAATCATGCAGAGCACGGGGCTACTAGAGCCTTTCAGGATCAGGCCCTAATGAATAAAATATACAAAGGTGACTTGAGTAAAATACTCTCCAATGTGCTGACAAAAGTAAAATAAAATATTCCTCTTAGGATGTTTTCCTGGCAGGACAACCTGACCTCTGCCTGAGTGGCCTTGGCAGAGGAGCCGGCAGCGCTCTAACCGACCGATTCCTCTGCCCCCTCTACTTGCCTCTGGACCGATTTTTTGCCAAAGGATTGCAATATTGCATAGGTCTCCAATACAAAATAAAAATTGTCTGTACTTGCAATCGATGCACCTAATGCCACTGCAAAGCATGGGTAGTGCACCATACCTTTTGAACTGCAGCTGCCCTGTGGGCAAGCTACATCATTGTTAATTGTTATGTTTTTATTTATAAACGACTGCCGTGTTTTCTAAGCATGGCTCTTTTTGCAAGTACCTCTCACTCTGGACATCAAGTGGCAGCCTAGAAGTTCAGCTTTGTCCTTGCTCGCTGCTGAAACGCCCACATCGCGTAGCAATTGCAGGGCGCTGAACTCTCACCCGCCTGCAGATTTAGCATTGCTCCAAAGGGAATGATACCTCTTTAAGCAATATTATGTCATCTGTACGGCGTATCTCACTAAACTTGCCTTTCAGCCCCTTGTTCTTAGGCTTCAAAAGGAGGCTACAGCAATCTGATGCAGCACCCACTGGGCAGAAATCAAAGGCTCTTGTTGACTTCAGTGGCTGCTGGAGACGGCCCCGGCACGGCAGCGCGGCGTAGCCGGAGGCAGCCGTACAGATGGGATCGGGGAGCGAGGGCCTCGTTGCTTCCAGCTCCAATCTGCGCCGTTTGTACGTATAATTATTATTTTCCATTCACCAGCCCCATAAATACAATGCTGAATAGGCAAGCTGAAGTCTTTGTGCCTGGTGTTTTAACCAGCAGTAAAGATCCTACAATCAGGATTCGCATTACACTCCTGTGTTGCCATAACACTGGTTCCTCAAGGAAAAAAAAAAAATAGAAAGGCTCCCAAGCAATAGTAAGGCTGGGTCTTACACACAGTTCTCATCTTTGTTAAAGGAGCCTCAGCTACTCAAACCACGCAACAGAAAAACATGTTTTGTCTACATGGCAAAACTCTGGCTAGTGAGTGAACCAACCCGCTAGCAAACGGGCAGAGAAACGGGCCAACCCAAATGCTCAGAAGTGGAAGCTTTATTGTCATCCTCACTACAGCTCGACTTGGTCAGGGCGCTACAGAGCAGCGTAGCATGAGGCGGGCTGCAAGGGCTGTTCTTTTTGCAGTGGTAAATACACCAAGCACACATGGTCTTTCCACTGAAGGCCAGCAGGCTCATCACCTGGCCCTGGCACTTTTACACGAATTGTCTGCAGAGCTAAACTCCCAAGTACCTCGGTGCGGCACAAACCTTACCAAGCCATCGGTCAGGTTTGGTTGCCTTCAGCAGTCCCCACCAGTGGATTGTGCCTGCGGTCACCTCTAACAAGTGGAAGAAAGTTAATCACGGCAAAGTTAAATTAGCACGGAATGCCTGACTTGTCTCATTCACATTCATTTGACAGTGGCATATGCTCCTGCTTTACACATGAAAGCTTAATTACAACATTTCAGGTGGCAAACCAGTTAATTACATAAAAGCGAGGCCCCCAAGACCCGCCGCGATGCCCGCGGGCGATGTCGTGCTCCACGGGGGATGCTCCTTGTCAGCAGCGTCGCGCTGGGCGCTGCAGGGGGGCAGAGCCGCGGCGCCCCGAGTCCCTGCACACGATCCCGGCTATCACGAGTGCAAAGCGCAGCTTGTACGAACACCCCTTGCTAATAACAAAAGTAAAGGGAAAACCTCTTTTTTTTTTTTTTTTTTTTTTGCCCAGAACGATACATGATCCCTTGTGTGGGATCCAGCTCACCTAACCTGAGATGTTGCTGCGGCAAACATCTCCAGTGGAGATTAGCATTCATCTGGCTTTCGTTTATCATGCACGTTGGCTTTCTTCCAATGCAAAACAATTTTGACTGCAGATGCTGGGAAGAGAGAGATCAACCTGTAGCAGGGCCTGTTTCCCCGCGCTGACTAGAAAGAGGGCCCGAGGTGGCCAGCTCAGATGTGCAAAGATGACCCTGGGCATTTGCAAAAGATAACAGAAGCCAGCACGCTGCCTCAGCCGAGAAAAAGGGGAAGAAGGAACCCCCTGCTCAGCAGCGCGTCACGAGCCTCGCTTGCTTTGCTCTCTCCTGCTGGACTTCAAACAGCTGCCGTCTCTGCAGCCCTCAAAAGGAGCGGGTGAACTGAGTCCTCTTGCCACAAAGTTCTCTGTGTGAAGGGTGATACTTTTTTTTCCCCTTTTTTCTTCATAACGTAAAAAATAGCTGGGACTATTCTTTTGCCCAGGGCCCTTCCTTCTGCCTTGCTGTTGACCACACGCTGTTTATACAGCGCAGGGCTCCCTAACCATGATTCAGCATTACTGCCGTTCCAACCTGGTGCCTACCCCTGCAGGGAGTCGCTTGTCTCAAGGGTCCTCCACTCACTTTACTCCTTGAACTTACATGGTCACCTTGATCTGGCCACCAAAGTTACTTTTTAAGCCCAAGGCAATATAACTATCCAATTAAAACAATCCATCAGAAAAGCAACAGAAACTGCAGGTTTAAGAAGACTGAGGTATAAACTTTGAAGAAATCACAGGGTGAAGAACTATCTTCTTTTCCTCTTTCTCCTATATATACTCCTTTGCCTTGCATCAGCCTTTGTCTTGTACAACAATATTTTGTGGCTTGGTTTATATTCAGAATAAGCAACTTCTGCAACTGCCCTTGCTTTACAGCTGCATACAGTCATCTATAAAAGCTGTGTGCTGTCTCGTATTCTACCCCTACGAAAATTCTCCTTAAAAATAGTACATATAAAATGTACAACACGAGACTATATTTTTACCTCAGGCTTCTGATGACAAGAACTAACTGCTTGAACTTCACCTTGAAGGTTTCTAATACAGCTGTTAAGTTCTTTATATAAATAAAAAGAAAGTACAGTTTAGGTTTTACATAGCAAAGGACTTGCTTTGGTATCTTCCACAGGCATTATCCCAGAAAACCCTCTGAGAATAACAAGAGAAAAAATGCTTAAGTTCACAAAAACAAGGACATCCCAGAATGCTGACCTCCCGCTTCCACCTCCATCGCACCTAATTACAGCTACCTGCAGAACTGTGTAATCCCCTGACACAGAGCTCCGAGATGCTTCATAGATCATAGGTGCAACAAGACACAAAAAGCCTCTGGCTCCACAGCAGTTTTGCAGAGTCTGGCAGGAAGCAAAGGAGGGACTGTCAGACGTTGCATTGCCCAGGAGCGTCGCTTTTGTGCAGGGGACTTCTGAAAGGCACCGCCGTTATTAGCTAGCAAAAGCCCTAGTGTAGATACCTGCTACTCCTTTTTTTTTTTTTCTTTTTAAACGAAGGGCATGCAAAGTGCACAGTCCTCCAAGGTGGCTGCACACACACCGCGTCAAGATGAAAAGCAGTGGGATTTTATTCTAAAGTAAAGGTATTTGTCCTGCTGCATCCAGAGAAACCTTCGTTGCAGCAGCTCACTAAGAACATGGGATTCTCTGGAGACAGCTGGAGCGCAGTTAAGGGAATATATCAACAGGAGCAACCCGTGTCTGCTCCCTGGGCTTGTAAACAAGCTCAGCAACCAGCTGATCGCTCTTCCTGGTATTTATACAGCCATGTAAACAGCTCTCGTCCAAAATGCCTTCTGACAAAGCGCTTTGCTCATTTACCTGACTTTGCACCTCCTTTTATTTGTTCTCAACCTGACTCCCGCTCCCTCCACACGACGAGCCCCAGTTCTTGCGTTGTAGCTACAGCTCCAACCTCCAAGGCAGCGTAGGAAGGAGCGCACACGCCGAGGGCTCTGTAATTCATCATCATTTCCAGAAGGAAGCAAAAGAGCTGTGTGGTGATTGCTTACCCTTTCCCAAGGGCAGAAGAGGAGCAGATCTGTCAACCAGCCATGACATCCTGGGAAAGTCAGCACCAACTGCGAGCCTATGCTGCTCACCCATATGGTATTTACACTGCCAAGAATGACCCTTGTAGGCCAAAAGTGACTATAAGGAACTACGGCTTGGGTGGAAAACTTGCATGTGCCAATTCTCCCTGGAAGGAGTCACGTTTCAGTAAATGGAGAAGGTAGTGGAGGTAGCACTGGAGTATTGGCTTTCCCATCTGCGGGTTGTTGTTCAGTGAGCTGCTGGGAAAGGATTAAGTCCACTTTATTGCTCTAGTTGCATTTAATAAAAAGGATAGTGCGGGGGGATAAAGGAAAACAGGAACAGGCTGCCCAAACAGGCTGCCCAAAAAGGTGATGGGAGATTGGAGGTCTCACGATCTGGTCAACAGATAAATTTGAAGGAGGATTGAGTAGCTCAGTCCGCAGAACAAATCACTTACTATATACTAATGCATGTAAACACAAAAAGATATAAGTCTTAATACATAATCAAGCTTAAAATTTAATGGGCATAACAAAACTATTTTAGTAGTAGTAGTAGTAGTAGTAGTATTTTACTAGTATGCATTACTCACCTAGAGTTCTGGAAGGGAGATTTCAATAAGTTCAGAGATTTGATAGGTAAAACCACCTGGGAATATGATCCAAAGGAAAAAAAAAGAAAAAAGAAAAAGAGTTGAAGAAAGATGGTATTACTTTAAAAAAATAAAAACCCTAACAAAACAAAACAAAAGCAACCCATGAGGATAAGTACAAATTTGTAGAGAAAAAAAAGGTAATATATGTTACCAGATATCGTTATGAATAAGTTGGATTTGAGAGCAATGGAAATTTCACAAGGAGACAAATCTAAGTCCTGCCCCTGAGCACACGAAAAAAAATAGCACCGAAGGCGAAAGAGGGAAGCAAGCAATTAAGGAAGGCAACACAAGTTCAGCTTGGAAAGAACATGGAGGGGAACGAGACATCGGTTTGTAACAACACTGGTGGTAACACAAACGTTGAGAGGAGTGTTGGTCTGATATTCAACAGAGAAGGACAAATGTCAACAGGTAACTTTAAGAAAGCTCTTTATTTATATGTATTTTTGCATGCTTTATGAAAGAGCAGCTGTGATAAAATGTCAGTAGCAGTTTGTGTGAGTGAGAAAGGGACACGACCTCCGTTTTGAATGGGGAAATATGGCCTGGAGAGCTTTAAATACGTAAAGAAGTTAAACAGTTTCAACTCCAGCTCATGAAACATCAGCGATCATCTCTGAGAACCTGTGAGGGTTCCTGAGGGAAGGTTACAAAAAGACTGGGAAAGAGGTATCATGGTGCCTGACACAAAAAAAAGGAGAAGCAATAGAGTATTAGCTAGAAGTGTCCTGTGCCTCCACATGACAGGATCACAGAACCACAGAAGGGCTGAGGTTGGAAGGGACCATCCAGTCCAACCCCCCTGCTCCAGCAGGGACACCCGGAGCACGGGGCACAGGCTCATTTTCTCAGAAGAAAATTACCAAACACAGACTACATGAATACAATCCCAAATAGTTAAAAAGCTGATTAGAACAATGTACTCTGTAGTGGGCAGGTAATTTTTTTTTTTTTCTCAAATACAGACAAGAAACAATTTTAAGCAGCAGCTGTGTAGAAATAAATTGAATTTTTGCAGAACTAACGTGAGCACAAGTGAACAGGAGTGCTCTGCTGCAAGAAAAGGCAGTTACTTTACTGAGACTTACAGATACTTGTTCATCATGACACATCTTTAAAGTAATCCTGCTGTTTCATTCAAGCATGGTAAAACATACCTGGAGAGCTGTGCTTAGTTTTGGGGCACTGCATTTTGATAAATGCATGATCTAGGCACAGAAATCCTGAGCAGAGCAAGGAGAATAATCAGGAAGATGGAAAACATGGCCTAGGAGGAAGGACTTCAAAATCTGAGGTTGATACAGTGCCCAAATGAGTGGTCCACAAGGGCTAGCGCTTTTCGGGACCCCGAGCAGGATGTTTGAGTGTCCTCTACTGCACAGGCCTGATAAAACCTAATGCCCTGTCCATTGCATGCAGGGTGGAAAGGGTGGAAGAAGAGGTTTATGTCCCTCAGGAGGGACCGTGCATGCTCCTTCACTCCTGCTACAGCCAAGGCTTTCACTGGATTCAGCTCCAACACCTGAAGTACCAGATGAGCGTGGAGATTTCAATTTCGTTACCTATTTTTTCCTGCTAGAGTCCCTTTCCTTTTCTTCCCAAAGACCAATATGAAGAGAGGGCTGCAAGAACAAGGGCTTGTGTGAAACAAAAGACACAAAGGACAAGATGTCAACAGAGCACCGAACACCACCTAATCCTGCTCAGACAAATCTTTTATTTTGGATATTTAAAGGAAAAAGCCTGTCTGCTTGACAAACCAGAGTGGTTCAAAAGAACCGATTACAACCTGTCATATCAGGTCAGCCTGAAAAGAGTTTCTGTACAGCCAATGATTCTATAAATTACATTTACAGTCACTTCATTTCCCAGCCTGAAGCAGTGCAGATCGCAGCAAAATGAACAGTGACAAAAATGTGCATGTTTTTATGCAGCAGGATTGTAAAGAATAATATGGAGACAGGAATGAACTTGATCGAATCGCAATGGAAGATTAATTGTGCGACATGTGAGTAATTGGTTAATGGGACTGGGTCAGCACCTGGTGTCTGGTGGTTTGAAAATAGGGTGAGAACGCGGCTTCAGCTCTTTGAAAAAGGTTTTGCCGGCCAAAATGTTCCCATCTCTGTAACCTGCACAGTCTGAGAAACGAAATAAATCTAAATGTAAATTGCAGAGCTGTCTGACAGGCAGAGGGACTTCTTGCTTTGAGGCTGATGTTCATATTGTCATTGATGGAGGCACAGAGAGACCAGGATGGGCGTCCAGCAAGGAGCAGTGTGGCCTGTGCAGACGAACCTGGATGGAACGTGATGCATTAACCTGTAAGTACCTAAAAGGAGAGGGTAGCCTGGTTAGTGCCTGCTCAGTGTAGGAGAGAGAGCCCTTATGATAATATGGAATTGTGAAAAAAATGAGGCCTTGTCTGCTCTGCAAGGATATTAAAGAACCAGTGACGCTTTCCCCATGGAAAAAAGGATTGCCCCCTTGTCCTTGGTCAACATTTTCAATGTCTTGTCAACAGGCTGCCTGGCTATTGCCCTTTACTGCAGGGCAACTGTCGCCATATCGGTCTCAGAAAAAGCATAATTTGAAGCTTATTCCATTGGACACAGACTAGCCTGCTTTCAAAGATTATTCAGGAAGCTGTCGTATATTTTATATCTTTATTATAGTATGTCTATGGTAAGTCTACATTGTATCTATAGGAAATTAAGAAATTCCTAGTGATACAGTTCAATTTTGTTCAAGGATTTAAGATCACATTCCCTGGTGTTCAGTGCGCCCTGGGAACAGATTAGAGCTGAAGACCTCCATCTCAACATCTTGTAGAAATAGTTTTTTAGGTCTGGACTCCCACATTTGCCTGTAACAAGAAGCAACTCTCTATTTCTAGTACTGCGGGCAAAAACCTGCCGCTTTCTTTGATTGCATCAGTACTAAAGAAGCAGCAAGGGCATACAGGGATAAAATCAGAAAAGCTGGGTTCTGAAGTGATTTACGAGTAATAAAGGACATAAACGGAAACGAGGAAAGGGTTTACAAATAAAAGAGAGGTATGCAAAAGATAAAGGAAAAGATTCGCCAGTCATTCAAATCAGGGGAAGCAGATAACTAATGGCACAGAGACAGCTGAAATACTTCATGTCTTTTTCACATCCCTTTTCATAAAAAAGATTATGTGTGATCAGCCACTTAGAGCAATGGTTTTATAAGGTGATAGAAACATCGGCTAGGAGTGCGACAGAATGCAGAAAAAATAATTAAATAGATAAAGTTGAATTCTTGTCATCTTGTTCTCAAAAAAGTGCTTCCTAAGAAGTGAGTCACAGCAGAATCTGCACTAGAAGCTCAGGAGTCTTCATGATCTTCAAGAACGTATGGGTATAACAAAAGCCCAAGTGATCCAGAGAAAGGAAAATACAACCCTTATTTGGTTAAACAAAGAGGAACTGGGGAACTAAACTGATTTAATTTTTATACGTGGTAATGGACAAGAACAAATTGCAATACAACAATCTACAAGCATGGAAGGCAGCATTGCTGACCCTTTTTATCTCCTCAGCCAAACTCCCATGGCAGGTGGGAAGTGGGCAACAACGTAACGTGGCCCCTTTAGGAGCAGATGCCAACCATGGGCCGGCTCAAGGCCACTTACAAGAGCTGCCTGTGCTGTGGGTAGCGTGAGAGCCCACGGGTGAGACTGTGATGGACAGAGAGCTTGGAGCTGTGAAGAATAAACCGTGACAGACCTATCTCATTTCTTGCTTTGATGGGATTTGGTGGATCAGAACGGGTAGCCGCACTGTGTGAAACATTAACTTTAAGAGGACATCTGACATTAATCCAGATGATAGTTTCTTTTATCTAAATGTGATTGCCATATGGTAGCTTCAGTGCTGTTCGAAGAGGCCGTATGCAGTGAGAAGCAATAAGACCTTTACTGTTATAAATGAGAAGAACGTTTAGCACAAGATCTTGAAGAGTTGATCATGGATCTAGTTCTCCTCCAGATTGACTTTGAAGTGGTCAGATGATGGAACAGATTACATCTGGAAAACGTACAGGTGGCACCTGGCCATGAGGACTTGCAAGCATTTGGGATAATAGGATTAAATTCTTAAAATACATTGTAAATTGGAGGCATAGTATGAAATAAGCACGATGATATTCAGAAAACCTGCAAAGCCTAATGCTTAAAAGGATTAGTGTAACAATAAAAAATGTGGAGAGCTTGATTAATCCCGCAGTATATTGTCAAGCAACCCTAATTTGAGACAACAAATAACAATTAAGGTTTGCCCTTTTGTGCATTTTGGGATGTATTCAGAATCATATTTATGTAAGAATACACAGAGTAGTTATTCTTCTCCATCTCAGTCATGAGACTCCAGCTGGATCCCTATGTCCACCTTCAGTATGCCGCATGCTTTAATAAAGAGGTGGAGAGACTGCAGAATATCCAATAGAAAACAACAGAGATAACACTTTTGGAAATAATAAGATCTTTGTGGAAAGATTAAAAGTTTGTGTCCAAAAGAACAGACTGAGGGGAAATAAGTTATATAAAAATAAATAAATACATACCCACGCATACATGCGCACACATTTGTTACTTATGTGTATACTTTACACATTCATATATATATATATATATATATATGTACACACACACACAATGTGCACACAGAGAAATGCGAGACATTCTCCAAACTCACTAAAAGGAAAGACAAGGTGTAATCCACAATTCACAGCGCAGAAAACAGAGTACCCACTATGTCCCCGCAACGGAGTACGGAAGGTGTCTGCCTGCCCTTGGAGATAAGTCAAGGGAAAGTATCTAGCCCTATGGTACCTCTTTTAATAATAAAACCCTGAAACTATACTGCAAGCTGGTGAGGCAAACAAAAAGAGGTGGAATGGGAAAAGCAGTCTATATCCCAGGCCAGTACTGGAACAAAGGACTTATCCCTCTTTTAAGACTGAGTTTTACTTCATTTGTAATCTTGTTCCTCCAGCCTTTGTATCTATTCCTCTGATATATGAGGCCTAGATAATTAAATTTGTAAGTTATTTCATTAAAAAGCCAGCCTCGTGTCATGGGACAAGCTGAGCTGGAGTAGAGTTGATAAACTGGGATGCCTCTGTGGAAGGGACAGATCAGGCTTAAATGGTTTGTAGCCAGAGCCAGAGCTCTGGATCCTGGAGAAGTCCAAGGACTGGAGAATACACGTGGTCATCCTGCAGCATGGGGTGCTTGTGCTGCCAGCTGGCAGCTTTTAGGATGAAAAAGTCCAGCAGCGAGTGGACAACAGCGACACCTCTGCCCGGAGGCATGACATCCATCGCCAAAGGATGGATGGGCAAACATCAGTTTGAGATACTTCAGTTGTAGTGGGCCCTGTCTCGGAGCAGGAGGATGGACGCCTGCCCTGCCTTATCTTGATAAGTGACCATATAGCACTTTGCAAGACGAACAAAAACACCTTTGGGAATACTGATCCAGTTCTTCCAACCAGCTTCTACTGCTGTCCTGCCTGACTGATTTGCTGCCTTTTCATTTTTAACTCAGAGAGGCTCCTTGTGGAGAGATGGCCAATATATTAGCAGTTTTATATAAACTTCAGTCCGTTCAAAATAAGCACATTAGGGTAACAATGTCCTCCTTCGCAGCCTCTATAAATTGTTTTTCATGTTGTTTTTACCATGAGGACAAAAATACCTGGTCTTGTGCCTAGCGATCCTTTGGGACATACACGTTGTATTTCATACCCCATAAGACCCATAACTTTTACAAACAGATGAGCTGATGTTGAGACTTTGAAGACTGTGGATGCAACCAGGAGTCCAATTCAAATCTTTCTCTTTCAATAAGTCGGTGCCTTTTCCCTTGTAAAGGCAAGATATAAGTATATTTTTCCTATTGCCTTTTTTTTTTTTTTCTTTTATATATACAGGGGAAAGCAGGAAACTTTTAATCTATCACTAGGTCTTCTGACACAGACACAGAGAGTCAAGGGCCCCCCTTCGCCAGAGGTTTCAGTCCTGCTCTGACCTGTACCATGCATATTCACGGATCACAGCAGCTCTCACCTGCTACAGAAATTGTTCAGCTCCACTGCTACATGGCACTGTCTCACCTACATTTCCTCCAAGCAACACCAAGGGCACATTTTTGTCTTCTCAAAGTCCTCTGATTTCTTTCTCTTCCAACTTGGCTCTTGGTGCATATATAAATATATGAATTAACATATGGTATATATATACATGGTACATTTAAATATATAAATATCCATTGCTGCTAATTAAGGAGAACCAGACAGATCACAACCCCCTCTGGCAGCTACTGAGTAAAAATCCTCTCCTTTTTAGGGCCCACAGATAAATTTATTTCACTACACTTTCTTTATGCTGGTGATTCTTTCCCCTACCGATGACCACATCACGGGTGAGGCCCGTGCAGGAGACCCAGCGCACCTGGCACGGAGCTGGGGCATCTGCAGAGCCGGATGACACGGCTCTGCAAATGCTCTGTGCTCCACTTCAGCGAAGAGGGGGTTTCTCACTGGAACGCTCTGACGATGGCAGCCAGCAGAATGCAGCAACTGCGGCAGTGTAGGACGTGTCCTGTAGTTTCTGAGCCGTGGTAGATGTTTCTCTGCCCGTGCTGCTGCCTCTCCTCTCCTCTCACAGGAGGAGCTCTCACAGCATCCTCCAGCCCACTAGCTCTGGTGCCTGGTCGGGGGTGGCAGTTATAGAGAGTAAAGAAAGAGGTAAAGAAAAGAGAGACAATGTTGTCACCTGCTGCTCAGTCCACAGAAAACACAGGCACAAGTAGAGTTAGGGGGGAGGAAATCAAAGAGGTGAAGGGGAGAGAAGCCCTGTCTGTTAATCCAGCCCAAAGCAGTGCTGGATGATCCTCCTTGGTCAACAGCAACCAGTGATGGTGCCAGGCCGTGGTGGCCACTCATGGTCTTTGCTGCCACAAGCTGCTCCCTTCCTCCCGCAGTGACCAGGCAAGGGCCATGTACCAGCCTGGGGGAGCGGTCCCGTGGATTTACCGCAGTTTGGAGACGGCGTAGACAGGGATTCCCAAAGGAACGACACTGTTAAACCTTTCATGTTTGTCGCATATGCAGTGACGGTTTGATCTTGATTGCTTAAGCTCATACACAAAAGCAACAATTATAGTTAGCTTTGGCATCTCATACCTTCTTCATCTCCTCTTAGCTTCTACCTTCTCTTTTGTGAGACTGTGACAAAGATCTTTAGAACAAAGCAAAATCCCACTGTAAATACATAGAAAAGTTAATCTGTTTGTGCTTATCGGCCAGTTTCCCTGAAGTCTGAGGTTTAGGCTAAGATTTCTCAATTTCCTAGGTATATTCTACTGGTTGGGCATCTCCTCGGCCTAACATGGCTGTAATACCGATCATGACCCCTAAATTTGGAAGGTTTTTCTGGTGACTTAGTTGAGGTGCTCATCCATTTGAACTGAAATAGAAAATAAGTTACTCAATTTTCTAGAGCTCTAACTACAGCCAGCAGTTTGACAGAACTCCTAATGTAATCATAGCCTTGCTCTTGAAATCTAAATTCGTCAAGTTTCAGAGAGATAATTTAATGTACAACAGCTTTTTCCCCTTCAAAATCATACCAAGCTGTTACAAAACTAAACTTGGGAGTATTTTAGAAGGCAGACTCCATTCAAAACCACTGTAATTTGGAAAAGTCAGATAAAAAAATTAAGCAAACAAGAATAACAAAAATTCAAAAGTTTTTTTATAAGTTTAGCTCTATTTTTCATTGAAGCAATGCTTCCAGAGTAGACTATAGGCAGAACTGAACCTTAGAAAATACTCATTTCTTAGAAAGAAAGAAAAAAAAAAAAAAGATTCATATTAGGTTAGAGACTAAGGCCCAGAGATTGCAGAATGAGGCACTTGTTATTTCAATGCTAAATTTCTTCCATCCTTGGAAGGCAGGCACAGGTCACACAAGGACAAATGTTCTCCTCTGTGTGAGTCTAATTAGATGATCAAATAGGAAATTACTGTTTGGCACAAAATAAGTCAAAGCAGTATTTCAACAAGATTGTCATTTAAGATAAATGAATTCTCAAATCTCCTGTAAATGCAGAATGTGAGTCCAATGTAGTAACTTGAGAAAACACTAGCTAACAGCACCTGCAGCGCTATTCTCAACTACATATTTTTGAAATTATGCAAAGAGCCATGGGACACTGCAATCAAACCTGCTGGTATTTTCTTAAGTACAGATGCATTGGACAGAACAGCCACAGGGGAATTAAGTGGTGACAATTGTGGAAAGAAAATGAGGAAAATAAAAACTGCTGAGACAGGGGAAGCAAAATAGCTGCCTGGACTGAGAGTTAACTCTGAAATTTTATCCTCAAAGAGACCCCAACATACAGTGTCGTCATTCTTACAAGGAAACACATAGACGTACTGGTCTGAATTTGGCAGTAAAGAGTAAGCTGCAAATGATCTCATTTATCTCAATTCATATCAGCTTAGCAAATCTGGATGAGCTTATATGAAAATAGGAAACTAGGGAGTCACAAAAACATGGATTTTAAAGTCTTTAAGCAAAAATGACTTTTCATAATGCCTGATCTTTTTAATTGATGTCCCTTTGGTAAACAGCAAGGAAATCACAAAGGGCGGGAAGGGATTTTTTTTCTTAGGAAAGGTAACAAATAAAAAATGTAGGCAAATGGCTTTTTATTTTTTTAACCAAAGGAAAATTGCACTCAATTGTGCTGGCAAGGTGAAATACAAAGAGAGATACCTGTGTGCATGTTTACAGCAAAAAACAGTAATCAGTCAATCATCAGACCTACATGATTATTTACTTTGATATACAACCATTAAACATAAAGCTAAAATGCCATAAAATGATTCTGCTGACATCATTTGCAAAAACAAAGCTCTTGTGGCAACAAGAATGATTGCTACAGAAAAAAAATCATATACAAAGAGAATAGGATTTTTCTTGTAGAAGCATTTAAATCAGAGGGGATGCAAGAGATAATACAAAGTGTAAATAATGAACAGTGTAAAAAAGATAATTGCTGTCTTCTTTCTTCTCAGGATAAGACTAAAGTGACATCCAGATACACTGAAAGACAGCAAATTCAAATTTGAATAAAGAAGAAAAGATTGAGTAGGAAAAAAAAAATTGTAACCAGTGGAATGGATTGTCACAGGGCGCTCTTGACAATAATAAATCTGCATGATTGAAGGAGGTCTACACATAATCCTATTAATAAAATTGTCAAGTTGAAATGTCAACACCAGGTGAAATTTAAAGTTTCAGGGTGAACCCGTAAGGAAGACATATTAGAACCAGATTATTCCTGTTACCTTTCTCACAGTATTCGTCCAAGCATGGGGTGTTGGCCCCTGTGCAATGCAGACTCGCCTTAAAAAAAGACAAAAAGGTTCCTCAAATTACTCAGGCAAATTACTCAAATGACAATTCCTAAATTAGTATGTTGACCAGTTCCTATATTCCATTGCAGTAGACATTATTGTTAGTGACAGCTGCATAAAATGTAACTTTTAAAGTTACATTTATTAATGACCTATCAATAAAAGGATGATTTTTTTTTAAGTAACAAGGAATCCAATTTGCAAATTTTCAATCAAATAAGTGGCCTTTAAGGGAAAAGACTGAATGTGCACTTTATTGTTTGCTTCTATTATAAACTTGGGAAAAATGTAGCAAACCACCAAAGCTACATTTGTACCGTATCAGCTGCAGTAGTAGTAGTGCTATAGCCATTATGATTTCAGGACATAATTGTAAGCGAGTTTGCAGGCACAGTTGGAGCCTGTCATTGGACACACTATTGCAGGCGCAATGAAAAAGCCCAAACCTAAAACAAAAGCCTCAAAGCAGAACAGCTTTCAGGTGTACAGGGCCTTTCTCAAGGACTGAAAGAAATGTCATCAAGTTCAGAAAAGGTAAATGCAAAGTCCTGTAGCTGTCGTGGAACAACCCCATGCACCAGTATGGGCTGGGGCTCATACTGCCCCAGTATGCAAAGCTCTGCAAGCTCTGCAAAGAAGGCCCTGGGGGTCCTGCTGGACAAGAAGTTGGCCGTGAGCCAGCAGTGGCCCAGAAGTCCAAGAGCATCGTGGGCTGCATTAGGAAGAGTATTGCCAGTCTGTGGTTCTGCGTTTCTTCTTGTATACACAAAAATTAGCTACTTCACTAATGCTGTGAGCTAGTCCAACAGAAATATTACCTCTTCCTCCAAGGTTTGCCTGCTTGTGGTTTGTGAGTATTCAACATCTGGGATTTCTTCAGCTCCAGAAGGCCACGATGCCTTAATGCTCTTTTCTCCTTTCCGCTCTCCTGTACCATTGTGTGCTCATGGTATTATTTTCACCCCTTTCTGTCACATCTCTTTTCACAGCTGGCAAACTGGCAAACAGCTGGTTTACTTTTTTAAAAGACAGAAATTTCATTTTTAAATATTTTCTAGGAGAGAAAAAAAAATAAAACAACAAACAGTTATTTGGGAATTCAGTTAGAACTTTTTAATGTGGGCCCTGTTCTAAGATTTCTATAGCTTTCCATACCAAGTTATGTTTAGTCTGACTAATTATGCTGCTGAGGAATGCCACTGACTACACTGAAAACAGGTGAAAAATCGTGTTTGCTATGAGTGGCAACACAAGGCAAAGAGTGACAAGGACCACAAGGGTGGGATTTGTCCATCATAATTTAGAGGTCTGGAAGTCAGAAATCTTTATGCAAGCTTGACCCCTTCCCCTGGTAGGGGCAGAGGAGACGGAGCTACCTGCAGAGGGCACTTTGTCTGCCCTCCATCTGAGCCCAGCTGGCATCATTTTGGTAGTATCTGTTCTGCTCTGAAGATTATCAGCATTGATGACTCGCCTCTTAATGATGGTTTCCTGGAAAAGCCTACGTCAGACAATGTCACAGGCTTATTGGGAAGCCTTAACTATTAGCAAGATAAATTTTACATGAATTACTGACAGAGTCTATAGCAATAGAAATAGGTCTTTTTCTAAACTGATATTGGTTAGGATACATATCTGCCACAAAAAAAAACCCTGCTATAGTAGCTACAAACCACTATTTAGAATACAGAAGATATTAAAATTGATGTCTCTTAGTATGTATTTGCCTTTTATTTACTATTACACCTCTTTAAAAGAACTAGCCTATTATTTCATTACTTCTAAAGGTGATAAAAAAACTGGGAAGACTTTCATTAACCTCCTAGGATAACTGGAGATTTTAATTACAACCCCTGCCCCCTGCCAAAAGAGTAATTCCTGAAGCAGAGTTGCTTCGTGGAGCGGATCATGAAACGGTTCCCCTCGTGTCCCTGACTTGTCTACTCTGTCCTCACTGTTTCAGAATGGTCCAAGAGACCCATGATGGGTTATTTCAAAATCAGAATCTGGTCCAAAGCAAAGAACACACAGAAAACAATTATTCTGTTGTTTATTTGTTCAACTATAGACTGACTGAGGCTGTGTCAAAAAGCCTTATGAGAGGCTTTTGAATGAGAAATGATGCAGTCCTACATGTTGGCTGACTAATGTGCCTAAACCAGTGACCGCATTTGTTTGTTTGTGTGTTTTTTTTTTTTTTTTCCCCCATGCACATTGTGAAATGCTGTCAGTGGCCTTGGATGTCAGTCACTGCTTTTTATTATCCTTGGATTTATTGCCTGTTTTGCACTTTGACATTGCTCTTATTTTTCTGTCTGCGCATGTTTGCAACCTAGCTAAATTTGTATGAGGAAATTCTCATCCTGTCCCTTTTTTTTGTTTGTTTGTTTTTCCCTGAACACTTAGTCTCTAACAGCAACTCATATCCTGGCTTTCACCATTCATTACTGTTAGATAGTAGATAGCTGGCCTATATGAACTGAGCTACTGATCTCAGTCCCATCCCAGCAAAGAGCAGAAATACTGTCAAACTGTCATTAGTTACTACCTTATTATAGACTCAATAGCATATTAATCAGTATCTAGTGGAAAAGTGCACTACAGCATTCACTTTAAAAAAATGCCGGTATTTTTTCAGTAATGTGGCACTGCATAATACAGTGTCACAGAGGTGTCTGGTATTTCTTCAGTGATTTTGTGTTGTACCTTATATAATATCAAAGATACATCCCAGGTCATTCCTTACTCACGGATAAGATTTTAATTATCTTCAAGTTTATTATCTCTTTTATTCTGGTCTTTTCTGTAAACAAATGATGATTTGTGGTTTGCAAGCAAAAAATCAGGGGTATTAGGTGCTTTTAGGAAAAGAAGACTTCTTGACAGATCTAAGTGTGTCCCCATTAAACCAAAGCCATTTAACCATCTCTCTCCAGATATCAGGTACGCAGTAAGTATATTCTGTGACGCAGAAAGGCATGCAGCGGTCTGCAGCACGTGGCCAGCCCTTGGTGCACACCACTGCAACGGGAAAACCATCCGGGGACGCAGACCGTGCTGGTCGGAAATGACTTTGGCTTTAAAAATATCCACAGTCCAGGTCTGCCTGGTTGTTTTCAACCCAGTGATTTGCTGCTCCAGGTTGCAGTGCAGTCCTGGGAAAAGTAATGTTGTCAAAATGGCCCGTGTAGCAAGCAGGGGGCAGTGCCCCTCGCGGGGTGATATCGAAGGTCGCTGGGTTTGGGAGAGCTTCCCTTTGGACTGTTTCCATCCTTCTTCCACGTAGCCAGGGATGGGTGCCACGCTCTCCAAAGACACAACCTGGATGGCTCGTGAGGCGGCCCTGCCGGTTCCTCCGGCTGGTAGCGTGACAAGTACGTCTGGCATCTGCGAACCCTTCCTCCTTTGGGGATGTGTCACTACTGAGCTGGCTGAAGCTTTTTCAGAATGGCTTTTCCAGAACAAAGCGCTCACTTTTTCAAAGGTACACACATGCAGAGCAGAGAGTTAAAAATAAAATAACCTTCTTTGGATATTCCCCTCCTCCCCATAAAGTACAATTTCCTTGAAGCTTTGATATATTCCAGGCAGCGCAGTATATGCAATCTGCTTCCTTCAGTTTATGCATCGCTTTCTCTGCAAGAGCCTTCCACCCAGCTCCTGGCAGCAAATTATTATTCATCTTCATTCCTGGTAAACCCTACCAATCTTTAAGGCTTCATTATCTCCTCCGAAACTAGATTTAGCCTGGAAGACTAAAATTTCCCAGCCAGCTAAACTGCTCCTCAATAAATGCCTACTCACTAACTTCTCCAGAAAGAAACCCCATAGAGTAATGCTGTGTCTCTCCCATCTCCTGTAGCTTTCCCTGTTCTCCCGTAGCTTTACCTCTTAAAACGTTTAACTCTGTGTAGGCAGTCGGGAGAAAATTTACTCCCGGGGGAAGAGGGGCTGCACAAATGGAGGCACGCGGGGTACCGACAAGCAATCAAACCGGCATCTTTTCATTCTCCGCCCAAAGTGATATTAAAATAAGATGCTGTTCAGACGCATTTTTGAAGTAAATGGGAACAGAGCTCCTATTTATTAACAGCACGCCAATTACTACTAAATTAGCATCTGTGCAGTGTGAAAAGAAATCATAAGGAAGTATCCAGAAGAATGCGGTTATTTATATTCCCCTGAGAGGTGAAATCTTCTGTGAAAAATATGCATTTGTATGCATTTTAGTATACACGTCTTTTGGCATATATATATTTCTATCCATGTGTGTTTCCACTTCATACCTCACTGAGATGCGCTCTTTGGCAGGCTGTGAATTGTTCCTTCCTTCCTTTGAAGGGGCTGAAGGCAAAACTGGCACCACACAAAAAAGTATCCAGTGAAGAAGAGCACAAGATAATAATAATGGAGAGAAAAGGACATCTCAGCATGCACTTGCATCTAAGTCCGTATTCAAGCTATGTTTGGTTAACAACAAAAGCAAAATGGACCTCTTTGGGAAATGAGGGCTGAAGTCCTGTTACCCAAATGAGGGAAGTGAGCCAGGTTTTCTGAATTTCAAGAAAGTTGCTGCACTGCTGAGCAAAAGGCTATTGGTTATCTTCAGCTTTATGAATATTAGCTGCTGGAAAATCAATTACGGACATAGCCCTAATTGCAATATAGAGATCATTATGAGCCACAATGCTGACATCTGGATTTTATTTTGCCAAAGTTCCTCTGCATTATGGAGATTTCTCAGTTGCAGGAATGCAAAGTTTGCTCTTCACTCAGTAGTAAAGGGCCTTTACGGGAATAGGACTGTGGGATTTGGCTTTATACTTAACAACAACTTGTGTCATGTGAAGGCAGTGGTAAATATGCTGCTCATGGTAACATATAAATTTCATGGAAGTTCTTTTTTTTCTAATCTAAATGTGCATATTTGCGAGTCCCGCTGATAAATTTTCATTCAGAATCCTCATATGAGTCATATTACAAAAACAACAGCAGTTTATAGCACTATATATATATGGAGTTACACTTAGAAATCACGTACCTTTTAACATGATCAAACACAGAGCTTAGTCACATAAATATGAATGAAACCTTGATTGTATTACAGTCTGCAGTCACATAATACCTTGATAACAAACAGACATGCTACTGCCTACGCTGTAGGTTATGCAGGGCAAAGAAGGATTTCACATTGCAAGTCTCTGTTGATGAATTTGCTGCAATAAACATAGACTTTGGTTTGCAAAAATGGCAAAAAATGTTGAAAAATATAGGGGAAAAAGGATGGGGAAAAGATGAGGAGCCGTATCTCTGCTACAGAATTATTCAGAGTTTCCAAATTAAAAGGAAAGAATAAAAAGTAGCATTTTTCATCTTAGAAATAATATCTCTGCAGAAGACGGTGTAGTCGTCATTTCCATAGTCCCTGAATGGGCATTATTTCAGTAATTGTAACAAGGGCATACATACAGCAGAGAAGTGTTCAAAACTAGTTGATGATAAACATTTTCAGGAGCTGTTGATTTTTCCCTTTGAGCAGCTAAGTATCTTTAATATTAGTTAATATTTATTTGATGAACACTTACTTCTTGATTCTTTAAAATTGAAAACAATTCCACAGACAGCTATAAGAAAAGAGTAAAGTACGTTTGGATATTTACCAAAATCTATACATATTTATCAAAATATTTATCTCACTCACTTTAAAATCTGCTCTTTCTCCAAAAAAAGTGTTGCATTCTATTCTGCCTAGCATCAATTTCCAAAATATAACAGATTTAAAAGCTAAGCCCCTCTTTTGAAAGGGACAGACATTTCAGATCATAAGTCTCCTTGACAGTTAATGTCATTTTGCACCTAAATTACTTCTGAAAACAGGATTTAGGAGTGTAAATCAAGGAGATTCTTATAAGGATTTTTCCTTACAGCCTACAGGAGAAAACTGAAAAGCCTGAGAAGAAGAGTCAACACTAACTAACCAAATCTGTGTGCGTGCAAGAAACTACACGTTTTATCAGTCACCGTGGCTGGTTCAAGGCTTCTCAGCATTGTAGACAAAACTGATTTTTGCCACCTTGCGGAGGTCAAATAAAAACTTCAAGTAACATTGCTGAGGATCTACACGTACAGTCTCTGCCCTCCCGTTCTTCGCAGCAGCAGAGCGCAAGGGGAATAAAAGACGTCCATGGAGCAAGGCCTGCAGTGCAGCCGTTCCCATCGACCTTGGTGCGTGCCATGGTTCATGCCGTGCGTGTTTCTGCTTGGTCTCACCAAGACCATCCTGTTAGGGAAGGGCCTATGGACCCAACCAGTGGCACTTCATATCACCTCTTGGTTGTCAGCCTTTGCTTAGCAGTGTAGATATTGCTGATATCTATCTTAGATATTGGGCAGCTTGAGCACCAGCTAGCAGCTGCCTGCATGCTGCCCTTGGACAGAAATGCAAAGGAATCTCAGAAGTTTAGGTAGGAGTCCCAATTTCCCACTCTTGACAGCAAAAAAAAAAAAAAAAAAAAAAAAANAAAAAAAAAAAAAAAAAAAAAGGTCCCACCTCCTTTCCCACCTCCCTCTAACTAACAGATAATTCCTGTGTCTGGGTTCATTCAGATTCACTGTCCTCAGTGGTGCAATGCTCTGTACATGCAAAACATGGCAGCCTGGCAGTCTTCACCTAAAAACAACAAACACAAATCCTCAGACATCACCTCCCATTTTTATTTCTAGACCATTTTTATCTCGTGCCCCTTAGGTCAGGGGATACTAATACTTGAAGAGTTAAAGTTTACAGGAAAACTTGGGTGCGTTTTCCTATTCTTTTCTCTAAACAGGTTCGCTGGCCATTTCAGTGCAGCCATTTTTACTTTGCAAGGTAGATACCAAGATGAAATACTGTACAGTAAAGAGCAATATTTACCATGTGCTCTGGGTATTACGGCAAGTTAAAACTTCTGCTTAAAAAATGGAATTGGCTAAGACAAAACATTCAAAATATATGACCTGTTGAGCTCTCATATTGATAGCTAAACTGCTCAGCATTTGTTGCTAAATAAGGTGTTATGACTACCCTGTCATTTTGCCTAAGGACAGGGATTTTGATGCTTACCCAGCAGAGGAATCGTTCTTGTTTTTACTCACAGAGAAAAAATGCATTTTTGAGGAGTGTGTATCTCAGTGAAGTTCTTGAATCTGTTTGGAAGAAATGTCTACCCAGAGACACACTCTCCCAGGAATTTTATACACATTACCGAGCTGACTTTTAGTCTACAAGTTGGAAAAGAAAGTTGAAGTTCAGCCTTTGCAGCGTGCTGTGGCCCTGGAGTAAGAAAGACTGGGAGAACTTGAGGATATGTGGTGTTTGCTAGCAGTCACTGACAGATTTGGTTTTGCCTTCAGGTTTCAGGCTGGCAGAAGCATCTTTGCTCTCAGCATACATACTCAGCTGTGAGGAGCATCAGTGAATTCACCTGGGAAGGACATATTCAAGTGTTGTGGAGTTATCGGACAAAAGATGTAAATGATAGATAACTGAAATTTATAAATGCAAATTTTGTCTTTATTTGCAGCATCGAGGTTCAGAGGTGCACAGCATTTTGCTACAGAACATAAGAGCAAAATCAAGCCATCCATTACAAACAGAGCTAAATTGTCTTTTTAGATGTATGAGTTTCAGTATCCTGCAGTCCTTGTAACCTTTTGCTGATGTACTGGAGGGAAATATGGTCATGTAACAGCTTGGTAAAAATAAAAATCAGGTAGCATTCTTTCTTAACACATTCAGGGGCTGGTAAGGAAACTCAGAAGGAATGTGTTTATTGCCTGAAGATAGAAGTCCTCAAGGAAATTCTTGTAACTGAACAGTGTAACTAAACATAAAATCCTACGAATCTGAGACAGATATCAGAATACACTGCTGATATAAGCATCTCGCTCACTAAAAATAAAAAAAAATCCACCTACTCACTAGGGTTATAAGAGTAGTTGGGAGCATTTTAAAGATAGTCATTAAAAAAATCCTGCAAGTAAATCGTGTGAAATCTGAGGGTGATTCAGAATTCGTATCTGTAAATAACCCATTTGCATGGAAAGAAGAAAAAATGGTTTTAGTCATCCTGAGACATCTGGAAATATTTCTTAAAGCTAGAATTGAAGATTACAATTCGTATGATTAGTCATTACGACCTGCATGGCTTTTTCAGGTATCAGACTGATTTGTTTGTTTAAACCCAAAGACACGTTCTAAGGTGCTTTACAGACAAATGCAGAATGACGGGAACCCTGCTCCAAAGAACTCTTGTTTCTGGTTTATTTATGTATGGTCAGAAACACATAAGCACAAGAGAGGGTATAACAGTATTTAAGTCATTCCATGGCAGGGAGAGTGAAAAGAAGAAATATGTGTCTTCTATTAAGCCCAAGGGAGCTGTCAGCTGTTAAGGCTCTCAGATATGTATTTGCTTTGAAGGTGCAGCAAATAGCAAAAGGAATCCAGGAAAGGGACAAAATCTAAACAGCTAGAACAAATGAAACAACTAAAATAAACATCCCCTAGAGGACTTCACAACTTCTAAAGTTATGCCAGGTACACTGACACTTGTGATTATAATGAATTTTGTAACAGCGCTGACTTTTCATACTACCTATTGTCAAAGGAAAATAGAATAGCAACAACTCTTACACCTGGCCTGGAGCATTGGGAGTATTTGCCAAACCTTCTGTCTTTTGTCCTCTCAAGGCAAGGAAAGACGACAGAAGGAAGTGCTTCCTATCTTCCCACCAAATTAACTCGTAGCTCTTCAGCAGGGATTTGCAAGAAACTTCAAGCGTATGCCCATCAGATTGGCCTCGTTGCTGCCTTGTTACCGCTTACTTCTAGTGTTTCTTGTTAGCGCCGCAGATTTGTATGTTTAGCCTGGTTTTCATACACTCTCAGGTATATACGATAAAAAATGTATGCAAGTGTATGTATGCATAAACATTATCCTGTCGTCCCCTTTATGATTTTGGAATCCACCAAGGTATTAAAAAAAAAGAAAGTTCTGACAAGTGCTAATGATATCGCAGATACAGAAGCAAGTGGCAAAGCAAAGATGTCCCTTAATGTCCTCTCTCCTCCAAGGAAAATTGCGGATATTACTTGACATGCAAGACATGCAATGAAAAAAAAAGCGCATTCTGAATGCTCCAACTAGCAAAGTTTTCAGCTGAATTATATCAAATAATCTGGCTGGAATACCAAATGCCACAGGAAAACAGGCTTCCTTAGCCCTGCTGCTGGCAATGCTTTTTCAATTTTTGCTTTTAAATACAGACCTCAAGCCTGGTTCCTTTTTAGAGGTCAAGGTCATTCCTTAGAACTGAACACCTCACATCCATGGTAAATTCTAGGGCTATTAAAGCAAAAGAATGCAAGGTTTTATGTAAATGTATATGAAATCATTAGTTGCATTATGTGGGACATTGCTGCTAAAAGTAGCTATTTTAGACACTGATATTCAATGGGCATTTTAAAGCTAATACTGTAAATACCACTTATCACCTTTCAGCTATGACAGTGAAAGCGAATATGATCGGGCAGCCTGGGAGTCAACTACTGGCTTCTTCCTGCAAGGTGCCGACCTCTAGCTGGAAGCCACATGAAATCCCAATAGTGGAGCAAATTGCTACAGAAGCTGTGAACTCATTGGTTTATATCTGTAAGCCTGCATGGGAATTCACACACGCACATATATGTTCATTACTATGGATTTTCTTAAAAAGCTTTTAGTTAAGAAATTATAATTGTTTCTTCAAAATAATGCACATAAATCAAAGGTTTTCTTTTGTTTGTTTGTTTTTTTTTAAATAGATGTGGTACAGTGAAAAAAAAAAATGCAAGTTTAATAGCTTCCCTCAGTCACTAACCTCTCCCAACATCATGCATATATAATGAAAGAGTGTCTGACAAAACAGGCCAAGATATCATAGATAATAGGCCAAAACACGTATACCTGCCCTTTTAGATCAGAAATAGGGAATCACCAAAACGACTGTCTCCCTAAAGCTCTGCTGCGAAGGGAGGAAGGGATGCCCATCCAAAGCCATGACGTCCGAGACCTGGGGGCTGAGATGGGTCAAGGGCAGCGATGACTCATTGACTGTGCGCTTGAGGTCCTCTTGGCAACGGCTGTAAACTTCTTAGAGCTTTTAGCATTTAAACTTAAGCATTAACGACCTGACCCCGATCAGTGGAAACGTACCTCTGTGCAGCCGTCACCTCAATAAAAACGAACACTTTGCCCAGACTGCTTGAATACGGTAGGTGTTACAGGTCCTGTTTGTGGACTTCCTTAAACACTCCAGAAAATTAAATAAGGCTTCCTCTGGGGAAAGGAAACAAATCAATGGCTTCCTAGCAAAATAAGGCTTTACCAATAAATGAAATGAAATGAATCTCCTGGAGCAGAATATCAAACACTGCTGCCAGACAGGCATTCACAGAAAATCAGTTAAAGATTTAACTGTCACTGGTAGCTGCCAACAACAAAGCAGGAATAGGGCATTTCCACCTCTGCCATGCTTACCTCTGTAATTGGCACTGCAAGAGACCCTTTTTATCTAAACATCTCAAAATACAAACATTAAATGTGTCAATCCAAAGCTTCCAAAATACTCTCTTCTTGCTACCTGAAAGGAAACTGAGGTACAATATAGTCAAATTCTCACAGAAACAAAACAAAACAAAACAAAACAATAATACAGAAACACATCAGAGATGGAAACACAATTCTAGGTAATTGACTTCAGTCTTGCATTTTAATCATGGGCCAAAAACATCCTTTCCTTCCTAATGGGCTGACAAAGTACAGCCATTCTGTTTATCACAGCACAACAATTACTTTGAGTTTTGTTGACTTTTCTGCATAGCTGCTAAGACTAAAAGATACACAGGAAGCCAAACTAATGCTGTAGCAACCTCCCTTGCACGCTGCTATCACACATTAGAGACCAAGCAGGTTGTTGAGCTAATGGGGCCTATGGAGATTAGCATCAGCTTCTCCTACTATTACTTTATTCTTGAACTCTGAAATTCCAGCTGTGAGACAGAGATGTATCTCTGAAGGAACAAGAGAGCAAGCTGACTCTGTCAGAATTCCCTACCCACTTTCCTTGGGAAACCTTCACAGAAGATATTTTCACGAGGATTTGCAATCCTGGACAGGTTTGGCCAAAATGGGAGTAACAGCAAGCATGAGAATGATGTGAGTGCTTCTGCTCTGTGGGCAAAGCTTCTCTTTAACAAGCTGCTGCTGGGAAAAAAAAAATAAAAAAGAGTAAATTAGCACGTTTCTGTGAACTGAGTACTTGTATATTCTTGAAGGCAGCAAGTTCTCTCTGACGGGTCTCCACACAGGGTCCCTGCCTGGATGGAAACCTGTGTCATTAGACTGAACTCAAAAAGGTTGAAGGAAAATTAAATCACTTGCACAAAACAGAAGCAGCTTGCCATTGCACTGCTGATGATTAGAGAGTAGACAAAGATTCGTGTGGAGATTTCAAGCCACTGATGTTTCTTGTATTTTCTTTCCTCTTGTTAGAAAATTATTTTATAATGCAGACATTTCAGGGTTTTTTGAAGAATCTTAAGGTGGCTGAAAAGAAGTGACTGCTGTAAAGTTACATCTGTGGGAGACACTGTAATTCAGTATTACGGTCTATGGTTTTTAAACTGATTTTATCTCCATTGAATCCTGAAATAGTTCAGAAGATACCTTCCTGAGGAAAAGTGCAGAAACCAACTTTATTAGGATACTTGACAGATTCTTGATGGTAATACTGTCTCAATGACTTTAAGGAGGTGTGCTCAGGATCAGTCCCTACTCTGGAAAAGACTGTGGCAAATGCATAATTTACGTGTAAATGTGTTGATATAGACTGGCCTGTGAATATCTAACTTACTTTCCAAGAAACTGTGTGAAAAATGAAAGAACTGGAAGGTTCATCACTATAAAGAGTTTTGCCCTGTGCCTTTGAGTCACTAATTCTGAGACGTAAAAAGGTGGGCAGGGGAGAAAATTTGGGTTTAATGTAGGCAGAAAGTAAATGAAGAGATGTGCACCACTACAACACCTTTGCCCCCCACATACAGTAAAACTGGGCCTGAGGAGACAAATAAAAAAAGAAAAAAAGAAAAGACTTTTGGAGACACAATCCTGACCCAGCCTTTTGAACCTGGCCTTTAATCTCCTTCCTCCCAGCTCTGCTCAGAGTTTCAGCAAAATCTTTCAGTAACAAAAACTTCAAGTAAGTTCTCGTACCCTGCTCCTTCCCCACTCCCTTTTCACGCACAGTCTCTTCTGGCAGGGAGGAGGACGGGGTCAGGAGTGTCCACTCCTCTGCCACGTTGGAGGCAAAGATGGGGAGATCTAAGGGTTTCACACCAGGTTTCCCAGCTGTGCAAGTTTAAAGGGCAGCCTGGTTCTCAGTCGCCACATGTCGAGACGAACAACTCATACTGACTGCCCGAGAGAAGGGAGCTTCGTCTGGTCCTTCGCTCAAGTTTGATGATCCTGGGCAATAAGAAAGCAAGAGCAATCTGGAGGATTTCCAGCCCAACATCAGCCACACTCTCAGTACTACTGCACTTCACTTGGCATCTGTCAGTCTCTACATGTTTGCTTGCCCAGAACTCCTAAAATGGGACACAACAGCCCCCCTCTGGCTTAAAAAACTGATATAGTTAAATAGAGAAAAATCAACTAAGTACCAGCGTACTGTGGATTTCAACTATTCAGAATACTTTATACTGCATCTCTCAGTATTTCCAAGGAAAATTCCTTTGAAAATGGTACTTCCAGTAACAGCAGAGGGCCATTTTACCAATAATCCTAGTAATATAACAAATCCCTGTTCCATCCTAGTCAATGGAGTTGTGCTCATAGGCAGAAAGGGACACCAAAGATTTAGCTCTATCCAAATGTGAATGACATTTTTAATCTAAATAGTATCAGAATGCATTAAGAACATTTCCAGAAAGGAGCACAGTATTAAAAAGTCAGGTGGAAATCCGACGCCTTCCTTTTCCTTCATCCTCAAATTCAGTGCTGCTGCCTGGCAGTATGCAGTCTGCATTTGTCTGCCACTGCCCAGCTGTGTAGGTAGGAACAACTCTAAAGCCTGCTGATCAGATCAGTGGTATTAACTCTTCCCATCTTTCCCCTCATTAGGCTAATGAGATGATTTCAGACTGATGTTAGGGCTTAGAAAACACCTTCCTTGGCCAGAGTCACTGGCTGTACAAGCAACAGTGAAGTCAGGCTGGCACTCTCACAGAGAGAATATTTGTTTTCAGTTCATTTTTCAGAGTATGTTGAAGTCAGAGCAATACTCTCTATTTTTGTCACTCCTTTATGGATGTAAGCATTTGCATAATACCTTTTTCTTCCAAAAAAAGAGGGCAGAAGGGAAAGTGCTCTGAACAAGTATTTATTAGAAGAATATTGGAAGAATTTTGCAGGTTATAGAACTTTAGACTTTATGTTAGACTTTAATTGTGGAACAGTTGTCTGAGCAGATGTCAGTAAAATGCATGTATAAAATATAGCTGTGTTAAATCAGTGGGCCAAGCACTGATGCAGGCTCAGACTTCATTTGGTTTTCTTTCAAAATGGTTCAACTGGCATGTGAAACTTTCTTTTTGTATATGTAGCATAGGCATATTCAGTGTTGTGGGCAGAGGAAAATTCTTCAATATTTTCAGTGTTAATTACATTTGTTTTCATTATCACAGTTGTTTTAGAGGTTGCCTGGCTTTGAGGTGAGCCTCTTCATTATATTACTGTATTTTTATTGTGTATTTTATTGTATAATAATAAAAGAATGGGCTACAAAATGGCATTTAAGACCTCAGAAGGGCTGAGTTGTACAAAGTGACCTATTTACAAAGAAACCATTTTCCTTCACAGAACAGCTACAATTTACATGATGGCAGCACTCAAAAAATGTTCCATTCTCTCAGGTACTGTGCACAGTGATAATTCAACACAGCCCTTATCACAAAGATTTTATGAGAGGGCTTAAACCACACATTAGAAACACTTATTTTAAATTAAAGGATTTCAGAAATTAAATGGTAAAAAAATCATCCTACTTTCTAAAGCAAGAAATCCAATTTGCTTCCTAATTCAATAGTTAAGCTTCCAAAGCCAACAGCATTATACAACTGTACAAAACAGCATGCGATTATAATTAGAATTTCAAGAACTTTGGACTTTGAAACTTCTTGAACTGCACTAGGTTTATACTAAGCCAAGTAAGTTAACACAACAGCATGAAAAAATAGAAGAAAAAAAGTCTTCTGTAAATATCTGATAGACTTTTCCATCAAGCATGCTGAAATCTGTTTTCATGTACTTGAGCCAGATTCATATCTAAATGAATCCAACTTTCCATTAGCAGGCACCAAATGGAAAATTATACCAGGTTTTCAAAATAATTCTATGGAATATGGTATAAATCAGAAATTAACTTTAAGAAAAAGCATCATTTTGACAAAAGTGCATTACAATTAGCATAAACTGTATTGATTGGTCTATAACACTGCACCATTTACCAATGCAATCTAAAAACATCTGCTCTTCTCTAACTGCTTATTTAGATGGTAGTTTATCAGTTTTATATGCTAAACATCTCCCTTTAAATCACTTCTTCTTGAAAGTTATTAAATTAAGGAAGAATACCTTTATCTTTTAATTAATGCTAGTACCAGAAATAGATCAATAAAATGGCATTAATAAGGCTTCAAAGGAAAATGTGGCAATAAAAGGAGGAGTACTATTAAAATTACTAATTGTAACTAAATAAACCTGTTTTAAGAAAGTTCATAATATCCCAGAAATTGTTAAATGGCTTATATCAGTTTTTACATACAGGCTGATTAGAAAATTCCTTATCATATCCTCTGTGTCATATACCTGAACTTCTTGAAGTGGAGGCTGGTAGCCACAGGTAGGCCCATTTTCTCTATTTCATGATCTCTTCTTGAAAGACAATCAGAGATAAAAAAAAAATCATCACCTAAACAGAAGATAGCCTTCCCCTCTCTCCCCCTTTTTTTTCCTTGTTTTTTTTTTTTTTTTTTTTTTTTTTTCTTTTGAAGAGAACAACCTACAGATAATAGGCATGAAGAAATGATGAAGACTGCACTTTGCACAGCCAGGTCTGTCAAGACATATTTTCAATGTAATCACTTGATTTCTGTTCTTGTAAAAGCATAAATTGGGCAATCACCCGCAAAGAAATCAGAGACTCTATCACAAGAATCAAATGGAATACAACATCCTCACATTTCTCTAATTTCTGCTCTTGCCCCTTGTTCTGGAGTAAGCCACTTTCATTTCTCTTCATTAAAGAGGAAGTTCTCTACAAAGCTGGGAGGACAGACCGTGAAACATAGGGCAAGAAAATGGGGCTATTTAAACGAAGATCAAAATTCACACAAACTCAAAATGTGAAAGAAAGAGATTGGATTATTCTTTATCCAATGTGGAAACAAAGGAATTGCATTTAAATACTTTTGACTAGCAATCTATTTCCAGAGCAACAGTGGCTAGTGTCCAGCTCTGCCCAAGATCTGTGCAAGTCTACCCAAGGGTGTAACTGTTGGAGGAACTCTTGGCTAAGAATAACAAAGAAACACCTCGATATCCAGAGAAATCATATAGAAATATTTTTGGAGACAGATCTAAAGTTCACCTTTAGCAGTTTTTTAGTGTATCATCCAGGAAAAAAAAATCATTTTCAAAGGGCTCTGACCACCTAAGTGTTCAATCAGAGTTGAATAACAAATGAGAAAATGAACATCTGCATACATATGTTCACATATGGAACTGGTCCCAGTGTAACTTCAAGCAACGTGGACATATACCTGAATTAAGAGAAAGAAACTTGAAACATGGTTATCAAATCTAGTTCACATCTGAGTATAACCAAGCAAGTTTGGTAAATTTGCTTGTAAACAGTAAGTACAGGTTGAATAACAGAAAGCTAAGAGATCTGGTTTAATTTCTGTGCTTCAGAAAAGTTTGGAATGATGATATTTTGGGTGCTGAATTTCTTTCTTCAGAGTTTGTGCTTCTGATGACAGCACCTTTCAAAGAATTTACCACTTTTCTACTTTTGTTTCGCTATTTTAAATTTATAATTGCAACATTTTTGGAAGTTCTTTAATATGGATTGAATATCCATATGGATTGAATATCCAATAACATGATTTGTATCCCTTAAATACATATATAATTTACCCAGAATAAATACCCAAATAAAACCAGATAACCAGTATTTATCTCCGTATAAGTAGGAAAAAGACTTGCATCCATTTATAAATAGGCATATTTGTGTCTCCAGGTCTTCCTATTGCATTTTGCCTTTAGATTTGAGCAGCAAAGCACTGGCACTTCTTCACAACTTGCACTGGCTTTTATCTTTCAGGGCAAAACTCCTGCCAAACAAATAGCCCTTTCCTACGCCTAATGCATGAACAGTATCTATTGGACACTAATATCAGAACTCAGGGAAACATGTTATTATCTAAGACTGTTTTATGGAAAGCTTCACGTGACAGTCCACCAGACTGAAGAAGCAGACTGTGTACTCAGACCATATATTGCTGGAATTCAAAAAGACTCCACACTAGCAAGCCAGCTTACATTGAGATCGAACACTCTTAGGTAAGTTCTCCAGTTCTTTCTTTCTCAGCCATCCTTATGAGAATGTTTAGGCCCAGATTGAGTAGCCCAGAATGAATGTGCCACACTGAGGGGTGCAACTAGGACACACTGCTAATTTTTTCTTAATGTAATGAGAGTGTTGAAATGAGCATCCATCTCCCCCCAACCCCATAGCACGGGTATCCTCTGCTCACATGCTGGATACGAAACAAGATTTTGTATTCCAGACCTGTGTCGTTCAGAACCTGAAGAAGAATTCACCAGAGGACCACGGCAATAATCATCGCAGAGAAAGAACCTGAACTACTTATATTTTTCTTTGCATAGTCTCAGAAACAGGACAGTTTGAAAGCTCAAAGACAGAGGGGCTGGGCGAGAAGTGAGAGCCCATAAAAAGAAAAGGGAGGAAAAAAAACAGACCAGGGCAGCTGAACATACCCAGAGAAGAGGTGTTGGTATCTTCTGTTACACATAAAGAGGAGTGCTGGTAGTAACAGAGAAGCCTACACAGGCAGGGAGCTACCGCAGTACAGGACTGAAGGAAAGATCTAGAAATAAAGATCCAGTGGTTCATTTTGTAACAGGCCACATTCATTTTCTACTGAATTTTCATGTGGAAACAACTTTAGTTGTTCCAGAGGATGAAACCTTGTTTATTCAGGCAAAACTGTTAAAGACTTCAAAGAGAAACTGTCCTCAGTAAAAACTGAATATGGAAATAATTGGTGGGGTCATATGTTGGCTTGCACCCTATGACTCGTCACTGGTTGGTAGTTTTTAATTGACAGAATATAAGGAAGACAATGGAATAGAACTGACACACTTTGATGAAGATGTGAGGGGAAGTTTTCATGGTACCTATTTGCTCTGTATCTGGCATAAGGAAGTACCAGTATCTTTGCACATTGATGAGGATTGAATTAACCCAAAGCTTAGAGGAGAAAAAAATGAACAATAGGTGAGAGGTTCTGGGATAATTAATAAAAAGTTTAATATAATAGAAGGAAAGTTCCACTGAGCACGCACAAACCTGACTAATGGTAACTCTTTTTCAGATCAGGCAGACATAGGATCAAAATGCTTTCTTTCCAAATGACTGCTGAACCTGTGGAGGCTACAATTAATAATTACTTCGCTAAGCCCAGGTAGAAACCTACGATGGATTCTGTTTTATCATCACAGAACAAATAGAAAGCTGGCATTATAAAGACAGCAAAGAAATACTTGGCATGTCCTCCCATTTCTTCTTCCAGATGAGATCCTTCATTATTAATTGACCTCACTTCTTCCATATAATATTGTGTATCTTTAGACCCATGCCCATAGGTCAGTCATAAAGGAGTCACTAGCAATTTCAGAGCAACATTTCCAGAATTAAGAAATACTTTGGGGACCTTACATTTGAACATAAGCATTTTGAAGATGATCACTTGCTGGCTTGGTCTGTCAGTCTCCAGATATGGCAGCTTCACATTTCAGAATGGGATTTCCTAAGACACTTGAATGGACTACAGACTTATAAAATGATCAAGTCCCATTGACTTGAAATTAAAACCCCATCAAATTACATTTGGATACTGAAACAGTGCATCTTTTTGGCCTTGCAGACATAAGACATACTGGAAAGCAATGGTAATATAGCAAGTCAGGTGGGATATATTTTTATCAGCTGACTATTTGGGTTTGTCTGTTTCTTACAGTACAAACACTATCAGGGTCTTGGATTTTACTCTTCAAAGCAATAGTCTTTACCCATTAGATTAATAAGTGGAAAAAATATAACTGTGGAAATGTCTGAAAGTCTATTAGCAATTGGCAAAATGGAGAAAAAAAAAAGCTTCAGGTGTCTTTACAATTAATATTTTTATAACCTAGTATCAGATTGTAAAACAGGAAAAGCAGGCAGAAAACAGACAAGTTAAAAACTACAATGACATCTTTAAATGTCTTTATTTAATCAAAACAAAACCACCACATTTGAAATAAAGCATCTTAATAGAAAAGAATTTTATTCATTGCAACATTTTCTGATGGAAAAACACCTAAAAAGACATATTAGCACTATAGAAAATGTGAACTGAATGAAGCCTGCTGGGCTGCCGAGCCATGTGGTGTTACTGGCAATTACATCATATAGCTCCTTCTGTGAAATGATTGTATCATCTCTGCTGGAGGCCCATGAAATATGACATCATCTTCAGAAAATATATTATGCATAACCCTGATTATCAGACCATTATGACTACATTATATGCAGAAGAGGATCAGAAAAAAAAGCATCTTCATTTTTTCTATATGCTAGGATCAGAAACAAACATATGCTTCAAGTGAATAAAAGAAAAAAAACTGAATCATACTCAGCCACCATGAATATTGTTCTAAATCTCCACCAAAATAACCTCAATAATCTCCAAGATTTTTTTTTTCTTTTTCTCCAAACTATATCAGTAAGTTTAATCAGGCTTATTACAAAAATTGCCTCATTTATAACCCTTGTAACATTACAGCTACAACACTGTTTCTACATGCAAACCAGGCATTTTTGCTTCTCCTGGATAAAAGATAGCAGACAGCTGGCATGTCCTTCCTGCCACATACCTAATTTATTTTGAAGTTCTATTTGATGAAATAAAAAAGCCCAGTTCCAACACTTAAAAATAAGTTAAATGACTCTGTTCAGCGATGTTCATGCCAACAAGTTCTGTGATCTTTACTGAGGCTTAATTAAGATTATGCTTAGGTTTGAACTAGTATGCGTGGTATCTGTACAATCTTACTTTCATTGTAATACAACTATTATATACATATTTTGATTTCTGACTTGCTTCAGTGAATGAAGAGCATGAACTGGTATTCATTAAAGCATATTCAAGGGTGAGACTATTCGTCAGTCCCAATGTCATTGAACCATGTAGTCCAAAAGAAGCTATGATGTAAACTTGGAACACCTGAAGCGATTATATCCATGATTTTGACCTGTTAATAATAAATTGGATAGTATCCTTGTGTACCAGGCACTTCCAACATATCCCTCCCTGATTATATAAGGCTAAAGTGGTTGCCCTTCTGACCCAAGGGAGTCATTAATTCAGCCAGCTCTGGCAGCATTATCTTGCTGGACTCTGCAGAGGGAGGCACTGAATAAATCAGTTAGAGAATGGAAAGAGTGATGGACAGAGAGGAGAAAGAATCAAAGACAATAAACACATTAAAACCTTTTTTTTAAATACAGAGAAGAGGGAAAATAAGGACAAAAGAATTAAATGGCAAGAGGAAAATAAGCAGATGAAAGATGAAAGAACGCACAGTAGGGCAGGGGATGAAAATATTTTGGATTTGCCAATTCATCCTCACAAAACAGAGCTCAAAGAAAGGGATGATAAGGAACTGATTAAATTCACTGAATAGTTATGTTGCAAATTCCACGTACTGTGCAGGCTCACAAGAACACAGAGTTAGCTAGTCAGGGGACACAAATAGAATAAGGTATGAGAAGCTGGAGGGCTAACACTCGCAAAGTTGATGTTAAGCAATGGAAATCCTTTTCAAACATGAACAGTTCACTCTTAGCATATGTCACATATCTAATGTATGTCTCACAAGACTCCAAGACAGCAAGAATGACATGCAGCAACCAACATATGCCTGGCACTTTTCAAGTACTGACATACTGAGTGAAACAGCAAGTACAAGGTGAAGAACAGCATGAGTGTATTAGAATCTTCCATTCTTCTGGAAGCTGAGAGTGAGAGACATTCTGTAGTTGCCAAAGGCAATATCAGCTTTACACAGAGACACTAAGGCAGGCAGAAAGAGCATTACATGTGTTACAGGAGAACCACACTATATAGTAAAGCTGGATGTCTAGCTAGGTACCAAAATACTCATAATACACTCTCAGCCAGTATGGTTTGTTGTTGCTGTTGTTTTGGGGGTTTTTTTGATACTTTTTTTTTGCTATTTTTAATTCAAAAGTGAAATTATAGAGCTGGTGGCCAAGGTGTGAAGCCTATTTTTTGTAATAAGCCACAGGGCCAAAGTACCCTATGAATCACCCCCATCTACACAAGCAGCACTAGAGGAGATACTGGGAGGTACAGACTGGCAATTCTGACTTCCGCTGCTGGTAAAATGCTGGAGTTCATAATATGGAACAAAATTATTGGAAACATGGATGAATACAGATTGCTGGGAAAAGAATTGGCACAACTTCTGTGAAGTGAAATCTTGCCTTGCTAGCCAGCTGTTTTTGAAGAGAGCTTCAGTAAATACGTGAGTAAAAGGAATCTGTCTACATAATATCTGTGCCTAAAAATAATGCAAGTCTAAAAAAACTTTTTTTTTTTTTTTAAGAGAATAGAAAAAGTTTAAAGAAATTTCCATAAGAAGTAGAGAAAAGGCACTTTTATGGACTGCAAGCTGATTAAAGAACAGGGGCCATGAAGAAGGTTAGTGGTTACTTTTCTAAATGAAGAAGAGTGAGGTACCCTAGAGATCAGCATGGCAACTAGTTTTACTTAATATTTTCAACAGTGACTTGCAAAAGGGAGTAAACAGTAAAATGGCCTAATCTGCAGAGTGCTAAACGCCCTAAGGCAAAATGGTAAATGCAGGAGCTTCCTTGTCGATAGGCACGAAGTAATGCATCTGGGGAAAAATAATCTAAGCGATGTCTACGTTGTGCTGGCTTCAGAACTGCTGTGAGAATCAGTGAAAGAGACGCTGGAGTAACGGAGCTGGCCGTTCTCTGAGTCGCTGGCACGATGCGCAGTAGCAGCTAGGAAAGCCTGCAAAATGCCGAGCAGCGCCAGGACAGGTACGGAACGTAAGACAAGAAGGGCATCGCTTTGCTGCTGTATGAAAACCTTGCTGTGTACACACACTGAGCTGTGTGAATCGTTCTGTTGTCAGCATCACAAAGAATGGAGTAGCGGAGCTGGAGATAGTACACAAAAGCACAACTAAAATGATCAAAAGTGAAGAGCAGCTGCCTCGTGGGGAGCACAGGCTGAATAGTTTGGGAAAGATAAGCAGGAGAGAGGATATGGCTGAGGCTTACAAAATGAAGGCAACAGGTAAATTGAGTGAGAACTGTTGTTTACCCAAACCCACATCATAAAAATGGGGGGAGGACGACCCAATTAAATTGTTGGAGTTAAGTTTAAGCTGAAAAAAAGGAACTATTTTCTTGTACACAGCAGGTAGTGTTGCTACCACAGAGGCTGTGGAGGCAGACAGCATTAGCAGGATTTAAAAGGATTAGATAAATTCAGAGACAACACATCCTTTATGGGATATGAAAAGGACTAGACAGGGATGCATGCTTTAATATCCATAATAAAATGTTTGTGAATGCCAAAGTAGTACAAGATCACTGAAAGCAGACAGGTTCATGTGTTCTCTCTATAAGGCATCCACTTTCGCCACTATCATAAGGAGACTACTGGGCCCTCTGCATGTTCTCATGCACCAGAAAGATAGATACAGCTCACAGGTACCCTGCCTTGGGAGACAGGTACACATTTCTTTCCGAAATCCTGAAGCGTCAGGCAGAGATAGTTAGCTTTTATAGTCCGTCACAGATGCCCAGTTTGAAGAATGTCTAACAGATGCTGACAGAATTCAGTTAATTAAAAAAAAAAAACTGCAAATGATGGTGATGTTGAGAGGCACAGCACAGAACTGAGTTAGAGCACAGCATGGATTTTAAAATGACACTGGCCCATGTCTGAACCAGACTCCAAGAGAAACCACACTGCATCTGTCTGCAAATGGTCATCTGTCTCAGAGAGAACTGGTAGGAGCAGTTAGTTCAGTGCACGGGGAAAAAGGTGGAGTTAATGCAGGGACAACTGGGGTGTAGTGCTTGAGCTTGCTCCTTGGCTCACCTTCATTTAGCAATACAGAGGAATCTGTGGGAACTGGATTGTTTTTTCAGACCCAGTGAAATGGGACCAGACCAAGATGACTTTGTCCTAGTTGCTCGCAGAAGAGTCTTAACTACAGAGCTACATAAGTGCCTCGTGCTGATGTATCAGAGACTGTTTTAACAGTATAAGCTGGGTCCTGCTAGAAGTGCACCAAGAGAAGAAGGGTGCTTAGTATGGTTATATATACCAGTTAAACACCTAGGGTCTCTGCCACCTCAGAGCTCTGTGCTGTTTTACTACATTATTTTTGTACCACAGCAGCCTACAGCAGCTGCCCTGCATTTTTGGCTGCAGGGTAAACATGTTCGAAAACTTGAAGCAGCAAGGGAGGTAAAAAACACTTGTAACCTCTGCAATTTATCGTGCATCAGTCCCTCTTCTAAACACTTTACAAGGAAGAAAGAAAATGTTGCTTGTTCATTTCCACCAGTAGAGAAACTTGTCTCTCAAGCTCTCCGTAGGTGCTTTCCCTGTCACGATTTGTTTCACATTTCTGGCAACTGATTTGCCAGTGACTAGAAGCCACGTTTAGGAGAGAGGGTGATTTGCTCCATCTCAACGCTAACAGACATTGCTTCCCAACTTCATTAAAAATCATCCTCATCTCACAGAATTGTAGTTGTGAACACAGATAAACTGACTCGCTTACCTGGCTTTACTTCTTACCAGGGCCTAACTGACTGAGCAAAAGGAGCAGCCGCTTTAAGTTTCCTGGATTTTAAGTTCCTTCCCCCAACGTAGCTGCATCGACTTACAAGCTGCGGAGTTCCGTGTTCAGAGAAAAACCCTTATTTAATAGCACAATAAAGAAAACTTGAGCTGTTGTCTATGGAAGGCAAAACGGTATCTGCTGGAGAGGAAAAACTCATTATGTGCAGGGAAATCAAAAGCGTTTACCAGATATCCCCAAATTAATCAAGTTGCACAGAATAAGCCCATAGATAGGGGGCTCTGCAGGATAGGAGATGCAAGAATTTCATTTTCTAGCTGAGACTTTCATAAATCTAACACATGTTTTTTGTGCTCATGTCACAAGTACAGTAGACCTTGTCCCCCTGTGCAGATGACAAATGGTGATAGATATTCTCCTTATTGCATTTATGGATTTTTTTTTCTCTTTAAAATCTAGAATAATTTATCTGTAGGTAGTGTAAATAAGAATACAGTTTAACCGAGTAAACAGAACAATTGTACTATATAACCACTAATCTTGTCGTTTCCATCATTTATAGAAGAGGAGCCCCTCTATCCACTCATAACATTGTTTTTAAACACGAACCCAGCACCCATTTCTTCATGAAGTTTTACTACCCTCTGTTTTATGGTGTAATGTCACGAACTTTAATGGTGCTCTGCACTGTTGCAGAGGATAATGGCAAATCTAGGACACTAAATGTTTAAACTCACTTTTTATCTCGGTCTGCAGCAAATTCTGTTTAGAATTACTTAGCTGAGGATGGTATGATGCAGTACAGAAACCAGCAGCAGGCACGACCTCCCTGCTTGTCTTTTGCTAGTGAGTGCCCTTCTCCAGCATCCAGAGGGCTGAGGGTGCTTGTAAGCTTCATGGTGATCACAGGACAGGGGCACCAAGCCCATCTCAGTGGAGCACATACCCTACCTGCATGCAACTTGCCACCATCGTTTACCCTGCCAGACACCAGGTGCCTGAACCAGACCATAGCTTAAGTTTCCCGTCACGTATTTCTGCTACAGTTCCCACTTCACAGCTACCAGCTATTTTTCCACACTTCCAACTATCCTACTAATGCCCAGATTCTCCAAAGGCATCACTCATGGTACTCCATCAATATCTGCACCTGTTTCCTGCATCTCCCCTTCCCTCCTCTTCATTGCATCTCTCTTCTGCCATCCAAACAGCCTGGCTTCTTCCTGCCCACTGCCTGAACTACTGTTTCACTTCTTCACAACTGCCCATCTTGCTCATTCTCCTTTGTCATAAATACTGGGTATCATCCTCAGCCCACCTCTGCCCCTAGCATCTTAGCACTTCTTACTTACCTAACCTCTGGCTACCCACACTTTTCCCATCCCTACTTTCCATTTCTGGCTCCCACAATGTCACATGAAATTCTTAAAACCATAGTGTCTTTGTCATTTTTCAGGAATATTTCCTTTCCAGCATTGCTTCCTGCTAATGCTGAAACTCCCCTTTTATCTACCTGATGGGCATCTTCTCACCTCTCTGCTCTCAAAATGCAACAATCTTAACCAACTCTGTAGGATGATGGAAGAGCCGAAGCACTCAGCACATTGCTTGGATGTCTCAGCAAGTGAGACTCTGCCACCCACCTGTCTGAGCTGCAACCTGATCCTCTGTGACTCTCAAACTCTTGCTTGTGTCTTACACAAACAGGGGTTCTGGGCAACAAACCAGCCTCCAATTCTGCAACAGGAAGATCTGAGGAGAAACATTAGAGAACTTAGATGGTAAAAAGAAAACAAACACTGAAACAACAATCCTTTTTTTTTTTTGGCAATCAATGTTAATCTATTGTTATGCTTTTTATTGAAATTTATTGATTTAAATTTATATTCTGGTATATTCTGGTGTGATGTTCTTTCCTCTCTCTGTGTAGTGTGTGTCCCTCTCATAACATTCCACGGTAATTTTTCCTTTTTCCTTTTTTTTTTCCTTTTTTTTCTTTTTTTTTTAAACCTTGAAATCTGATTACTTTATCACATACAGATTAATCTATTTTGTTTGCCTCCTGGTAATAGCTCTCCAATCCTCTTGTCTTCTAGGAAAAAAAAAAATGTACTTAAAATAACGCAAGTAAAGCATCAGATAGAGAAGTTCACAAAGAGCACCAATTGCATAAGAAAAAAGAAATAGACAAGCAGCTGCACATGAAAGAAAAAGCAATTTCATACCTGGAATATCGAAAAGAGCCATGTCCACTCCACTACATACAGCATGGGGATGACTGCTTATATATTACTCTACCTAGTAATTTATTTGCTAAATGCCTGGGTTGCAGACTGGGGAGACATCTCAGGAAGAACTTAATGAGGTAGAAAGATTGTTAATACATTTAAATAAATGATTGTTCAAACCACAGGAAAAAAAGATCAGAGAAAATCCATTTCCTGGCTAAGAAGTCATTGGCCACTCAAGGACAGGAAACAGATAGTCTAGGAGGGGATGAGTTTTGCTAGCTCTTTTCTCGCTAGAATACACAACAGCAGCAATGAAACATTTTGATACTCTCCTATGTTTGTAGAAATCTTTGACTGTAACGGTGCTTTTATACACACATTTATCCAGTCACCAAATTGTTGCCTCTCATTTCTTGGTCTATCAAGCATTACCTTGAAATACCTCTTTTTTTTTTTATTATTTTTTTTTTGTCTAGTTTTGGTTTGTTTTGTATATATCTGTCTATTTCTCATGACAAGTATTCTCCTTTTAGAATCGTTGATGAAAAGCCCCATTTCCCACTGATACAAAAGCTGTACTCCTTTAAAACCATTTCACATTTAAACCAATCCTGTTAAGCATGACTCCAGCAAGCAGCTACTGTTATTTTCTGAGGTGCCCAATACTCATAAGTTTGAGACATGTCATTCATTTGTGCAACAGACTCTTGCAGACTGTCCCTGGCCAGCACAGATGACTGAGCTGACTGCCTAAAATGTGAACTATTTTAGAATTTACTGTAACAAGTTGTAGTTACAATTGCTTTTGCCATCCAGTGTAACAAGGAGCTTTTTAATCCAAAAAAAAGTCTTATCTCAGTGAACTGCTGCATTTCTGTCATTGTCGCAAGCAGATAGTGCGGGGAGAATTTTGGATAGGATTACATCTGCCGGTAAGACCTGTACTGTTCCCTGTACAAATGTGCCTCATTTCAAAATAAACAGAGAGGAAGGAGCTTTTCAGATGCACATTAATTAAGCCTTGTTATCAGTCAAGCAGACTATACTACCTGGAAAGCATAGGCTGATTTGCAACTCATGATACAGTTCAACAGAAATCAAATATCCATTCGGATGAGTTGATGCGCACACTCACTCTAGTGGAAAGACCTCTCTCCTCTCGCTAACGACGGATGTGACTTACATACTTTCAGGCATCAGCTTTTATTTATACCTCCTTGCTGCAGCACACAGGCCAGTGCTGCAGACTTCCAGCTATGAAAAGCACCGTGCAACTATATTCCCGAGCACACCGTCTCCCTCACCCTACGGTGCCGGCTAATACAAAATTGATCTAAGGAACGGATCAGGCAGCAGTGGCTGGACAAGCAGAGGGAAAAGGAGGTGCACACAAATTATTTTTGTGATCTCTGTTATATCTCTTTGACCTCATATAAAAAGACTCAGATTAGTTAATTACAGAAAAATTCCAGGCAGCACTTACGTACAAAAAAAAAAAAAAAAAAAGAAAAGCAAGGAAGTAGCTCTTTCTCACTTTGGGGTGCTCCAAAATGGCACATTAGTGCATATATCACTGCTCACTGCTGGGTATCACAGATTATACCATCCTGGCACCTTTCAGTCTTCACTTTGACTATGGTGAGGCCAAATAAAATCAACTTCTTTTCGGGTCTGTAAGAAAGGATGACATGTATTTCAAGAGATGAAGCTGGATTAAAAGGTAAAACTGCACCCCCATCAATAGACTTGAGACTCTGGCTTTCTTCGGAGACTTGTGCACTCAAGTAGGTAATCTGTGTTAACATCTCATCTCTGAAACGTTGACCCTGGTTTGATTCAAAGTTTGTAGAAAAAGGATTCACTCCTTCTTAGTTTCAATCTGCTTATATGGCTTAGAAAATAACTACTTTAAACAGAAAACTTTCTACTTGTCTGGGTAAATTCTGTTCCAGTTTTTATTTTGGCCACAAGTCAAAGATAACAGCTGTAGACTTGTGGGTTCACTGAACTTTACGTGCTTGTTGGCTGCATCACCAACCAGAGGGAATAACCAATAATTAGAACATTTCAGGTCATCTTGAGAAGAACAGAGTTTTACCGTGTTTGGAAAGGCCACGTGACCTCTTTCTCTGATCATCCCAAATGTGGAACTGTCAACCACAGAGCACAGAGATGCATAAACAAATCAAAAAGACATTATTGTTGGGAGACCAATGGAAAAAAGTAACAACACAAGGATCTAGATCTGATGATGAAAATTGCTCAGAGGTTTTTAATTACATATAGCAATTGGTAATTCTTAACTCTGTGTATGCACAGCAGATCCAAGCAATACCAGCAGAACTTTCCCACATATTCATTGCACGCAGGCAATGCTGGTCATAATGATTTGCAGCACAGACCTTGAAAACCTTTGTGGTTTTTTTTCCCTCTCTTCTTTTCTTTTCTGTTGAATCAATACCAGTTTACATAAATATATGTTTCTGTTTTCCTATTGTTCTTACAACAGCATTTATGTCTATCCACTGACAAGAACAACAACAATAAATGTAGTAGGATGAAAGCAAAAAGGAGAGAGAAAATAGAGATGATTCAGATTAAATAGCTTTAGGTGTGTATAAAATTCTTCTCTCTGCTAGAGTGTAAACCTATAGTGCTTTGGGATTGTTATTATAACGAATAATAAAAGGTACCACTCTTTGGAAAATCTAACTGATAAAACTAGGCTTTTCTTGTTGCTAACTTTATAGATCCCTCTTAATATGGAAAGGAATGAAAATCAGTTTTCTCTAACACCATATAATCCCCAGGTATGCAAAAACATTTTGTAGAAGTTACATCTTGTGGCTGAGTAATGCATTCCCTAGACGTTTAGATTATCTGGCAGTATCGGATAACATACAGATATGAGAAAGCAAATGTGCATGTGAAGGATTGAACGATAAGAGATGAATTCTGGCAAAGATGCTGCAGTTAGCATCACAAATCAGAAGTTTCGTCATCATTACAAAACGTGTCTTGGATGCTGTCCGTTCCGCCTGGTGCGCCTGGTGTTAGAAACGGGGCATCGCTCGAGCATCGCTTCATGCTGCCAAATGACGGCAGCAGTGGAAAGGGAAGGCCTCCTACCCCGCTACTGGTCTGTTGCAGGGGTTCAAATACAGACCAGAAAACGTGGAAATCCGCACAAAATTAATCATATTCGGGTGTTCACCTAGAGTAAGAAAGGCTAAAATTCAAGCGCTTATATTAGGCACTCTAGTCCAACAATTTAAACTTCAGTCCCTGACTTCCCAGATGATTCTCTAATCCACTAGGCTATTAAGCAGTTACGGAAATTGAAGGGTTTTCTAGTGTCTCTTGTTGGAATTACTCAACATATAAATAAATATCCTTTGGAAAAGATATCTGATCTTTCATCTCCCGTACCCAAAAGCAATGCTGAAACCAGTCTCTTTCATTCTGTCTTAATGCATTATTAATTTCAAGTGGAACAACTCCAAAAGGAGAGGCACATCCAGAGAAGCTGCAAAGTGTGATGGTCAGGCCACTCATGTAAGAACAGAGATTCTGCAGATTAAGTCCTTCTGAATCAGGCAGAACAGCAAATGAACCCTGATTTCCCACCTCGTACTAAAGAGGACAGAGCTAGCCTCATGTTTTGATCTTAAATTCTACTATTGTTGAAACTAGCACATATATTCCTGCATTTTGAAAACTATCACTTGCACATAACTCCTCCCATCAGATAAAATTTCCTATTGAAAAATTCCTGATCGGTTACATTTATGATGACTATAACTTTGCTGCACTGTTTTCTAAACAGACTACCATTGTGCTGACAATTTATACATATACAGCACCTAAGTGCAGAGTTAAGTCCACTGTTTACATGATGATAGTAAAAATACACAATTCCTCTAGCTTTTAAAAATGTATGCAGGAAGGACCCCTATACACTCTAAAATATATAGAATTCTGATAATAACTCCCCAAAAGTCACACTCTCAGTCTGCTTTGGGGCCAGCTAACTTTCATAATGAAATCTGCATGATATTTTCTATCTCCTGATGCCTTTTTGAGGGGTATATCTCCAATACTGTAAAGAAAGATCCAATAATATACAGGGAGGTTGAGCAATGCAGTTCCTCATAATGTCTCTGAGGTGATGTTTCATCTTTTCCACCGGTTTATTTTCCAACCAGTTGAAAGTGAATAACTATTCATTAAGACTCCAGGGGAAGACGGGAGGGAGAATGAATCTGGCTAGGAACAAGCAAAATAACAAATAAATACACCTAAGGCAGCCAATTCCATTTAGAAGCATTAGCCTGCCCTGTCCAGCTTTTAAAGAGCAGTTTCCTTGTGCCGGCTTGTCTACAAATCCGTGATAAGAGTATGGGAAAATTAGTTTTGCAGAAGTCTGTCAGTCTTTCAATAATATTTATGCCTAAGACTACAGCTTTTTTGAAAGTCCTCTTGAACAGCAAGGAAGGGGGACAGTTGCTCGCTAACCTCTGCAGAGAGCAAAATGAGGAGAGCGTGAGATTTATGGGAATTAATTTTATATCCTGAGACAAGTCTAAAAAGCTCAACCTATGTAATTAAATTTGATATTGAGGTTACTGAAGAACAGACATACAACAGGATGCCATCAAGATATAATGCTAATTTTTATCAGATCCTGGAGTCTGTCTCAGGACAATTTTTTATTACGCACGCCAGCAGCCTGTTAGTAAAACAAATAAGAGACAGGCTACCACTGTGTTGGAGAGACAACAGCCCTGCCAAGCTGCAGGCGACTGGTAACGATAATGAAGCAGCTGAAAATACTGGGACGGACGTGAAGCCCAAGCTTGTACATGCGATGGCAGAAAACGAGAGTCACCTTCGATTCGGGCTGGATCGACACTCCAGGCTGAACCAGAGCCCTGGCCACATGCAGCTTTTCTTAGCCCTGCCTGCAGCTTTGGGGAATTCAGGCACACATCAAAGAAACAACTGGATTTAAAACCAGATAGCTCCCCCAAATGCTGGAGGCAGCGAAAATGGAGTGCTATAAATATAACTCTGCTACCGCATTTATCAAGAGAGCAGTATTATTCCCCAGTCCACCTCTTCTTTAGTTTAAATATTTGTTTCTTTTCTTTCTTCTTCTTTTTGAACACTGCCTCGTTTCCCAGTTGTGTAATAGTTACAGAACATTTGTGAAGCTTTAACATTATGTTATAATTACAGGGATTTATTTTACCCACAAAATGTCAAGATATGTCTGGCTCCTAAAACTCCTGAAAAGAATAGCTGAAATATTGACCTCACTGAAGCCAGCACCCAAACTGCCACAAACCTAAAGAGAACCTCAATACCATACAGATGCAATTGAGAGCTTTCCGCAGCTTCCACAAGGGGATCTTCCATCTCAAAACCACTCAGGATAGGATATGACCACAGGAAAATACACCTGCACCAGTGAATCACATTTTCTTATAGCCTGTAAATTACTCAAAGCAGTAAATTATTCTGGTCATTTGTAGCCAAGAAAGATGAGCTGCAGTTGGTGTACACGAGGTGCCAGGAGAAGGAATGAAAATGGAAACCCTGCCAATGAGGGCTGGGTTTGTTTGGCCTGTCAAGATGAAAGCAAAGAGGGAATATCACCTGTTTTCAAAAGTGCATTGCAAAAATGGGAAGGAAAAAATAAAGGATAAAGCTGGCACAAAAATTAACAAAATGTGTAAATATAATTAAGCTGCAAGTTAGAGAAGGGTTTCTAACATTTACAGAAATGAGGCTTTGAACAACTCTATAGTAGAACAATGAGGTTAAAATCCTATCGTGTTCTAAGACGGCATTTGATAAACTTGCAAAATCATGTTTGTGGTTGCTGGGTTGCTCACAGAAAAATTCATGCTTAAGGGCCCAAGAGATTCTTTTCAGATCTACATAAAACAGTAGCATCTCATGGATATAAAAAATATGTCCAAACCCAGCAGCAAATTCCCTGTGTTTTTAATATTCCTGTGGATTTGTTTGTATATTTGTGAATTCAGGAAGGGAGGTGAATCTAATACTCCAGCAGGTAACCATAAAAAGTATGCTAGCTCTGAAACTAGTATTTTTATGACAAGAAAATGCAACAAAAAAAGGGAGAAAACCTAGGACTTTTGCAAATATTCAGGAACTTTTCCTGCTTTAAGCACTGAGCAAGCATTCAGTATAGCAAAGGTACCAATCTAGTTTAAATCTGCTCTATGCTTCCCTGCTCTTTTGCTTGGATGTATGTAATCAGAATTTTAAACTTGTTTCTTGATTTTGCCAAACTAATGGTTTAACACAAGTTTTCCTCAACCAAATGACAAAACGTGGCATATTCAGGGAAGCTTCATTCTATGACCTGAAAAGTTTTATTAGACTCTTCCTCTAAAAGTCTTGGAAACATTTATTGCCATGGCCATGGTGGGGCTGCAACTTTGTGGGGCAGAGACAGAGGGCCCTGGGCTGGACATGTGGAACAAGGTGCGCAGGGAAAGGCTGGCGGTGCCTTCGGGGCCCTGACATTATGTAATTCAAATCACTTTTCTTCTGCTCACGCTCATTTGAATGGACGTGAATGAACAGAAAGCCAAAAGGCTATGGTACAGATTCTTTTTGTGCACTGGTGTGAGTAATCGCCATTGAGAAATTACTGAAAGATTCCTCAGGGATAAGTCTTTTTTTTCCCCCTGCTTTTATTCTGTCCATACAGCAACAGTGCATGCAAGTTCCTGTGCGGTGCTTGTCCAGTGAGGTCTGCCAGCCTCTACGGTTACCTCCATGGCCTTGCTGGGAAGCGTGTTTTTATCCACAGCCTTCATGGTCTGGATTGCTAGGACAGTTCTAATGGGAAAACACTCCTGATCATTGGAAGGAGAACTAAGCAATGCTAACTTAGTTTGAACCAGACAGATATTTTCATGATGAAAATAAAAATCTCAAAAAAATACCTAAGGCCACAAGTGTCTCTTCCCCAGTTGGGAGACACTCTTTTGTTGCAAGTCCCCTTCTTAATTTTTGAAAAAGCTCTTCAAAATTGATGCCAAGATCATCTCCATGCAGTAGGAGGGAGTCTCTCATGATGGCTGTTTTGTTTATCTGCCCCTCATGTATTGTGGGATTCCCTACCCTGTCTTCAGATCAGGGGCATTAAGCAGCAGATTGCATTTAGTCGATTTGGATGGGCCTCAGTAGCTGGTGCCTCCTACAGTTGCAGCCCCAGAGACAAACACGAGGCCATGACAAGGTTTAAAACCTCTGTGTTTAATCACTAGAGCTCACAGAACTCCTTTGCCTGCTTGACATGAAACCATTCATGTGATAAATAATGTGCTTAGTTTAAAAGTAAAAAGAGAAAAAAAAACCTTTCACAGAAATTTTGGAAAATGCTTTCACATATCATGTCTCATATGTTCTACATATGTAAAACCTTTGGTCTTCACCTTGCTTGCACTTTGTCACGCTGCAACTCTGCAGTTGAAGCCAAGGATTTCTGCACTTTTCTCGCAAAGCTTTCACAGTCCAAACGTACAGCAGTGTTGCAGAGGTAAAAATAAACACTTCTGAGAGGCTTTATGAAGAAGCCTTTGAAACCCAACTGTGAAACTAAAGCTTTAGAAATTCATTGCTTTTTCCTGAGGAATTTACTTGGGGAAGAGCTGATCTGGCTGCCACTTTCAAGAGCTTGTGCTAACCAGAAGCATTTGTCATTAAGTCAACACATGGCACACCATGGTATCCCTTCACAGAGCAGGGGCACACCAGAATTCCCAAGGGTCTGGGCAGGATGATCTTTAATCCATCGAAGCAGATTACATGACAGCAAAGAAAAGAAGACTACGTGCATGTCATTTGCTTAGTTTTTTTTTTTTATTATTATTATTTTATTTTAATTAAATCTCCCATTCATTTAGGATACAACACCAAATATGACATTTACTTTTACATGGTATGAAGTATGGTATGAAGGACATGAAGTATGTATGTCCTTCACTGTCATCTGTGATCATCCCCCCACTATCATCTTTTAGTCAGAAGTGAAAGATTTGCCTTACAAAAGAGATTAAGGATCCTGCTATTAGAATTTATGGTTTCTATGTGTTTAAAATGCATTTTTTAATGCTAACACTCTTGTGGAAGTGCAATGTAGCAGCAAAAAAAAACCCTTATGTCTAGATATATATGATAGTTGGAAAAGTCTATTTATAAGTTTGGCACTTTTATGAAGCAATAGTTACCTATATAGGCAATTACAATGTCCAATGAAAAGAAATGTACATCTTTTATATAAGAGAGAACGAAATTAAATCTTCCAGATTGGGGACTGCACAGTAAAAGAAATCAGTGCAGTAGTTCAGGCAATATCATGATTCTTCAAAGATTTTATTAATATATTTGTCATTAACATAACATGCTTTTTCTACTGCTCAGGTGAAAATTAAATTTGCTAGCGAGTTACAGCACTATTTAGTAAGAGATGGGGAGATATTCAAAGTTCCAGGACTAAAAACTGCGCCCCACTTAGCTGCAAATACAAGCCTTCTGCAGATCATTAGTAAACGTAACAGTTGTTAATACATGATTGCTTCATTATACTAGTGACATTCCAATTAATTGTTTCAGCACCTTTCAAACTGAACAAATTTCCCTGTGACATTCTTTATTGTGACCTTCATATTCTTTTCTAAATGAAAAGAGCCACTAACTTACTTGAAAAGCAAGTCCTACTTTTTCAAGGAACTAGTGCCTTTCCTCTTTTAGAAGGAATTGTAAGTTGCAGATATCATACGTCCACTCAGCTAAGAACTGCCATTTATTTTTCAGCATCTGAATGCATTCCAGATACCTGCACTTCCCTTATGTGTGCTCCTTTAATAAACATTGGTTTATTAACATTGGTATCTACCAGGTAGAAGAAAATTGTAAGATATGCAGCATGCATCGGAGCCATATCGTTAAAAGGCTATATTTCACACCTTTACAGCATAACTTGATGTTCCTTTTCCACTAAAATAGTTGATAAATAACACAGTAAAATACAAATAACAGTCATTTCTTTGCCTTCCAGATTCAACCCAGTGCTTGTGTGTACAGAATATGTGTGCACACTAATAGAATTTGAAATGGGAAATTTTAAAGTATCTTGAACATGTCTTTTTTCACACCATTCCCCCTTGGCAAAAATTCTTGAATTTAAAGTCTCAGTATGCCATGCCATCAGCCCCTTTTCAATATCTAGATATTTATATAATAACCAAAGGTACATTTGTGGTCAGCTTCAGTAAGAGCTACTGATTAAAGACAGATGTGGGTTTGAAGTTTACTCCAAACGCCTACACACCTGATGCAAAAAGAAGAACAAACTAATGGCAGCAACAGTATACGCAACTTTCAAAATAAGAAGACTATATACTGCTAAAAAAGTACTGTCTCATTCAACACAAAAGACAGATGATGCTCAAAGTGTGAGCACATGCTGTTTTTCTTCTTTTATCCTTAGTATTTGACATGTGGCTTCAGGCCCTATTTGCTGCACACTATTCAAATGTCATTCTGAAGACTGAATTATTACTTGCTGCATGGGTTTTCCCTATGGTATCTGTTATTGCTGTTTCTGAAAGCCTCAGAAACGAGCAGTTAACCATCTTCTACTTCACCTCTACAAGCTTTGTATACATCCTAGCCACTAGCTACCCTCTCAAGACTGTCTAATGTCTTCATCAGTGACCCGGGCCCTGGGATGGAAAGCATCCTTGTCGGATTCTCAGCAGACAAGGGACTAGGGCAAGCAGTTGATCCGCTGAGGGCAGGGCTGCTGCTATTTGGCACTACCTTGGCAAGCCCGAGGAATGGGCCAACAGGAACCTCCGGAAATGCAGCAAAGACAAATGAAAAAAAGGTCCCTGACCTTTCCCATAGGGGTTATTCCATAGGGATTCCATCAGGCTGGTCCTGAGCTGCTTCCAGCTGCTTCCAGCAGCTCAGGGTTGAGGGGGAACAACTGTGGTGAACAAGCTGTCCGTACATCAGCAGTGCAGCCTCTTGGAGATGAAGGTTAACCACACACTGCATTGGCAAGGAGAGTTGAGGGGAGCAAAGTGATTATTTCCTCCCACTACATCCTTCCAGACCTTGGAGAACTATATCCATCTTTGGGTCCCCAGTACAAGAAAAATACTCGGAACCTGAAGAGAGACCAGTGGACAGTCTCTAAAGTGTGTAGAAGATTACAGAACTTGACATGCAGGAAGAGGGTGTGAGAGCTCACTTTGTTTAGCCAGGCAAACTGCAGGCTAAGGACCGATCCAGTAGAGCCAGATTCTCTGCAGGTATGTGCAGTGAGCAGAAGCAAGCAGTCACAAACTGCAGCAAGGAGAATCCTGGCTGGATAAAATGCTTCACAGTGAGGTGAACATAGATGCCCACAGAGGATGTGGAAAGCCTCTTTATGAAGATTTTTGAAACCCAGCTGGACAAGTCTCCCAGTGACAGGACCACTCTTTGAAGTTAGCTCTCTTTTGAACATGAATTTGGACTACATGACCTTCAGAGGTTCCTTTCAATTTAAAATATTCCATGATGAATTCCATGATGAATTCCATGATTCTATGATTTCCAAAGCATTTTCCATCACTACATCAAGAAAAATAGAGCCAATTTATGCATTTGGGAGAGAATAAGCAAGAAGCTTGATAATAAGAGGACATCTCTGGAGGGAACGACACCCTGGGTTTACTTCACATGAAGAGTGCTCCACTACAACTATACTGGGAGTTATGTAAATCTTAATAGTCTTGGACCGAACTTGCAGAGAATGAATGTGGAAAGTAAGCAATGTATAATAAACTGGAAGTAAAGATCTATATTAAAATATACTAATTTTCATTTTGGAGAGGAGCTGCGACTTCTGGTAAGGCAAACAGTTTATTAGAAAGCGTTCCAAAAAATACTTAGCCTCTTGTTGTTGAAAATAATTTCTCACTAGCTGAACTTTACTAACGTCAGTCTCAAAATCATCTTTTCTGAGAGGTTCCCAGATTGTTAAAACATTTATTAGGGGTGGGCCAGGAAGATTTTTATTAACGCTAGCAATATTTAGAGAACAATAAGTGCAGAACTCTAAACAGTAATAAATTATTTTTAAAAGGTGTGAAAGAGATGCTTTCATTAGAGCAGATACAGTCAATCTTTGCCAATCTGATACGGTCTTTAAAAGTCATAAAATAAAGAAATGAGATTAATTTTCTAAGATAATGGTGAAATGACCAGCCCAAAAAAAAAAAAAAAAAAAAANAAAAAAAAAACTATATAAGCAACATATTAAGAATGCTGAGAACCAAGCAGAGACCATATTTTAATTCTGGCCTGGAGCCAGCAGCAGTCAAACACCAGATTACGTGCCCCTAGAGAAGAAGCTGTTGAGAAGGAATTCCACCAAGAGCTTTATAATATCCCTGACCTATGAGTGGAGTTAGAATTGAACGTATCATTACTGTGTGACAGAAGTCTTTATATTTTACACTAATAACTTTCCAGTTCCAATGAAGTGATCTGGCTTATCTGAAATGCAAGAATATTAACAAAGGCTCGCTCAAGATTTGAGCTTGAATGGACGGATAGTTGTGGGCACTCATGCATAACTGCAAAGAGCTGGAGTTAGAGCCAAGTACCACGATCAGCATGAGTCGAGAGCAGAATTCGGAAAAGCCAGAACCAAAGGGCAAGACCCGAGTGCTGTTGAACGTCTGTTGAAGATCTGCAGGAAGGTCTCAATGCAGAATTCAGAAGACAAGGCACAGCTGAAGATGGAAAAGCAGAGCTTCTGCCAAATGGTTGTCAGACAACCTCAGACAGCTCACAGATGTGTACCTCCTGTTAGGCTCCTGCTTGAACATGACTGCTAAGGCAAATACTTCCATTGTGGACCCTACTGCTTGGGACAATTTAAATCTCTGTTTTCAGTTCAAGAATGACAAGTGAAGGTACCAAAACATTCAGAAGTAATAAATTAATTTTTGAATCTATTTCAATCAGCAACTTCAGTTTCCAAACAAATCTTCAATTTCTCCACATAACACTAAATCCCACACTTTCAAATTGAACTTAGCCATGCAGTGTCCAGATTGCCTTGTACTTTCCTTCCCATTCTACTTCAAATATATGTCAACCAACATCTATGAAGATACTTCGTTTCCAGCGGCTATAATAATAGAGAATACTGTACAAACAGAATAGTAAAGTGAATCCATGAAATTCATATTTTATAATGTGTTTTTGTGGCATAGGAATGCATGAAATTTGCTTCTGTCACAATGGAAAGGCAAATTTGCTCTCAAAGCTACCAATGCCTTTGGAAAACCTAAAAAGAAAAAGCACAAGTGGAAAAGCCCTAAAGTTTCTCCTGCTGGCATATTTTTAAAGTCACTTTTGAATTTCTTCAATCTCAGAAAGACAGTCTAACCAAAAGTCCTGGCCTTTTACTCTGCTGAGTAACAGGACTTATTTGCCTTCACAGTCTGACCTTTTATCTCCAGGGATCTTTCTTGTGAGAATAAAGGAGTTAATAGAAATCTTCAAAGACTTCACAAATTTCTTTTGTTTTATATTTCATAGCTCCAATAGACTTCCTAATTGCTAAAATAGATCTTTTTTTCTCTTTTTTTTTTTCCCCATCTGAGACTGTAAGCGAGCAGCACACAAGCTTTATTGCTTCTTTCAAGAAAATGTTGCTATAGCCATTCGAAATCTGTCTGCTTCTGCCCACAGTCTCCTGAGATTAGTATTTAACTGCCCTCAAAAGGTAGCTCAATTTATGATTTTCAAAGCTACTTTTTAAACAGGATTTTTTTTTCTAATTTTAGCTCCCTCTCTGAAGTTTATGGCCTTCAGCTCTTTTCAAGAGCCCTTTTCCCCCAAAGCTATGTTTGCAAGCCACATTATTACAGCGTCTGAAGATGTTTTCCAGGCAATATGCGATGTTTCTGGCTTTTTATTGTTTCTGCACCCTCTTTGCGTTTCCTCTCCCGAAACACCCTGCGTCATTAACTTGTGTGGTGCTGATGCAGTGGCCAGGCACATTCCTGGGATACCCGGACGCAGTATCTGGAGTGGGTTCAGACGGCAACTTCAAGTGGAGGGGAAATGCTTGGAGAGCTGGGAAACATTTTTGGCTGCTGTCAGAGACGGCATCCATGACTAAATGAAGCTTTGGTCTGCTCAAGCGCTGCGGCTCTCAGGGCCAGATCAAATTGAAACCCCGTGTACTGCAAGTGTTTTATGTGGAGTCGCATCAAAGGAGGAAGAATTCCATTGAATGTAGGGGGGCTGCGGGGAAGGGGACTTGAGGTTCCACCTTTGAAGATCACATGAAGAACAGGACCACAGTGATATCAGAGCAGATACTTAATCACGCTACATGTGGAAAGCTGGAGAATCATTCTCTGCAACAGGCAGGTGTATGCAGTTTGCATAGTCCCTTTTCCATGTTAATGAATACGTACAGTTTTCTGAAGTTTTACCCCTCAGCTATTGATGCCACAGACCCTCACACCACCGAAGTGGGACCGCAATACATGTCAGGGGAAGAGGGGACACGAGTACCCTATAGGGGCTGGTGGCCATCTTGTTGCTCACCACCATGGCCACCCAGAGGTGTGAGGGAGTGAGCTGGGACAGCCAAGCCACTGAGTGTGGAGAGGTTTGCATGGCACTGCAGTGGCACAACGGGAAACATGGACTTGTACGAGTCTGTTGGGCTTTTCTCCCTGGCCACCTCTGCCTCTTACAGTGGAGGGAGAGGGAAAAATGGACACCCTGAGGAGCTGGCGGAGTGATGCCAACAGGAGACTGCCTGGCAATGTGTGATTGGCTGCTGTTGGTGCAGGCAGGCTATGACGTCACTGGTTGTTAGGCAGATTTCGGTCACCTAGAAACCCTCCTCTTTGCACACTGCTGGTCCCCACTGGGCCCCAAGATGGAGGTGGGTGTGAAGGGCCAGGTACCTGCCCGAGCCAAAAAGTCTGGTGCGGTGACTCTTGTGGTCTTCCGGGGCAGCTTTTCACTCCCTGCTGTGGGGCTAAGTGGACCGGAACTTCACCCACGCTGAAGGTACACACAGCCTCTGGTGTTGCGTGGGAGCCATGCCCTGGCGGCGGTGCGGGCCTCTGTGTCTCTTAGGATTTTATCTTTTTTATTTTAATTTTTCTCTAGATTTCTAGAAACTGTTGGACAGTTTTTGCTTATTGATGAGCCTAATGTGATGCCCTTGCCTTTATTGCAAACAGTTTAAGTGAAGGAAAAGCACTAGACAGACCTGAGAGAAAACTAGCGCCATGTCGATATAACCTTAGCAGGGACTAATTTAAGCCTCCTCATGTCACTAAATCTTTTTATATCACATCTCAATTTAGCTGTAATTGATCTCTTCTGTCTCTAGAGAACATGCTATAAAATCATACCTACTACATCCATACTATAAAAATGCCTTAAAAAAAAAAAATCCCCAAAACCATCTTCATTTATTTCACTAGAATAGATATACTGAAATCCTGCAATTTAATCCAACTACATTATGAGGGCCCTTAGTCCTAGCAGAAAACAAAGCCATGGCTTCTCACATGACAGAGGTATCTAAAAGAAGACAACATCCACGGAATCAGAGTTGCAGAAAGTTTGAGGTGGGAAGGGACACTGGACATCGCCTGGTCCAACGGCCCTGCTCAAGCACGGTCACCCGGAGCAGGCTGCCCAAGATGGCTTTTGAATATCTTCAAAGATGGAGACTCCATGACCTCTCTGGGCAACTTGCTCTGGTGCTTGCTGGTGACTACCCATGCAGTAAAAAAATCTTTCCCTTGTGTTCATATACAGCTTCCTGTGTTTCATTTTGTGCCAACTGCTTCTTGTCACTGTGCATCACTGGGCATCACTGAAAAGAGCCTGCCTCCATCCCCTTAATACCCTCCCTTAGGATATCTGTGCACACTGATAAGATTGTCCCTCAGCCTTCTTTCGACTGAAGGGTCCTAACTCTCTCAAGCATTCCTCATATGAGAGGTGTTCCAGTCCCTTAATCATCTTAGTCATGCTTTGTTGGACTCACTACAGTAGCTCCATATTTCTCTTGTATTAGGGAGCACTCCACATGTAGCCTCACCAGGCCTGAGGGGCAGGATCACTTCCCTAGACCTGCTGCTAGCGCTCTTCCTAATGCATCTCAGGATACCATGGACCTTCTTGACCACAAATGCACACTGCTTGATCTTGGTCTACTTGTTGCCCACCAGGACCCCTAGATCCTTCTCTGCAGAAATGCTTTCAGCAGGTCAGACCCCAGCCTGTATTGGTGTATGGGGCTATTTCTGCCTAGGTGCAGGATTCTGCACTTCAGTTTTTGGAACTTCAAGAGATACCTCTCTGCCCATCTCTCCAATCTGTTGAGGTCCCTCAGAATGGCAGCACAGCCCTCTGGTGTTTCAGCGATTCTAGCCAGCTTTGTATCATCTGCAAACTTGCTAAGGGTACGTTCTGTCCCATCCAGGTCATTGCTGAGTAAGTTAAACAGTATTGGCCTCAATATTGAACCGTGGGAGACACTGCTACCTGCAAGCTTCCAACTAAACTTTGTGCCACTGATTACAACCCTTGTAGCTCTGCCGTTCGGCCAGTTCTCAGTCCATCTCACTATCCATTCATCTAACCCACGCTTCCTGAGCTTGCCTAGGAGTATGGTAGTGGGAGACAGCATCAAAAGCCTTGCTGAATTCGAGGTAGACAACATCCACAGCTCTCCCTTCAACTATCCAGCCAGTTGCTCAAATCTATTAGGTTGGTTAAGCATGATTTCCTCTTGGTGAATCCATGCTGACTGCTCCTGATCATCCTCTTATCCTTCATGTTCTTGGACATAGTGTCCAGGATGAGCTGCTCCAACAGCTTTTCAAAGATTGAGGTGAGGCTTGGTGGACTGTGGTTTGATTGGCCTCCTTCTTGCTCCTTTTGAAGACTGGAGTCACATTTGCTTTTTTCCAGTCCACCGGCACCACTCCTGATTGCCATGACTTTTCAAAGATGATTGCAAATGGCCTACCAGTGACATCAGCCAGCTCACTCAGGGCTTTTGGGTGTATCCCATGTGTATTTCTGAGCTGAAATTAAGACCCTTTCTTTGCACTTTTCTGTGCAAACTGCTGCATCTCTTTACTGCTTATTAGTTGCTTCTATGATATTAATTTCATAACTGCCATGGGTCAAAGTCTCAGATTTTGTGTGTGTGTGTGTGTGTGTGTAAAAGTTTACAGCTTACAGCAAGGTAGATTATATTCATCTCTCAGGTTTTCTGTATGCATCCAGTAGAATTTATATAACAACACAGCTAATAGAACAAGAATTTTATCCTATAGAGGTATCTTCAATTCTAGTCCCCAATCAAGTATAGTGTTATCAGTAGAGCTGCAAATTAAAAGACACACAGTACAGGTAGAGACATGAAAGCTAGAATGCCTGCAACAAATTCAGTTTCACTGTACTGATATACACATAGCAGCAGCGATAAATTATCTGAAATACAGACATAAAATAAAGTTAGAAAAGTAAAGAATATTTCATAAATGTCTTCAATATTATCCAGAGTTGGCCCACTAGACCACCAACAATAAATAAAGTAATAGTAAATCTCACACTATTTCTTTAAGACTTATTTTAAAACAGCTGCCAACTTTCAGCTCTAAGCAAAATATAATCCTACACGTTGTGTTGTGTTAGTGGGCTATTTGCTATAATAGCTGCCTCTTTGCCAGAACTTTTCTCTTTGATAAGAACAGCAGTTTTGTAAATTCATTCTTTGAAACTAGTATTTCTGACTAGTATGAAACTAGTGTGACTTATGAAACTAGTATTTTTGTACTTGATGATATCTTTAGAGTGGTAACAACAGTTTCCTATAGATTTGCATGATGTTACCTGCCAAATTAGGTTAGGATACCACTCGTCCCAAAATTCTTAAGAGAGGGCTTACACTTCTGCAAACAAAGCACTTCCTGTAGGTCTTGTTTTAAAGAGCCTAGGAGTGTGTTGAACCCACTGGTTTTACTTGCTGACTGTGTGGACATCAAATTTACTGACCATTCTGAGTAGAATATCTCTGTTTAAATATGTGATTTGCTTTAGAACTGGTAAACTATTTCATGCTGGTACAAACATGACTATTGCTGCTACTTAACTCTTTAGGGCTGTTTAACCCTTTATCTGTAACTATCAACGCCTTGTCCCATACAAAAGGCTGCATATTTTCTCCTTATTTACTAGTATTGAAAAGAATCCTAGGCAGAAGCTTACTGTTATGATATAGTTAGGAGCCTGCTAAACATTCGGTTGTTTTAAAAAATTCACTACACTCATTTTAGTTTTATATCACTACTTTAAAGGTTGTTTCTGTGGTGTGATTTTTTTTCATCTTACTAGTGCTGACAATTGTGTAAATAGCCATATTTTGGATTCCTACCACCTTAGAAAGAGACTTTTAATGGTAGAATATTCCCTTAATCATATTTTTACTAGTCTTTTTCTTTCCGCATGAGATAGTCAAAATTAAATTAGGCTTAGTCCTAAAAAGATTTTGAACACCTATCATTTTAATTCAATCTGGCAGGATCTGTCAGTGCGTGGCACCATTTATCATGCTCATCAAAAAAAAGATAGAGAGGTTTGGCAGAACAGTTGATTGAGTTCCCTTTTGTTAATGAAAACAATGCTGCTGACAATCCATTAAAAACATCCTATTCCTTTTTAATATTCCTGAAGTAGTAAGAATAGAGCCAGAGGGAAAGCTGAAATTGGAAGAATTGTTTTAGACTTCACTCTTGTCATTTGTTTTTAGACCTATATGGAACTGGGTCCTCCTGATAATTTTTTACTGTGATCTCTGTGACAGAAGATAAGAGGGGGAATGGAAGTGCCCCCAGAAACTCGCTTTTGACATTTAAAAGCAGCTGCACCAAGTCCCTACTATCTGTGCTTGTAGCCCTTATTATGTTAGATTTAACTTAGCTTTTGTGTCTACTGAAAATTAAACCTGCATGTCTAGGCTTGTCAAGCCCAAGTCTTCAAAAGTAGCATTTTAATCACTTCAAAAATAGGCTATGTTGATAAAATATAAATTTTAAATATGATTTTTTTAAATTAAATACACTTAAATTTTATTGTATGATTTTTTGTTTTTTGAGTCATCAAGGCACTTTATTTTTTATGGATATTTTGTTGCTGCAAAAGATCAAAGTTCTTTTTTTCCTTTAAAAAGTTATTACATTGACTACTAGAGTCTGTGCCTGGAACATACCAAGATCAGATCTTGATCTACACTGTGCAGCAAAATTCTGTACCTAGAAATGAGCCTGTTGGTACATCAGTTACATTTTGTTCACAACATTTTATCAAAATGAAAGTAGAAATAACCTGCTGCTCCAGTTACCAACTAAATTTTTTTCTAAATTTGATCCAATTGGGAAGCATGTAAACATTTTTATGTGTACTACATTGATTAGCTTTAAACACAAAAAAAAATAATTGAAAGTATAATACATATGCTATGGAATAGCTTAAATTATCCTGGAAAGAAGATTGTGTACTTAGTGGTAACTATTCTTCTTACTTCCTTTCTTGTAGTTTTACCTTTTCCACCCTGGTCAACACAGAGATGTTCTTCTGTCCTGACACAATATTTCCCCAAAAGATAACCTTGAACTCTGTTGACCTGCCAAATAGAGCTCAGCAAAATTGTTCCAGATTCTCTCCTTTGTTTTTTATTGTCTTTCAATCTTTGCAATTGTACAAAATACAGACAATTGAGAAGTTTTCATTAACATATGTAAAAACTGTGTAAATTATTCACGGAGGTTTATCATTTTCTGTTGCCAGAGCCTCACTCTTGGTTCATTTAAAGTTTTTCTATAGCAGTAAGTTCAGCTAGATTTTAATGCAAATGAAGCCATTCAAAAATATGGCTTGCTTCTCAAACACGTATTGCAAACAAGCGACATATATCATATTCCCCTATTCTTCAGAATAGCCAATTGAAAACACAAGTAGTGCAAATAAATCAAATTGAATTTCATTTCTTCATTAAGTACCACATGTGTCCACATATGCTTCTTATTAGGGCCACAAAGCATAAACCAACTAAGACTCCACAAAAACAACACAGTAACATTACAAGAAAACAAATATATTTGGGATATCTAAATAAGGTAAGAGAAGGACCCAAAAGTTTGTAAATATTTCTGCCAGGTTTAGGAGATCTTTAAGTAGATTCTTTTCATTCAGCAAGTAACTGTATTAAAATCAGAGGATATAGAGCTATTATTTAAAGACTCCACAATGATATTTTACTCAGTTTCCTTTGCGTTTGTTTCTAAGTCAGGCAATACTTGTAACACCTCTTTTCCTCAACCTTGAATTAAAATCCTAGCATTCAGACTACGTCTGTGTTCTTTTAATATGATTCATGGTCCCGACATACCTCTGTCTGCAGATTGAGTTTGTTTGTGGGCACCTTCACTGGAAGGCAGGATGCTTTAATACTGAACAAGATACTCCCTCAAAACCCTGGATCCATGTAAACATGTAGGATATATCAAGCAAGAACATCATAGGGAAGTTTTGCAAAAAGCTATTTTTTTTTTATTTTAAACAGACTTGATTGATTCATAAGCTTTGACTAAAATTTTAGAAAATATTACATCATAAAAAAAAAAATTCTGTAATGAAATAAGGAAATCTGTCTGTGATAAATGTTCACGTTGAGATTTTGCCATTGCAGTAGGAGTTATACAGATTATCAGGACACAGATTCCAAGCACAGTGCTCAGGTAAAAATTGTACTCTATTAAAATACCGACACAAATTGTGCACTTGTTTAAAGGCTTTTCAGAAAATAATTCCTCAAATCTATTAGATGGAAACAAAATGAAATATTTTTGATCTATACTAAATATTACTTTGCTCACATATGAACCCAAAGGCAAAATCCAGTTTTATATAAAGCCTCTAACTTCCAGGGCTTGTGAGAAAGTTGTACCAAAGTCAATTTCTCTGAAGGAAGTATTTAAGTTAAGGAATATATTTTGAATGAGCACTAGCATTATTCTGTTCACTTCTGGGTCACCTGAAGAAACATATGTATAGCACTTTGTTAGTAGGAAAATGAGTGTCTTAGTGTCTGTTTTTATTTATGTTCTTCATCTTGCAGGAGCAAAAAATATACTACTTCTTACAAAAATCATGGAGGATCCTGCTTTTTTTTTTCAAACAAACATGCACACATACATACACATTATTTTAGAGGCTCTGTTGGTCAAAGAAAATATCATATATAAACTAGGTGACATTCATACTTTACAGTCACTAAAATCCAACTTTTCTTGCTCTATAGTTGGAGACGTATAAAAGTCTAGACTTTTTTTTTTTCCCCTATATTTGCTTAATTTCTTTCTATGAGAATATTGAATTTTATATCCTCTCAGTCAAAAGTACTGAATTTAGTGAAGGAATCATTTTTTTTTTTTTCCAGTGTTTTAGTGTCATATATATTAAGAAGAAAATTAATTCATTTTTTCCTTTTTTTGTTGTCCTTTTTATCCCCACATTTTGTTTTACTTGTTTTCCATCTTATATAGTTCTGGAGACTTCTGTGCTAACATATTTTAATTTTTAACTTTATTGCATCTTTTAACAGATTATCTTTTGTGTATACGTTTATAGATGTGAATTTTTATTCCGTAACATCTACAGCTATCACTTTTGAATGGTTATAATGTTAGCAATACTCTATTTCACTTGATTAATGTGAATTCCTTGCAGCATGTAAATTTTTAACTAGATGAATTTTTTAAAGCTACAGATTTAAGCCATTTAATAACTTTTTGTACTCCTGTTTTAAAGCATCTTAGAAATTAGAAATAAAATCAGATTTTGTATTTCAAGTAATACTTAAAAATATCAAACTCAACAATAAATTAGGTGAGAGCAAATAGAAAATGCTTATGCCACTTGGCACACAGTGACTCAGATTACAGATAAAATAAGAAGATTTTTACCTGCAAAATAATTCAAATATTTCACTTGATGTATAAAAGGAGACATTTTAGAGACATAAGTTTGTTGAAAAGACAAATACAATTTAGGACCAAAAACCAGACTGTGCTGACAAGAGTAAGATAGCAGGAGAGTGGTTCTGTGACCTGAAATATCTAGAGTTCTAACATGATTTTTGACAAACGATGCCAGACCTTTCTCTTAATAAAATGAAGTGAAGCAAACCAAAACAAAGAAGAAAATCTAAATTCCATGGAAAGTGATGATGATACTGCTAGGTATGAATTATCAAATAGAAAGTTATCAAAGATTATAGAATTACACTTTTATATTAGGAATGGAAATGTCATGTTTCTAGTACTGTTAATGGGTCCAGGCCACGTACATAGTAAAATGAAGTTGGAAAAATTTCCATGGTGGTATAGGAAGCATATCACTTGAATGAATCTGAAATTACCCTTATAGAAAAAGATCCAGGGAATTAAATAGAGAATAATCACTTCTCTCCAGGAACTGGAAACCCCTGTATAGCAAAGATATAATTCTCTATTAAATTCTATAGATTGGATTATACCTTGCACAGAAATAACCTAATTTCCTCTTAAATTTCTCAACTTCATGCAGAAATTTCTGCATAACTGTATTTCATTCTACAGAACCTATAGAAATGGATTTTCCAATTCGCTAGGTCTACTGCATACTGCATATCCTGACTTTAAAAGTGAATGAACAAAGGACCATCCTTTGTAAAAAGGAACATTTATGCTTCCTCTATACAAGGGAATCTCTCCTCTTAACGTAAAAGGGCAAAAGAATTAAATGTCAAGGATGCTGGGAGCTGCTGGTGTGGGAAATGAGGACGCAGTGGAGCCAAAGCCTGGTAGTACATGCAGCACCCATGAGATGGGGCACGCAGGGATAAAATAGGCTAACATCTCTGCTACATGTACCTGGGCCAGCTGGTTTAAGGCCATCAGTGCTACTACAGCTGTGCTCATTGGACAATTAAGGTGAAAGATTTTAGCTTTAATTAAGGTGAAAGATGTAGCTATCTTGTGGCACACAAGCTTAGCCTAGACTAGTCATCTACATTTTGTCAGCTGGATAACTCTAATTATTGACCAGAAGCTGGGTACAAACCTCATTATCTGAGATGCCCTAGGGTATCTGAGTTGGAGCTGGCAGATATGACATAGACCCTATGTGAGACCTGTGTTCTTCTGAAACAAAATCTAGAGGCCAGGAAGGAAGCCACAGAGAAGCTTAAATGGCACTTGACCTTGTGCCATTGTGTTGACTGTTGAATCAAACTATTGATTATCATTGAGTGCAATGCTATCTTAGGCAAATAACTTGTGTATACATCTACTTAAAGACACCTAAATTGGGTCTTCATAACCTGTGACCTAAACCCAGCTTACTTTGCCTCATTAGGCTCTGTTTAGTTTTCCAAATGTCCTTATATCACATCACTGAGTACCACTCAAAATTCTTCTGGGTATCTGGAAGATAACAGAGACTGGGAGATTTGGGAACAGAATCAACAGGACAGCGAAACCCTTCTGCCAGCATCTCCTAGGCAGAAGGCATGCGCCAGGGCATCTCAAAGGGCCTGTGTTCATCTCACTGTCAACATCGGACAGTTGTGTGGAGCCTGTACAAAGCCTAACTTTATTTTGCTTTTGATTTTATTTCTGGATGTGTGGAAGCATCTCTAGAGTGAGGTATAAGAAGATACAAAAAACATTTTTAATATAATTTTCTGGACTATCACTTGCCTGAGAAAGCAGGGAATAAATTCAAAGGCTCAAGGGGTCCCCTTCAGTCCCATGTCTCTAACTAAGAAATAGTCTAAATAATGATTTTTTTCTTATTAGCTTGTGTGTTGAGTTTTTGAAGTTGACGATATGAATTGACTTCTGCTGTCAATCCTTTGTTTAGTCTGTATGCATGGCTATGTTAATAAAATTACAGTTTCAAAAAAAAAAAAAAAAATAGAACAGTCCTGTACAGATATTTTTCTTCTGTGGTCATTGTCTGCGTTTCAAAGCATTAATTCCTCATGCCTAAAAGTTATCGTGAACCTGTCTGACTTTTCTGAGTATGCACATATGTTTGTAAATTCTGGGAAGTAAATGCTGGACCAGTCCTGCAGAGCAGCTTTAGAAAGCCCTGAGGAAGCTTCATAATAGTGGGCTGCTCTTTTAGTGCAAAAATGCTCTGGCCATGTTTCTTCTTCAGGAGGCCTGAGGTAGCCAGACAATGTAGGCAAGAGAATTTCTAAATACATATTTAGGCCAGCTGTTTTGGGGCTTGGTAATACATTTTATTTCAACATCAAGCATTTACAGACATGATTAAAAATAATGACAGCAAACAGATGGTCACTCTTCATGGAATTATGTTGAAGAGATTTGTGATTTTTTTTTTCTTTGACTGTATTTATTACCACAAATAATATATTTAACAATCTTGTGACATCTTAGAAAGTAAAGTAGTTTGCATGGTATTCTAGTAAGGTTGTTTAGTAGGTGTATTTTTCACCTAAAAAAATGATGGAACTGGATAAAGAAATGCTTCCAAATATTCCAGACATTAGATATGAGTACCATTTATTTAAAATGTGTGTGAAAAAGAGTATAATAAAGCATTTTAATAGTATTCAGAATGATTATCTTCCTTTTTTTTCAGGAATATAAGCTCATTGTTCAGTAGGGAAACATGCAGATATATTTAAAAGCTTTAATCTCACGAACAGCTTGATCTGGACAGAGTGCATTACCCCTAAGTTGTTTTCAGGGTGAATAAGCTTTATAAATAAAAATGTTTTTAACAGCTGTGAAAGGCATGCTGCTAACAAGGGGTTATTGAAAAAGACCTGAATAATCCTGTCATAGGCATCAATATTATACATCTTGTGAGCAGGTCTCTCCACTTATTTCTCTACAGTATGCAGTCATGGCCTCATCATGAATTTATCAGTCAAGCTAAATCCCATTGACTTCAGTTTTGCCTGATTGAATAGCTTATACTTGGTCTTTACTTGCATGAACAATTTATAAGTTTTCAAATTCTTCTGTGTGTATATTTCAGCTGGGTGTTCACTTTTATGCTAGTTCTCCCTGTAGAAGATGTTGATTGGAATATGAGGCATGACTACAAAATTGCATTATCAATGCTGTCAACCAATCTCTTTGAAATCCAGTGACAAAAAGTGTGGTTTCTTCCCATCTGATGTCTATCCCACATAAGGATGGGAATGTGCTACATCTACAGTTATTCCATTAGCTCCAGGGATAGAGACCTGTACTGTACGTCTAAAGGTGTGATCTCTACTGATGGGTCCTCTACCCTTGAAGTTCTCTGTAGTGGAAAATAAAACTTATTTTTAGTTTGATTCTGCGGAAAAAAATGATAATTATGTAATTGAAAATCCTGATATTACAGAGCTTTTTTTTTATAGTTTTTATATTGTTAAAATATCAGACAAAAGAAAAGTTAACAAACGTAATATTCAAGTCCCCTAAACAATCTTAATTTGACCTCCCTTTCAGCACCCTATTGGCATAGGATCATATTATATTTTTTAGTGGGACCCCAGCTCCACCTGTTACAAATCTGGATGGAGATTGTCATGATGGTAGTGAATAAGGCAGGGAATCTGAGGAAGATAAAGATTTTTCTCATCCTGAACATACTTCTGCCACAAGCTTCACTTGAAGAGAAAATTGTATGATAAATGGTTCTCATTCATTGTTTGTCTAATCTAAGACAATTGGAATGGGTTTCTTCTTACTTATTTTGAATGACTGAACTCATTGCGCTTTATGGATGATGAAGAGAAATAAACATCATTGGACTGTTGTCCATCTGACCTGTCTTGTTTTCCATCTCGAGACTACAGAAAAACACCTGAAAATTGCAAGCGAATTGAACGGAACCTGCAGTTTGGGAGAGAAAAGCAGGTTCTAGGTGTTTCATACCCAGCACAAAATATTAATGAGTACTTGTGCTGTGCTGAGTGCATGTATCACCTTAGTTCTGGAAAGTTTTGTGCATGTGAAAGAAGGAGCCTTGCCAGCTTCAAGCTTCCACAGGCTCTTGAATAAACAAATCAATTCACTAGCTTGGACTGGCATCAGCTCAAGAATATCTACCCCAAGTGACATTACCAGAAGCACAGCGTAGTGTATGTGTAGACATATCTTAAATATAATCTTGGCTCAGTGGCCCAGTTACACAATGGTATGATCTGTATTTTTGTGATACATTATTTAAAATTTCTGAAACAGAAGAAATATGTCCAGAAGGAAATTAAAAAGATTCATGTATGATAAATGTGATTTGGGAATGAATACATAAAGACTGGAATATAAAGTGACATTGAATAGTTATGGATTCACAGCTAAATCCCATGTATACAAATTCAGTGAAAGTCCCAGTGTGGATCATTGTGGGTATCCAGTCAGTCTGCCAGTTGCTTGTTTTGATTCTGTTGACTGAATGACATAGGAATTTAGTTAAAAAAAAATCAGTGTCTATAATCACATAATTAATTATTGTGTCCTAATCCATGCATACTGGGAGCTAGTATTTCTTGCTATTTTTGATAGCTTGAACATCTGGGGGGAGAAGAAAAGAGAGGAGAAGCAGAGCTTGTCTGTGTAGCTTTGTTGCAAGGGTTACAATAATTTTTCGCATCTGAGAATTTGGTTGCTCATATTTTGGCCAAATCACATTCCGTGATTCCTGTATACCATGTTGTACTATTGTACATGCTGTTTATACTGTAGTTCTAACAAAGTATTGTTTTGGAAATATTTTAGCCTATTTTTGTTATTACTATTTTACTATTTCGCATACCCTTCTACTTTAAGTCTACCATGTGCTGCAGAGTATGTGATACAGAGGGAGAGGAAAATTATAGCTAATAAAAGTCTGAAGCCTCTAAAAATTACCTTCTGTAAAATAGCTTTTCCATACATAATAATGTGACTGTTTTACGGCCTGATGTTGCCTGACCTTCCATTATGAGAAGCTGAGGTCCCTTTTCTGTGGTGTAAGACTCACATTTATTTCCTCGCATGGTTGTAAGATATTGGACCTCAAACATGATACTTGTGGGATAAAGAGAATTGCCCATTCTGAGCTTCAGTACTATTTGACGGCAGAGGTCAGGAAACAGAGGAAACATGATTTTGTTACTGTGTATCTGAAAAAAAAAACCAAAAAAAACACACTTTAAAAATACATTTAAAACTAAACTTCAGATTTTGACTGAAAACTCCCAACATATCACTGACTAGCATAATTTTGCTCTCCTATGTTGATCAATTGCCATGGTTCCCTGTGGGGATACAGTTCTAGCTGAAGTAGAAGTCAGCTGGAGACAGTCCTAAAGAATTTATTCTAGCATCCATTGAACTAATAAAGTTTGTAATGAGATTCAGTATGAGAAGGAACAGATTTTAACTGCATAGTTCTGCAAAGGTATGCATATCCCTATGCTTAAGTAATTCACACATAGTTTATTTTACAAAATCCAGTTGCCAGTTTTTCAAAATCCACAAAGTTATAACATCACTGTTTATCAGAAAAAAAAGAAAAATGTTCCCTGGGCTTCTGTAGTAAGCAAAAAAATTGTGAATGTGTAACGGTGGAAAGATACATTTCTGAGAAATCGCTCTCTCTTTTTTTTTTTTTTTTTTTTTNTTTTTTTTTTTTTTTTTTTTTCCCCAAAATATTTCAGTAAAAGAACTGGAAATGTTCAGTTTTGAACGTCTGTTTGTTTGTTGCTTTTGAATGCATTTACCACCTTTGGTGATTATTAACCCCAAACCTTAACGAATTCAGGATCAAAAACACCTGCTACTGCATCTAGTTTAGTCCCTTGCCAGGCTCAAACTTTCCATTGTTGGAAAGATGAAATCCATCTTTCATTGCAGAAAAGATGCATATATTTTACTTGATCAAAAATATGGGAATCCTATACTCTTATTGGAATTCTGCTTGCAACTTGTAAACCTGGTATTTATGTTCACGGTTTGGAGCAGATTATGAGTAAACCTGAAGCGGGTAGGATGGAAAAGAGGGTTAGAGACATTAGCAATAGCTTGTATTGCACCTTATTTGCAACTGTAAAATTTGTACTGTGCTCCTGAACCGTATTAAGATGCAGGGAGTTCACATTTACCGTATCTGTGTGGGGAAGAGCTGATATTATATTTGAACAGTCTATGCATGTTGGATTTTTAGACACAGGTTTCCAAACTCAATGATGTTAGATTGAATCTTTTCATATGGTTACTTTAGCTTGAAAATCTTTTTCTACTTAGTAAAGTCTTGTGTATTAAAGAACTGCTGGAGCTGCACAGAAGCTTTATCTACAGTAAATCATCATGAAAGATCACAATACTGAGTCTCAGAGGTTTTAAATGTATGAACATTCCAATAAGATGCTAAAGATCTTTTTCTTACTGTCAAGAACTTGACATAACTTGACCTTATAATAGGAAAATAGGACTTTTCTTTTCAAGATTTCCAAATAAAACATCAGCACGGATGTGAGGAGAGAGGCTTGAAACACCTCTGACATTTACTTTTTTTGCAAAGGTGGTATGAAAGCTATATTTAGGTTTTTATTTTAGGAAATTAAAATGAAGTTCTCCCATTGTTGTCCTCTTATCTCTCATATGTGCAGTGTGTTAGGTTCTTCTTTGGGAAGTACTGCACAGCAATGAATATTTTGTAAAAGAATTCCTGAATGTTTCAGTTCAGGTAATTTAAGCAAAAAGATTAATAGAAATTTCAGCGGAATACAATAGCAGTTCAGAGAACTGTAAGACAGTTGCTTAAAAAATGCTCTTTCAGGGTTGATGAAGATTATATTGCTATTCTGTATGTTTTGAAAAACCCTGTGTGTTGCTCCAATGTGATCAATCTTAGATCAAGTCCATTGTGAGCATGTGAATATTTTTTGATTTTTTTTCAGATTTAGATCTTCAGTTCTTATTCTGATGCAGATTTTGATAAATACAAAAAAAAAGAGATAAATATTAGTATTAAACACACAAGAATGGATTAAGTGGAGAGACTATAAACACAGGGGACAGTTAGCTGCAGTGGTGGAGGTGCTTGGACTGCTGCCTACCTAAAGGACGATCTTCATGCAGAGAGAAAGAAAAGGAGGGAGAAGTGACAGATATATTAGAGGGCTACTAAAAGGTGCTAAAAAGAAAGTTAGAAGATGATAGTGATAAAAATTCAAAAGCTTGTTTTAAATGTTCTCCTAGCTCAAAAACGCTCCAAAGTCTTTGGAAAGCAGAGACTTTTATGTACTGCTTTAATTTGTTGCTTTCGTTTTTCTTCTGCTGCCACAAGGGCAAGAATACCCAGCTCTAAGATTCCTGGCATATTGATTTTCTGTTGTGCACTTAAAAGAATTTTTTTTAAGTTTTGTTCTAGTATTACTTGTTTTGAAATATTTCCATTTGTATAATTGATTTTATTTTTTTCCTTTGCCTTGAGATGGTTGAGGAGCAGATTACACCATTTCCATGAGACAAAAGTATATTCCTGAATGCAGTACTACTGATAATTTGGGTATTGTACACCAAAATTTAAAACAAGTCCCCAAAATAAAACGTGCTAAAACTCTAATGGCTATTGTGTGTTTTCTGTTAACTGTAATGGATCTGCTGTTTTAAAGGGCAAAACCCTCAAAATAGAAGGTGGGGGCTGGAGGGCAAAGAGCTAATCGTGGGATTAATGTAGATTCCATTTATAATCCCTCCTGTGTTTATACGCTTTTATCCACTGTTAGTTTGGAAAGAGGACAAATCCTTTTTTAATTCTCGTTACTAATGAAGATTTGTCCAAAGGCTTTATTGTGCCGTCAGTGGGAGCCCTGTGCTTGGGAGGTGCCTAAGTCTGCCAACGCAGCTGGACGGTGCAGGGGTAACGTTCCTTGGGGACCCGCGGTGCCATCGCAAGCTCAAGACACGTGCAGCGGGAGCACAGCTGTTGCTGTAACGCATCCCAGCGCAGTCTGAGCTGCAGCGTCATGTGATATAGCAACAGGGTTGTATATACTATAGATTTTGCCAAAGCTGAGCATGACATCTTGGCTCGTCCCTGAGCTAGATTGCCAGTGTTGGATCTTCATGCAAACACAAAAACAAAACCCGAGCCGAAAGGCACACGGAGTCCTTTGCCAAACCTTCTGGTTGGAGGCGTCTGACTGAAGTACCTACGTACCACTTCTACATTTGGAACTTTTTAGTGGGTATTCTTAAACATTTTCCTACTAAAATGTAGAATTTAGTGTATAGACTCTAGGCTGAGCTTCTGTAACATGCTTCCCTCCTCTCTCTCGAGCATACAGCTGCTGAGCTCTGGTTTGGAGGTCTATGTAACCCTTCTAATACAAGCCATACAAATATTAGTGCTGCGTAAGTGAGGTGGCTGATACAAACTGCACACACTTTGCTTTTCTGTTGCTTATTAACAGCCTTGGTGCAGGGTTGTTTGTCTAAACCTTCTGTTTCTGAATCCTAACCTGTTCCTCTTGCAGGCTGTGTTATAATCAAATGTTTTATTATCTTTGTTTCTGTTGATGTTCTAGCAGATAATATGCTGTTGGGAGCTTGTGCCTGACCAACGTACAACACTAATAAATAGACTATCTGCCCTTCCCTGTGGTTTGAGACAGCACTGTGTGCAGACTGAGTTGCTGAATGAAAGCAGAGCAAAACCAGGCAATATATTCACAAAATTAGAGCTGGAGTATCTCAAATTATGAGGGAGCACAATTTTGCAAAGCTTTTGTTGATGAAACGACTTTCTTCGCTGCATGAAAATTAAAGAATCCCTGGACCCAAGCCCCTTTAATACCCCAAACAAGGCTTCTGCCACCACAGGAAGTCAATTATCTCCATGGCAACCTAAACAAATAGTGAATATTGCCTTAGCAGCCACAAAAAATAAAAGGTACATCTAAAATTAATTTATGTCTTGGGATTAGACACTTGAGATGAGAGAACCAGTCCATAAAGTATCCAAGAGGAGCTAGTAAAATGAAAGCAAAATAAGTCCCTTATTGAGTTATTGAGGGAGTGTTGCTTGGAGTGCAAAAATTTTCCTTTTTTTTTTAAGAATATTTTCAACATGTCGATATTTACATGGAGAGCCCCTTAACTTTCTCCTGTATATCTAAGTATTGACAAAGAATGTCTAGTAATAAGTGTCTCAAAGAGCAGTTACCTCTTAATCTCCTGCTTTGTGCAGAAGGATCTGTTCTTTATTGTGCTAATTAATTTGAGATGAATGAATTTCTTCCTATTTCCTCCCCTGCCCAAAAAAAAAAAGAACAGAATTATGTTTTTCTATTTTACTTCCTCCCTTATCTAAAAATGGACAGAATTCTGTTTGATTAAAAGTTCAAAGGTTGAGGGTGCAGACAGACCTGAATCTATAATAAAATTTTCATTCAGTTCAGAAAATTAGAAGAGGAAAAAAAAAATTCAGGAAAACGTTACTTGTAAAATAAACCAAAATAAGAAGATCGCAAAAATTTGGTGACATCTATGGAGCAGTGCAGGTCATTTAGGTATTTATCCATTTGCAGCTAACCTCCAAACCTCATTTTGTCCTCAAAATGCAGCAGTTCTGAGCAGCTCCTTACTGCTGCAGGATAGCGTACTGCTGCTGCGGTAGAAACACTTGCATCATGTATGTCTGATTTTATAGCTGAGCTTTGGGTCGTACTACAGAACCTATGGATTCGCCTAGTACAAGGAATGCCCTAAATAATTGCTACTTAGGAAGGCCTAGCTAGGGAAGACGATGCATCGTACTTAGCCTGTTTGCCATGTACCTGCCCCTGGCCACCTGCCATTGACACTGGCTGCACTGCTATTGACCAATGAGCCTTTGGGGTGGTAGGGCATTTCTCATGTCCTTATAGGAAGTACAAATAATGGCCAGATTTTCAAAACAGCTCAAACCTAGCATCTCCTACTTCAGTTTTCAAAAAACTTTTTCTCAGGTAGACCTGAGTGTATCAAACCTCTTGAAACTCTGGTTCTCTGCCTGATTTTTGTGAGGATTTTACATCTTTGTCTATTGCAAAAAGTGAAATTTACTCTTGACTTGCAAAGTTTACTTTTCTCTATCTTTTTTGGCTCCTTCTTCCACCTTGGAAAATGTAGCTAGTATCAGCAGAGTGGTAAAAAATAGCCTGAGGTGTTAGTAAAACTTAACACAAAGAACTACATTGTCAATTGCATTCACAGTGTAGAATGACTAGTATTTAAATTTAGTTCTTTGTATGCATTCCAGCTTTTGCTACGAGATACCATCTTTCTATAGTATAACAAAAAGGAAAAAAGTAAAATTTTTGATCTATCTGTTTTCCAGAACTGACCACGTTCTCTCAAACACAACAATAGAAAAGTTAAAAAGAGGCCTCCTTGGCATTTGAATATTATTTCCAATTATTAGAAGATAAAAAAGCATTATAACCAGCTTTAAATGTTTCCAAAGAGAAGCGATTTCTCTTCATACCCTCTTTATTCTTTTGTCTCCTTATGGAAAAAAAGAAAAACGTCACATTAGAAAGGGTATGCAATGGTGGTCTATGTGTTAAAACTGACTGCAGAACAGTCTCTTCAGCAAAAATTCAACACACATGTTTCTGATAGTTATAGTAACTAATCTATCATTCAAGGCAGGGTATACGTGAGCCTTGGCTGCTGCTTCTTTTGTTTTGGTTCATTAAATTTCATAAAAAAATACAAATATTAAAAAAAAAAAAAAGTCCTGCTGTCATTCTAGCATTTGCTGTCATGAAGAGAAAACTTGGTGTATTTGCAATTGGAAGGCAAAACATTCCATGAAATAATGTTTTTCTCGAGCAATTTAAAGTTTAGACATTTAGGCTAAATTCATCAGGCCGTTTATCAGAACCGAGGAAGTCGGGTAGGCCAGCTGGTTTGTAATGCCCCATGTCTTTTCTTAGTAAATACTCGGTCTCAAAGCCATGTGGCTACAAGTGAATTATCTGCTGTGAATAGTCCCTAGGGCACTCTATTTCTTATACTGTGCCCAGGAGGTGCTTTAGGCATTGTTAGCATTGACCAAAATTTTGTCTGGGAATGTTTGAGTAGATTAACAATATAACCGAGTCAGGATTCAGTGTCTGGAAAGGTTCCTTAGCATTGCTAAATTTCTTAGTGATGGTTAATTTTTTATTTATTAGTGTCTATCTATCCCTAACTTGTGCACCTGTCCTTAGCAGAGGATGAATACCATCCCTGTGTGCTAACCCTGCCTTTCCCCACACATTGCTGAAAAAATATAAAATGACTAGCTGGGATTAACTGCCTGTGTTTTACATAGATGGATATGGCAGAGCTGAATATCATCCATAGAGGTATTTTCTGTGTTTGGCTTTTTTTTTTTTCAGATATTATTTTATTGTTCCCTAACACAAAAGACCCACACAGGAACTCAAAACCAGAAAATGAGAATCTTGTAGATAACTTCTGTGACAACCTATTTCTATATACCCTGTCTTGGATCAGCCAGGAAACTTAGAAAAAAAAAAACAAAATATGGGTGATAAGGGTAAACAACTGAGAGTAAAAACATATATGATGTTTTTATTTATTGAATAAGGACAGAATTTCAGGAACAAACTGGAATACCATGGCCCTTGTTAGAAACTCTATGGTAAATATGATTTAATTCATTTGGAAAGGGTGCATAGAACAGTAATTAGACTTTGAAGAATTTTTATTCTAGGACTTTTACAAACCATTGGTAAGACATCTACTAGATTAAATCATGCACTACAAGATTAGCATGGCTAGTTCTTCTCATAAGGGTATGGTAAAACAGCTAAGCCTGATCTAAAAAATGTAGAAGAATACTTGTAAGTAAAATATATAACTCTGGAAGTGAAATATATAAGTGTGAATGAGAAGACATGGAGAGTTTTTCTAATTCCAATAAGAGGTTAAAATATAGAAGATAAAATAAACAAAGCAAGGAAATTAGGAAAGTTGGAAAGAATTAATGTATTTCATAAAAAGACAAATGAACAAGTGGAATAAATTACCAGTAAAGGCAATTGAAAAAAAGATTATAAATAAAATATGAAATATAAAGTATAAATGAGTTTAGAAGACTTAGATTTATTTCCTGAGAAAGAAGAAAGTGAATGATCATAAGGGGAAAAGTGGGAAGGTGAAACTAATATATTAAAAATGGAAGGTTGCAATTGCATTCAATCAGTTATTTTTTCATACTTCATTGAAGTAGTTGTTAAAGATAATTTGTAATATATAATTAATAAGCAGTAGTCAAGATGAGCTTTACTTATAATTGTGGAAGACCCCCTGACAAAATGGAAAATCGTCAAGGAAAACACGAGCACAAATAATGGACATTATGTACAAGCTAAGCACCTGGTACTTTGCACATCTAAGTCACAATGTAAATATTTAAAAAGAACAGATGAATGTGAAGACTCCTAGCATAAAATAAAATAGGAATAATAAATACCCTGCAAGTTGGAAAGGTCAAAAGTCTTTCAGATGCAAATTAAATTTTCATGGTGTTTTCTCTAGAAATATGACTGTGTTCCCTTAACAGAAACATGACCTCAATTAATTTGTGTCCTTAACAGAGGAAAAAGCAATGCAGAATAACATTTTTATTGTTTTTCTTTTTTATTTTTAATAAGAATGCATGCTAAAAATCTTCCATTTACAGCAGGCAATTCATATAATTTAATGAATTTTTTCCCCCGTTCCTATTGCACATTCAATAGCTTCATCTTTAACAGTCAAAAAGATTAGTTGTGCAGCATCTACAAATGTCCATTGGGTAACAACATTCAATTGTTTTATTTTTTGTTCTTAAAGACAACAGCAGCAGTGTATAAAGATACGGCAGCATTTTTTTCAAAAAGCAGAAAACAGGGGCTAACCCCGAAATAATCTGACTTTAGTGGGACTCTGCCTGTATCTTTATATTCTATTCTAAATCCTAGAAACATTTGTGCCTCGGGCAATATGTTACAGAAGACAAAGAATTTCACTCTTGCAGTCAATGCCACAATACTAAGACATCAAGAACACTAACCTTAGCCAAATCTTTTAAAGCTTATGTTCTCTAGCTTGGTGTTTTGACAAAGGCTTTCTCAAGGGCATTTCCCTTTTAATGTTAATTTATTTGCAGTCTTCTATCTCCATAGGAAGAATCGATGCCATTTAATTATCAAACCTCCTGGAGGGGAAACAGCAAAACCTAGGTTAGGTAAAGTCCAAAATGAACTTTCAATCAGCAAAGCATGAAAGTATACAAAGACCCTGAATTCATTTCTACCTCCCCACAACTAGAAGCCTCCAGCCTACTGGACTTCTTTCTCTCTTGTCACCTTTTCCTCAAAAGATACACATAGCAGTTTGAGGTCTTCCTTGCTCCTGTGCAGTCCAATATTTATAGACCATGTCACTGTCTCTGTGTCACTCAGTGGGTGGTGTAACAAGGTAGCTGGACGGACCTTTCCTTCTGTAAAGATAAGTGGGCCAGTTGGGAAAGGTGAGACTATAGGTTGCAAAAGGCACCCCAGAACCAAGACCTGGTTTACTGGCATTGAGTTGGTACCATTTTGTCTTAGGTATTCATTATTACTTAAGTATAATGCTGCAGATATCTGAGGCAAGACATGAGAACATATGTGCAAAGATTAGATTTAGCTGAATAGGAACTATTTTTCCAAGGCTGCCTTTATGAACAGTGGAGTGGAGCACTTTCACCAAGGGTGATTATAAGCATCTAAAATTAGTTTCTTGCTTTGAATCCCATACAGGAGAATCCTTAAGCAAAAACACTTACTGACTGTAGACAGAGCCTGCACAAATTACTCTTGGTAAGTTAAAAATAGACTTTATGAATACTCTGCACTATTAGCTTTTGAAGACTCAGTGTTTGGATGCCTTGGCTTTAGGTCCAGGTTTTATTTACTCTGTTTGTGATGGTGCATTACCTACTGTGGGAAAGCGCTCGTTGTGCTCTTGAAGACCTTGAAAATAATTCACAATTTAAAACACTTGAAATACTTGATCTATAAAGGCTTTTCAGGCCAGAAGTTTCATAAAATTCAACTAAAACCAAGTAGAATGCATTTGCAACAAGAGAGATTGTGGAATGAGCAAAAGAAAGCATACAAGCCATTATGCTGGCCATTTTAACCCCTCTGTGGAGTACACAGAAAGTGTACTTTAGAAGATTTTTTTTTGCATGTTCTCATATTAAAAAGTTAAAATATAAAATCATCTAGGAAGAAAAAGAGTCAAGTGGATATCACTGAAATTTTATTCTAAAAATACGACTTATTGTAAGGTATTATATTTCTAATATTGTATTTCACATTTGTAGAAGCAAAAAAGGAGAGAATACTCTTCTTCAGCAGTCCTGCTACCTAGACTATAGGGTTCGTATATTATTTCACAATCCAAATACCATGTTATAGAGTGGATACTGTTTCTTGGATGGACTAGAATAGCTTAAACAACATTCTCAGTATTAGTACACTGAATAATGTGATTCATTTTACCCAAGTTTTGAGTTATATGCCTAAAAACAGGCACCTAGGACTACTATTGAAGATTCCCCAGATATCCAAGACAGACATATGTCTGTCATAGGACATACAAGAAACCTAGTGCCTATTGACTTTAAGCAGAAGTGAGGAAGGATACTCCACAGAGCCACAGGACACTTGAAATTTTTGGTAAGACAGCTGAATCCTATCCCAGTCACCGACAAAGTAGGGGCTCTGGTTTAGATTGAAGGTGTGTAAAGGTAACTGTCTACCTTAAAATTAAGATAAACAGAAGAAAAGACTCCAGTAACTATGTTGATAAGTCCTGTGTTGTCTGTGGTGGGATACTAGGCTGTACAGTTGTCTGTACATTTTTTTCTATTACAAAAAAAAAAGAGAAAAACATCATGACAGCAAGAGGTAATTCATCTGATTATTTTAGAGGTATGCTTCAGACATGGTGACTGTGAAAGACAATGTTCCTACATGTGGAAACACACTATCTATAAAAGAAAAGCTAGGTGGTTAACTCTAACACATATGTTTACCTCTCACGTTATGAAGCAAACCAAAAGGCTCATTTGAATTTGGTGTAAAAACAGGCCTATTTGCAAGTCCTTCCCTTTGACTTGGTGTTTCAAGACTCACCCAGCGTTTATCTCCATAGAATCCCACCTCTTAAGACAAAACCTTTGTTTTGTTCCTCACTGGAAAGCCACCAAGATCTATATATTCATGATGAATATATTTACATGGTTTGAAGGGTGTGTTGTAAGGGAATCTGTATTCTCTATGCTAATAGCACTCTTGTCATGCTCACTAATTCTTTGTTTCAGCGCTCCAGAAAGTCTTTCCTATGCAAATGAATTCACAGGGGCACTTTAACATGTAAATCACAATCTGCCTCACATGTGAGGAATTGATGGATTTTAAATTCCTTGTCTGTGGGGAGGTAATGAATGATACTTATTTAACATATACTACTACTGCACTAGGCACATCTCCTGTTTCTAAAGTTATCCAGTAGCAGTGCTGTATCAAATGTAATGCAACACAGTTTTAGGATTACAGGAGAGAAGAACCAAAAATCTATGATGCGTATATTTCTTTTCTTCTCTTGTGTAGTAGTAGTAAGCCTAATAAAGCATTCAGTGGTGCAGGATCTTGGCTGAGAGTATGATATTGTTCTTTCATTATGGAATGAATTCTAACTCCTGTGAGAAAGGTTACCGAATATTTTATCTAGATTCAAAGTGTTTCACCTAAAAAAAAGATTTTTTTTTTTTTTTCTATTCAGAAGAGAATTGCTTAGCCAAATGAAAATGCAATCTCTGCAAAAACAGTCACTTAAAGAGTCAGGAAAGCTAAATAGGAGAAAATTGGGTATATTGGTATAGAAACACTTGTGAAATTTAAACACATAGAAATTACTGCTTCTGAATAATATGCTTCCTACTGTATTAAAGGAATTTGTAAAATTAAATAACTCATATGTGTGTATATAAATATACATATATACTTTTTTTTTTTTTTTTTTTGAAAATTCGAGTTTACAGGATTGGCAGAAAACAAATGCTGTGCTGATGTTCAAAAACTAATAAATTCCCGAGAGTTATCATTATCAGAGAAAGGTCACAGAGAACTACTAGCACAATGTGTGTGGCTGTAGCAGTATGGAGGAAGGAATGTGTATTATGAAAAGGATAGACTGTCTTCTTTATAAAAAAAAAAAAAAAAAGAGAGATTTTGTTTCATTCTTCTCTAATCAGGAAACCACAAGAAGGTGATTTTAACCCAAAGAGGGTTACAATGATAACAAATGGTAGAATTCTGCACACTTGACTATAGACATGTTGTCTCCAGCATTGGCTCCTCCTTGGAACATGTTTTGCTTCAAGAAACAGTCAGAATCGGTCATAAACCAAATGTAGGCCTTGGATGCATACATATAACATTGTGTTCTTTCTGAAATTGGTTAGGACTGCACCAGTGATTGGCAGGACATCCCTAAATCCTTTAAAATTAAAACAAACAAACGAAAAAACATGTCTGTTCATTCACTTCCTAATTTTTTTTCCATATAGCAGCTTAATGTAGATTAATGGGAAAACAGCAACAACAACAACAACAAACAGATTCCTCAGATAACCTGCTTTTTGTGGTCTAGTGTCCACAGAGATGAGATTCACTACTGCAATTTTCTGTAACTCAGCTAGTGACTGTAACCTTCCTTTATAATCGGTGATGAAAATCAGATATTTCAAGGCACGATTGCATGCCTTCAAGGCATAAAATATTAAATGTCTTTTAGATCAGTTATTCCTGGAAGTAATTCCAGTTACTTAGTGGAAGGTTAGTGTGACAATCTCAGACACAGGGCAAATCTACATTACTAAACAAAAGAAGGCCAAAGAGCAAACCGCACCGAGTAATTGCCGTCTCATTTTTTGTTGCTTTTTTGGACTCTTCCAGCTAGCTCTTTGTTGAATAAGCAGTTAGCTCTACATAACCAGATAGGGATCAAGCAGTGCCAATTAGTCTTCATGGACAGCTTGTAATTTCTTGCCTTTTTTTTTTTTTTTTTTTTTTTTTTCCCATGTTACAGAGTTACAGACATATCCAGAAATGTCTCCATTCTAGATGTCTGCACTTGGTCAAATGAATCCCACCCAAGGTCTTACCTTCTATCTACAGCACCTTGGAGAATAGGACAAAATTAGAATTGCTTTTCTTCCCAGAGCAGAAAAAAAAAAAAAAAAAAAAAAAATAGAGTCAGAGTCAGTTCACTATGCCCATTTTGGTAAAAAAACTCATATGTTAACTTCTTACAGCTCAATTAGCAATATTTGCTCTCTAGATGGAGCCTAACCAAAAATATGATATTCATTAAGAAATAGACTTTTCTCCACCTCATAAATTGCAGTCATGGAAAAAGAATAAAGAAAGAAATGCAAGACTGAATTAAAGCAGAATACTTTCCATAGCATAGGGCGATGATAGGGTTCAATGTATGATTAGGAGGTAAACTGGAAATGATAGCAGTTAATGTATGAATTGATTCACAAGTGACAAGTTTTGGATGCTCTTGGCATGACATTTGAACCTCTCTTTTACAAACCCGTTTGTGACTACCTACAATTAAACAAGAATGCATAGCATTTTCAAATAAAAAGCTCTAGGATCAAAAATAAAAAGCTCTAGGATCAAGATGGGTGGCATCCACAGGAAATTTTAGCTTTGGTGGGATGCATTAGTCTGAAATGTTGAGGGCCATCAGCATAGATAGTAATTTTAAATATTTAATAGTATTTAATGTACCCCTTATCTAACTCCTGTGATGTATTTTAATTTCTTCATTTATCATTTGTATAGTATTGCTCCTGTGATGAGCAATTTTATTTTGTAAGGTGCAGTTTAAACTCACAGCAAAAATATAATTCCTCTCCTTCTCTTTTGATACTCATGTCATAGAAGTGATGTTAGTATTAGTAAAGCACTTCAACAATAAAGCAAAGCTGCACAACCATCATGGATATTTTTTTACACTGAAGAATGATATTTGCAATCATTAGGTTTTTCACAATTACATTTTTTTTTTTTTTTTTTTTTGGATATCTATTCTATGTAAAACCATTATGGCATTTTAACTAGTCAGAAAAAGTGTCTATGCATGTCTTTAATTTTCTTGTAAAAGTGCCCATACATATAGGTTTCAAAAATAATAGTGAGAAATAAAAAAGCACTTATGAGTTATTGTTTCATCAGTTTCTATGCAAATCATATACATTTGCAAAGGAACCTGAAATAAATGCCATGGCTTTTAAAAATTTAAATGTTTACGCTGAAGACTGTTTAAAGGATCTCTTGTAGGTCACTTGCAGTGTATGAAAAGGTGGTGACAGTACAAAGAAGTGACCTTTATTCTAGATCGTTAAATGTTTTTCACGCATTTACTCAGTTTCAGTGATGTGGTGGGAGAATATATATATATATGTAGAAAGAGAGTTTGAATGTTTATATGATATAAGGTCAATAAAAAACTTGTTCCAACTATGTACATCTCCATTTCTACTGATATTAACTGTAGTGAGTCGTGTCCCCTTTCTAGAAAATAGAGTTGGCTTTTCAAGACCACAGTATAACGTATATAACATTTTTGAGTTTGTGTTTCTCATGTTTGCATCTTTTGAAAGATTGTGCTATATATTCCCCAGAGGATGCAGATGGAGCAAAGAGAATGCCATCCCCATAAATATATGCCAAAGTATATCTGCAGCATCCTTCTAAGGGATATTCCAGTTATTTTTATCTCCTCTTTAGACGCATTCTGTTGGTGTTTGCCTATACCTTGGAGCTGTTGAGGGAGAGCAGTGTTTAAGAAGAGGAATTTGTTTTTACTGTGATAGCTTTGATATCTGTTCATCAGTCCATAGAGCTTTACCAGCCTTTGGTTTTATTTTATTGGGCATCTAGAAATCTGTGTAGAATGAGAATATATGTGTTTATGTGAATTTACTTATGTGCGTGTAATCTAGTGAGGGTATTATTTTCTCCAGGCAGGCCAGAGGCCACCTACTTGCTGACATGAAAATGTCTCTGTACCTCTTTGCTGCCAGCATGGGGTTAGAGTGTATTTCTATGGAAATGAGCTCCTTACTATTTATACTCGCCAGCTCTCAAATGATTCATTAATAGTATCACCTTATGTAGCTTGGCACAACTAAGCCTTCATGTGTGAACAAAGTGCTATTGCATCAATAAAAACAGCAAAAGTGCTGTTCATTATACTTTAACAAATGAGGAATTTAAAATCCATCAGATTGTCATGTGTGAGACAATAACGTGATTTACATATTAAAATGCCCCTGTGGGTGGATTACCACAGAAAAGATCATTACATAGTAGAGCTACTTTTCCCCCTCATCAGAATCTCTTTTTAAATGTCTCTTAGAGAAACAAACGAAGTGAAAACTGTCTTGATTATATATCTCGTTTCATTTCTCTTGTCTTTAAAAATCAGAGAAATTGAAGAGCTCAATAAAAAATAATAATAATAAAAAAAAACAGCCTACAAAATAGGAGGGAAAAAAAAAATGCCTTGACAGACTGAGAAATGGTTATGGAGAGAAAAGGGAAAAGGCAGAGCAGAGGGTGAGAGAGGGATATACTGTGTATTTCAATATCTTAAGTGAGCTTGCACAAGCAGAATAAGCCTTGAGAAATTTATGTCAGGAACAAAACAGGAATGATTTGTTCCAAGATGAGCTACTGTCACACATAGAACAAATAAGAATCAATATATTCTGCAAACTAGTTAATTCTACAAATGTTTTTCTTTTTCATAAATATGTTAACAGTACAATAATGGCATGCTTTTGTGGTAGGACAAAAGAGGAATACAATATATAGAATTTAACACCACAATTTACAGAAAAGTTCACTGTATTGTTCCCTTATGGATCTAGAATTTTGTAGTTTTATATTTCCAGAATGAATATTTTTGCATAATGGATAAATACAAACACAGAAAGTTGATGGATCTAGAAAGCACATTCACATACATGGACTTATGCATGCAAATTTTGTTCATGGATCTCAGTGGAACTCATACTGAGGAAGAACTGAGGCAGGTGTTTGTATAAACTAACTCTCTTAGATGAAAGCAGAGACCAATCTGAACATTATGCTCTGAAGTTCTAAATGTTCCTCACACTTATTTTGCATTTTGTGACAAAAAAATACATGATTTTTGATTTTCATCATGGGCTAAAACATTTTTTTTTCACAAAACAGACTGTATAGCTTTTCTTGTGATCTAAGCCTGCTTTCCCTAACAGAACAAAGCAGTGATACTTTGTAGCACAAAATCAGCTTGAACAGCATTTCCTAAACTGTAGCTTCTGGACTGTTTATGGCAGAAAACTTTGCTTTGTCTTTATATATAGCTTGTTGCTTGCCACATAGAGCAGCCCTCTTATTTTTCTTTTCTCCTTCTAAACCATAATGAAAAAAAGCTATAAAAAGGTCATAAGATAATTTGCTTACATTATGCTTTCATGCAAATGATTTCTACTGTGTGTAATTATTAGTTGGTGGTCAGTGTGAACAGAAGGTGGTCCGTGAGACAGATTCAGTGTTTAGATGCATTTGTTGAAGAAGTTTATGGAAGTCTCACCTTTTCAAAATAAAATCAGAGCTGGCAAAATGTCTCTGTATGGACACAAATTCCTAAAGTCTTCAGGTGTTGTAGAATCAATCTTCCTGTTCGTATATTTGCTCTGATCCAGAACCTATTAAAATCAATTAGAATGGCTGTGTAAATGAAGTGGCATAATGAAAATGTAAGAGTCATTGTACTTTGACTTGCATTAAGCTCTATGCCAACTTCTTGTAACTCAGAAGTTCCATAGAGCTCAGCAGAACTGAACTGGCCAAGTAATCATTCAATTAATGAAAAAGTCATATTCTTTCGGCTGATAAACTTATGTGTCAGATGGTTTCTAATCTAATCATCTCCTGAGTGAGAGGAGGTGTCTTTGTCCATGTCATTGTCCCTGACGTTCAGTTTTTGTGGGTGGTCAGTGGTCAATAGGAAGCATCATTGACATTCTCTGACACACTACCAAGCAAAAATTATACTAAGTATAAAACTGTTACTAAAATTATATTCCAGGCATGTAAGCCATGAAGAATTCTTTTTCTTTGTTTGTTTTAGCACGTGCTTCATGTATTTCTACTCAGTGTTGAGCGGGAAAAGTTCTTTTTTGATCCCAATTTTGGAGAAAAGTGTGGAGTTAATTTAAATTGTTTCTCCCTATGTCTTTTGTTTTGAAGTCTGACAGCACTATCTTTCAGGTGAAACAAGATAAATATATGGGTGGAGGGAGAAGATAAGAATAAGGTGGAATCCAAAGATGTTTGTCAATTATTTGCTAAGAGACCACAAGAGTGTTTCACAAGATGACTCTTACCATGACAGGTCTCTAAGCTTTGCAACACATTTGCATTCTTGATGTCTTTTCCTTCTTGCCAAACTGTAGTAAACAAATCTTTTACTGTAAGATAGTTTCAGGATTGATTTTAGCATGAAATCAAAGCAAAACTAAGATAGAAGAATAAGTGGCAAACTGGAATGCAAAATATTGATAGAGTAATGAAGACAAGATGGAGTGCTGAAGGAACGTTGAGTTTCCATTTCATTTCAGAGGACACACTGAAAAATCTCATGTTACTCAACTCCTCTTAGCTTTTTTTAGGCAGAACATCTTCAGTAATCAGAGAAGGAGAAAAAAAGATAGGGAAAGCAGTAAGACTCTTACCTTGGGGCAGTAATGTGGATAACATTCCCCAAGGGGGAAGATGACAAGACCAAAGGGGGGAGTAAGCTGTCAAACATTTTTTTCACCATTTTATAAAAACAGAGAATAAACATGCCTCCTCAAAACTGTCCATGAAATTGTCAATATGGTAGTGGAGAAGTGCAGTCCTCCCATCTTAAGAACATGGAGGGCTGTTACTCTAGTAGGGGTGTAATCTTGCCCAGGACGTTGTGAACAGGTACTTAACAGTCCTTCTAATCCCAGCAGTTCCTTGCAATTTTATTTTTGACTCAATATATGTATTTTTTTTCAATAGTGGTTTTACACTTATGATATAATTTTACAGAGCACCTTTTGTTCTTGCAGTCATGTTTTTGTTGAAATCAAAAGGGCTTTTATTGACTCCTATGAACATGAAGTGTGGCCCAAACTGCATATCCTTGAAAACTCCAAAGCATTTCAGGTCTTTCGATTATACTTCCTCCTCAGTACAGTTCCCTTCAACCTGCTTGAGACTTCAACCCCCATGTTCTTTAGAAACAGAAGTGAAGTGACCAAAGTGCCTGTAAGCAGCTTCATTCATCCTAACTACTTCAGATATAGAAAAGTTAAATATTTGCCTAAACTAGAGTCAGTGCAGTCTATCTCCAGAGTATTTTCACATCCAAACATGTGTTTAAGATAAGTGCTATGAATTTCACTTTTTAAAGGAGAAATTCACCTCTTTAATAGTGCTTACATCTTTCCTCTGATTACAAAATCAAACTTTAATTAGATACTTAAGTTATTAGATAGCTGAGATCAGATGACATGAATTGCATTCTTTAGGAAGAATTTGACTTCTGTTTGAGCACATATCATTGATATGTAAAGGACTACTAATTCTGAGTTAAAAAATACTCACAGTTTCCCACTTGGGAGCTTTTCTCCCAGTGCTGTGGTTTATACAGGAAAAATTTCCTCAGAGTTATCAAACAGAGGGAGAATGTTAAGGAACACCTTACAGCACCCTAGATTCCTATTACTTTGCAATGGAAATTGTGGGCTTCAGTCCCTTTGGATTTTTTTACAATATGTATTTCAGGAATTCTAAGGTACAATTCAAAATACTATAAAAATTTAGAACAGGACAGTAAGCTGAATATTGCCTTCAGTAAAAAACTTGGAGTCAAACTGGGTAAGATAGAGTGCCTGGTAGCACAATTTCTGCCTTTGTGATGAATGACAATTTTCTGCTTGTCTCGTACGACTAGTGTGTTGGTACTAAGGGCTCACCCATTCGTTCCTATAATAAGTATTCTCTCTGAGCATGCGGAGGTTTAGGCCCCTAATATACATTATAGTATTATTTAAAAATTGTCTATTATCAAGAAAATAAAATGAAAATAAAGACACAAGCAAAATATGCCAAAGCTTCAAAACTTGAGTCAGGACTTTTTTTTTTTTTTTTTTTTTTTTCATGTAGTAAATCAGGGCTAATTATTGTACTGTACCAAAGGCATCCACTTCAGAAACATGATAAAATTCTTCCCTCCCACTCTTCCATTAATTCACTCTTACCTTTCGTAGTTTCTGATAATATCACTGTGACTCTGGTATAACTGACTCTGAAAGACATTAACCCACGCCACCTCGGGGAAAATACTTGAAGCTTTTTTTGCAAAACTCTTCAAAATTTTCTGCATATGCATAGATTATGTGGCTGCAATTGCAACATCTTTTGAGGTGATTATTACATTCACTCAGCTAGCTAGAGGTTTCATTTTGTGGGAGGGATTACCTATGCCCCCATCTTCTTCATATATTTTCCTCCTTCAGGGGTATTTGGATTCCTGGAAGAATAAAGAGGACAGTTCCAAATAATTCTGACCACCCTTTATATGTGTGGGATAAGGTTTTGAGATTGTAGTTGTATCTTTTACCCATTTTATCATGAAGGGCAGACAGAATTTGCCCCCATGTAAGAGTTGTTGTGTATAGAGAAGTATTACTATAATGCTTGCATGCATGCTCGAATACCAAAAGATAGGGAAAAAAAAAGAAATATATGTGCCTAAAAATATCTCCCCTGAGTTCATATATTTTTAAGCATCATGCTTAGTAATAAAACAAGGATTTTCCTTTTTACTTGTCTTCTAATCAGCTATCAGAAGTAATTCCCAGAAGCTTTTGTGTTGACATTCAGAGGCTGCTCAGGTTGCTAAAGCTGCACATATTCTATGGAAGGCAGGAATTATATGTCTTACAAGCCAAGATTTTCTGGCACCAACTGGGGCTAGCTGTACAGTTGCTGTGTGAGATATCTATAATAAAATTTTACTCACCTACGGGGACAGTTGAAACACAGGTTTCCATCCTTCTTCTCTTCCTCTTGCTGTGTGTGTGTTCTCTAGTGCATCATTTTTCTGTTGACATGAGTGTTGCTTACCAGAGAAGTATCTTCACTAAGTATTTTAGAGCAGGCCAATAATATAGTTTCTATCCCACTATTTCTTTAAAATTGAATTCTAGGCTTGTGAATGACACCAAAGAAAGTAAATTTCTTTTGTTTCAGTGAATCAAATAAGGGAAATACACTAATTCAGGTGAAACTCAAATAGTGGCAGCTGAGGTTTCCCTGCACCTCAGACGCTCCTTAATTCGTTTTTGAGGGAAGCCTTCAGAGCATCGATTTTAGAAAACGTACAGCTGAATCGTGAGAATAATTTAATATGACTATTGAAATAAAACAACACTGAAGTATATTTGGGTGGAAGGGAATGGAGGCAGATTCTAACTAACCAGGATTATCGCACTGAAAATCTAGGATTACTCTACAAAACATAAACATTCTTGTTTATGATTTACACCACTATAGTTAAAATCAAATTCCTACCTGAGTTTCGCAGATTGATCCATTCCATGATCCATTCCATTTAAGCCTTTGGAATATGTTTTTAATTTACTAAGATGGACCCAAACTATACTGGGATGTAAGATAACAACTGCTCTATTAGATATCTTCTACAGTTACTCAGCTTTACAAGAAAACCTATATAGATAAAATATTGCATGTTATTTTTACTTTTAGGTATTCTAGAGGTAGGTTAAATGATAATGACTTACATGCATAAACACACTTTTCACCTAGAAAGTTTAAAAAAGCATTCAGTAAAATGAATATATAAAATAACTTGACAAACTACAGATACATAGTCACATCTGTATCAGAAATTCAGCAACTACTTAACAACCTGCAACACTATAACAAAAATGCACTGTGGGAAGTAGAGAAGAAAAAGGTATTTAATTGAAACACTGTAATAGGGATTCATTTTGAGTAAAATTATTCATGCTGGAATTTTATGCTCTCTTCTACCCAGGATTTTATACAGCCCTCAGCAGTGTAATATATGAATATATCCCAGAAGATCGTTAACTGATGTGGCTAGTATTTGACATATCTTATTCTCACTTCCTTCCTTCAAGGGTAAATTTATACAAAGTTTTTAGATTTAAAAAATATGTATATACTTATATATTTCGTGTATGAAATACTATGGATATTTGCAATTGGAGTCTTGATCTAGAAGACTTTTCCTGCATTTGAGATGGCAGCTTAAATCCATGGTAGTGATCATAGCCTTTGGGAATTTCTTCTACTTTTGAAGAAAAAGAAAAGGAAACTTTACTCAAACATACTGTCTTGCAGTACAAAAGAGTTGTTTTTGTTTCCTGGGTTCTTTCATTTGTTTATTGGGTGAGGATACTGCTTTTAAGCAGTGTAATTTGCAAATCCATAGGAATTTCACTGTACACAAATGGTGTTGTTGTTTAGCATGGCATCAGACGCACTAACAGGTGCCAGTACAAGGAAACACTCATTTTGCTCTTTTGTTTGTTTTTCAGAACAGAAACTCTGCTAGCATGCCTTTTTTTGTGGGCAGCTACTCTATAGGTGTTATTAGAATTCAACAATACTATCAGTTCTTCAGAATAGGAGAGTAAACAAAGAGAATGGAATGACTACGTACTACGATATTTTTTAGGCTCGTGTAAGTATGTTCATCACATGTCTAAGAGTTTTTGACATCACTGCAATATTCAGCCATATCTGCTTCCCTTGATTTTTACATGCAACTGAAAAGCAGAATGGATAGTTGTAAGAATTTTCTTGATGTATGTGGGCAGCATTTTTTTTAATTCTTCATCTTCAGTGCACAGTTAGATGTTTGTTACTCCAGAATCTATCAAGAAATGTAAGATTAATTATTACCTTTTCTCACATAATGTGGTAATTTGAGAAGCTGCTGCGGAAGAACTGGAAAAGAAAATGAGGAATTGGAGAGGTGTGTTGGAGGAAACAAAGAGGTATTGGGTAGATCTGGAAAGAAAGGCTCATGAAATAGATTTTGTGAGATAAACAGAGCAACACGGGAGGAAAAAGCTATCATTAATCTCTCATGTATTTCTCTCTTTACTGATTGAGCACTAAAACAGAAATAATGCAGCAGGTTGGAGATGAGCAGTTTTGTTGCAAGCAGAGCACTGAGGTGACAGATCACTGAGCAGCAGAGTGCCACAGCATAAAGGATGCAGATTCTCCTCTCGCTCAACCTTGCAAACCATTCCAACCTCATGTGATTGTTCTTGAAGGGATAGGAGAGGCAGGATTTCCAGCCTCATATATCATTTAGAAAAGCCAGATATATTCAATTTAAGGAAGAGGAAAGAAAGAAAATATTTCCTAGGTTGCGGTAATTTGGGCCCATTGTTGATTTATTTTCCTTTGGCTTTAGGATAAGGGTCTGCTGACTGCTTTGAATTTGACACTTGATGGAATGTACTTTAGGGAAGACTTTTTTCCCTTTACTTTTCAGAGAGTCAGTGGAATAGTATTCTAAGTCTTTACATTAAAATTAATAACAGTAAACTTAAAACATACCATTTCTTTTTAAATTATGTTTGAAATTTACAAATTAGTTTTCAAAGTATCTGTCTTTAATGCCAATGCAAAGATGAAAGAAACAGTTAGGATGGATATATACATTCTAATTATATTCTCTGAAATATGGAAATCTTTTAGATTGTTCTGTTGTAAGGAGCATTATAAAGTCCTCCAGATTAGGTTAGCAACGCCACTCAGCTCCACCTACGGGGCCCTAGGATTCATCCAGACTTGGAGATTCTTCTGGAGGTGAAGGCTAATCCTTATCCTTCCTCATTGCCTCATTATCTGCACTATCTGTGCCTGGCCTCAAGGTCATATAACACTTCTGCAAGAGAATTCAAGGCTGTGCCTTGAACTCAAGTCCTAAGATGCTGTTGACATTGTCAATGACATTTGTTTGTTAGCTTATTTGGAAATGGTGGGTTACTATGCACTGGCTTTAGCAGGCCAGGTGAGAGACCTGATGTGCTCCTTGTGATAGCTCTGTCCGTCTATACAACTACATCTGTACATCTGCTGCATCTGCAGCTCAGCATCTCTGCTATATTGCTTCTGAACAGCAAGACTTCAGTGGTGGTCTGTCCCTATCCTTTGGCAGATTACATCCAGATTTCTCAAAACAAGACCCTATATTTTATGCTGGTGCTCCTGTCAGTCCCTGTGACCTATAGCACTCTTTGTCCACTTGCCATACAAGTAGCTTCCCACTGCAGACTATGCTAGTGAGATCTGGAGGTCTGTGTTTTCTTCCCTTTCATGCTCCTCAAAGTTGCATCAAGCCCATTTCTGAGGCAGGATCTCTATGTACAGCTTGTGACTGTGAATTAGGTTTGCATATGAAATACAGGATTGACATAGCTTAGACTCAGAATGAAGTCCCTTTTTTTCACGTATATTAAAGGGATGCCTACCCGGCCTCCAAGAAGGAGGACAAGATGCAGATTGTTATGTTATGTAGAAAGAGTAGTAGCACATCAGTCTACTTTCAAGTAAAGAAAAAGGTCTAAAACCCAAGAAATGAATAAAATTGTGTGAAAGTGAACAAAACAATTACTTCTAAGAAGTAATTGGATGAAGTCCTTCAATAAGAAATGCATAGTTTCTCTAATAATCAAAATATGGTAATCTTTAAAATAAGTTACCTCACTGAGAAAGAGGTTTTGTTGCTCCCTAGAGACATATCCGAAGAGGAACTCTAAAACAGGTATGAAATGAATCAGGCCCTGAGACTGAACAGAAAACTGAACTTTATACTTTTCCTCAGTTTTATGTATCTTCTCTGTAGACATTTGAATGAATATAAAATATGCCATTCATTTCAATCTGAGAGATACAACAGACAACTGCTTCAGCAATGCTCTTTTTTGCTCTAGAGTGCCTGACGCAGGTGTTCATCTGGCATACATATATATTGTCAGTCTTAGCTGGCTATGGAAGCGTTATCACACTCTTCCTCTCTTCTCCCCTTTGTATTGATCTTTACAGTAGACAGAAAATCTTAACCTTTATCACAAGCTTTTCTTGCCTTATCAATTCTAGTGAGTTGAACTCTCCTTATCTGCATTGATATCTTTCCTATCTTCTTACTTTCCTCACTTTTCAAGAATTCTGTCTTGTTGCAAATCACTTGTTAGAAGACACTGTATGGTTGTTTTTCAGTTTCTAATCTCTGTGAAAAAGAAGTGGTTACACTCTCCAGAAATTAACATTATGTGTCAAAAGAAAATAGCTCATTTTCAGAAAACCTTATGTCTAAAAGAAGATGATTATTCTCTGACCTGATCCCTTCCCTCCCACCCTGTTTACTGCTTTGCTTCTCTCTTCAGATGCTCAGAAAATGGTAATTAAAGAGCTCCATCTATGTTTTTTTTTATTAATATTATTTTTATTATTATTATTATTAGCAAATGCATAGCTATTTAAAGGCAACACTAAATAACTACCAGAGGTAGATTACTAAGTATTATTCCTGTATTACAAAAATAAAACTGACTGGATGGAGTTAATACATAAATTTGTTCTAGTAAATTTTACCAAAAAAAAGCCTACTTCATCACGGCACCTCCAAAACACACTTTGCTTTCTCTTCAGAGAACTCTTTCAGTATTATGCACATGACAGTTAATAATAGATTATAAAAAGCAGTGCCCTTTATCATCTAAACACCAAGTCTTTAGAGGCTTGCAAACAGAACAGGCTGTTCAGTGGATTGTAGAAACATGACGTCAAAAGGCTGGGTCTGCTCCTTGTTTGAAATCTCATCGTGTTATTCCATATACTCCAAACCTTAGCACCCCTGCAAAAAATCACGGCTGCAAATTGTCCACAGCCTAGAGTTTTGCCCTAATGGAAACAATATAGCAGTAGCATATTTAAACTTTTGAAAGAAAGGGTAACGAAGCTCTGAAAATAAGCCCTGGTCTTGAATGTATATATAGTCCTGTGATAGGTTGGCATAGCAACTATTTCTTAGAACTCTGTTGCTGCTTAAGTAAACAGCTAAAGCACGGAGAATGTCTCTGCTAAGCTGTGTCCATCTGTAGTACAAGTGTGTATAAGAGCTGCATGTTTTCCTCCGTAGATGGGAATATTTTGGTGGTGCTCACTTATACTGCCATTGTTGTCAGTGTTTTTGTCATAAAACCGCATTTTCCCACTGCTTTCCTGGTGCAATTGAACTGGAGATTCTGATTTAGTGTTTCTATGGTTCAGAACAAAGCCTGGCATAAATAGCTTCAGCCTAGGCATTTTTTTTTTATCCCCTTGGTTTGTGTAATTTTTTAATAGCATCGTTTTCAGACAGCCAAGAAAAGTTAAATGTGAACATAAATTAGTCATGGCAATCAATTAAATGAGCAGCATACCAGATTGCATATATCATGAAAGGCTACTGCAAAATTCAGCCTTTGTATGTGTATTTATGGCAAATATTGTTCAATATGTTTTCTTAATATGCATTTTAAATGGCAATAGTTTAACCTGACTGCCATTCCTTAGTGAAAAACACATATTTAGATGTATATTTTCTGATCTTGAAAAGCAAAGAAAGACTGCAATCCTTTAAATATTCATTTATGAATAGTTTATACTGAGTTTACAAAATTATTCTTCAAAATGATTAATCCTTTATAATAAAGTCTAACTCAGTCACATGTGGCTTACAATCAGTTATAACACCTATCAACATGCTTATAGCTATCTGTAACAGATGGTACTTATGTCCATAATGTACTGATAAACTGTTAATAAATACTAAATAGATGGTTATTATCTGTTCATTAGAAGGTGTTATTGATAGATAGATGCAAGTTATCTTCTATTCTGTTAGATTCTTTACCATTTTGGATAATAAAGCTTTGCAAACTATTTATCCATTTTTTTAAAGAATGAATGGAAATTGTAATTAGTAACTTTTAAGTGCGCGATTCCCAGAATGGAATGTGAGATTCTTTTTTTTTAATGTGGTTTCTCATTTTGCTATGCACCCCTCTCCCAAGAGCTACCACCCAGTCTCAACAACATACTCTTCCCTTTTTCAGTCCTTTCTTTCCGGGGAACTTTTTCTAAGTCCTCTTCTCCATCTGCTGTTTAGAAAACTGTAATGCATGGGAGAAAGACCCTGTCCACCCTGAGAGAGCCTGCCTGGGGACATGTGCGGAAGAAGGAGGGCAGAGCATCCGCCTTGGTCTGCTCCTGCTCCACTCTATTTGGACATGAACCAGCTCAGCCTGGACACTCATTAAGATGTAACTGTTGAGAGAGGAATACGAGCCTGGTGATATTCTTTAATTTGCTGCTGGTCCCAGGCATTACTAATTGGGTATTTCTTTCCCACTGATCTGTCACTTCTTCCACCCTGCAATTGTAATTTTATTAAGGATGTAGGTCTAGATCCACAGATAGTCAGATTCAACAACGTATTTAGATGTCTAGTTCTGCATTCACTTTGAAATACTTAGTAGAAATTCGGCCCTAGGCACTGAGGTTCTTGCTGATCTTGACATCAAGCATGTTAATGTACAGCTGTTATTGCTTCCTTTGGAGTGTTTCATTATTGCCATTTTCTTTTATTTCTCAGTCCTTTTAAATAATCTTCTCTTCTAATTGCTGGTTCATTTTGCTGCTTCATTGTATGTGGGGTGTTCATTAAGTGTTCTGAATAAATTTTTATTCCTGAATCAATTGCACAGACCTATTCCCAGTGATTTTTAGTTTCTTGGTATAAACACAGGATAAAAGACCTCCCATTTAAATGTTTCACTGCAGGATTGACAGTCATTGTAGTAGTGCCTTGGAGTGGGAATTGTCTCACTTGACATTAGGTCTCTCTAGTCTTCTTCAGCAGATTTCCTCCGTAGTCACTGGAGAGTAACAGGCATCTGTCTAATAGGCATATCATATCATAAGAGGTGTGATGAGGCCTTAAGTAGGTGTGATGAGTCATCCACCACAAGTGCTTATTTGTGAAGCTTCTGCTGACTACAGAAAGAACCAGACAACATGCTTAGACTGGATACTGAATTGTAGATGACCAAAATTTGCAACACGAATGACATCACTAGAGTAGGATTCAGATCTGGATTTAAATATCTAAATTTAGGGTTTTTTAATATATCTAGATGTTTAATATGTCTATACATGCACCACGTGTCTAAAATTCCACCACAGTTGATAGTGGCCTAGTCAATACACTGTCCTGGAGAACAAGAGAGTAATTCACACCTGTAAAATAATCATATATATTTGGTCAGCTGATCAGTCCTGTGGACTTCATTGGCTGAATTGACTGTCTCTGATAATAACAGGATCTTAGGCATTTAACTCACATGTAGACACTTCGATTTGTAGACACTGAATCTAGACAACCTGATTTCCACCGCTGATATCTGAATAATAGATGGCAATGAAGAAGTATTCGGTGTGGTGCGGTTATAATTATTATTGCAGATTTTTTTTTTTTTTTTTTGCAAGGCCTGCTGGGGTTCTGTGCAATTTTGTTGCCTTTTGCCAGCTGGCAACATCACAATAAAACCTAGTAGTCAGAGTGTCCCACATCCTAGCTTCCATTTCATTGCTGGGATCACAAAGCCACTCTTGAAGTCTTGATACCTTGGCTGATGCAGCACTTCTGCAGAGCATGCAATGTCACTTCATTCTGGATGAGCAGAACACTGTTCCTGTACGGCTTCAGTGTGTACCTGAAAGAATTTATTTTCCTGACCTTGGTTTTATGATGCAATTGACTTTATATATGATGCTATCTTGGATTCTGAGCTCATCTGGGTAGTTCTGGTATTCTTGGGAAGCAGACACAGCTTTTCCAACAGCATCTGGATGTCCTGACAGAGTGTGACAGGATGATAGATGCAAACACTTGTAAATCTACATCTTGTATCATTTATTCCTAGATATTTCGTAGCCCTTACCTTGAAACTGGCATATCACAGGCTTAGCTGGTACTTACGTTTCTGAGCATTTTCTGCATTAGTATCAGGCTAGAGACTTCACATTCTTGTTCAGTTGCTGAAGTTGTGCTCTGCAAGGTTGCTCTGGATAGGAAATCAGCAATGTATTTGTCAGTCTGTTTCATGCTGTACATTGTGCAAGTTTCAGCAGCACATGCTGAAAGGTTTTTGTGACTGACATTTTCTTTTTTTTAAAAAAGTACTCCCAAATGATTTCTAGATACTTCCTACTGAGTGTTTTTGTATCTTTCAACCGTATTATTTGAATTTTTCACATGCAAACTCTGTATAACAATAAGACACTCCTTTTCAGTTTTGGCTGATTTGGATTTGGGACATGGCAGGAGTCCTTGACATGACAACTTAGGGCTGTTTCTTCTGTGAGACCTCTGCCCTCTGTCCCATCTCACTAGCTTCAGCTGATAACTGCTTTTTATTCATACCACTCTATTGCTGGATTAGAAGATTGATCACCCATCTACTGACTACATGTTGTTGAACTAACTGTCATATGACATTGCTGTTCAGTAGTAACTTCAAAGATTTGCACATAGGTTTATTTCCCCCCTCCCCACCTGTTTATGTGTTTTTATAATTCTTGGTAGCCTCTGACAAATCTCAGGAGTGTTTACTTTCTTGGATTTAAGATGTTGGAGGAAAAAAGAGTGCCATATACAGTAGTATGTGTAGCACATGTACAGTAGTATGTGTAGTATGTGTAGGTGGACATGAAGTTGTCTTGTACTTAAGTGGTTTGTGAGTGACTTCCTTGATTCCTTTAGCATGCAAAGGTGTTCAGGATTGTAATCTGCTACATCTTCTGCAGTGTTCCTGGTTGGCATCAACCATGATATAGCCGGCCTACCTTTCATTCCAGAGAATATTATCAAGCAATCTAGATTCACTTATGCAAAATATAGTGAGGTAACTGCTTTTCATACTCAGTACTATTTGCCAATATCTATCTTCTGCATTTTGGACTTTGGTGCAAGAGCCTTTTTCCTTTAATTTTATTTTTTTTTGATTTTGCCAAGTCAGGTAATATTTCACAACATTTGTCAGTGCACACTTTGCATTTTATTTATAGGGTTGGGTGCTTCTTGCCTGACATTTCAGTATCTATCACAACAGCTTACTTAAATGACTTACATGCACTGGAACTTTCACAAAGATGTCCTCATATACCATTTGCCTTGTTGCTCTTATTTATTTGTTCTTTTCTAATGCACTGGGTACATGGAAGGGCAAGTGCTTTTTCACCCACATTGTTTCATCCATCTTCATATATAACAAAGATGAAGCCTTTCCAGGTCTTCAAAAAGATCGTAGTAACAGATCGGTACCACAGTGGTTTTGTCTGTGGTAGGTGAATCTTTGATTGCAGCATGATCCTTCTTTGGTTACAGCATGAATCATTGTCCCTGTCTGAACTCCAAATTTGTGAAATAATTTGTATATGGAAGCACTCTTCCTGCTTCAGACAAGATGCCTTCAATTCCAATTCGAGTTCTTGCTTACCTGATATGATGTATTTCCCCTGTTTTCCCTGATTTAGCATACCAGTTTGTCTCCAACAGCCCTATGTGGCCTCATATTCAAATAATTTCCAAAGTCAAGCTTTTCTCCACAGAGTTTTCAAGCCTTCCTTATAGCCTTATAATTTATTTGAGTTGCATTTTTTTATTTGTGCTGGAGATGATTATGGCATTTCTCCCCTTTGTATTTTCATGCTTTCTCAATAATGATCTGTAAATTACCTATTTGTCTGCTCAACTAAAGCTCTGCAGAGGGTTTTTTTGACTTTGCACATACCTGTAGGTTTCTGTAGAACTTCTGTGGGATCTCTGAGCACTTTCTGAGCACTTTCACTACAGCTGATGTATTTTTTATTTCTATTACTGATGCATTACAAATAAATTTATCTATCTCCTTAAATTTGTGAATCACACACCAGCTGCCATATTCAGTTCAGTAATGTACTTTATTATTCCGTCAGTCTTCATTTTCTGTTACTGATAAAATGCATATATATATTTGTGTGTCCATAAAGATTTTGAGAGCTCTAGGATTTTCCCTGAAAGACCTAATTTCCACCAGAGCATACATTGCAATCTGTAGAATAGCTATTCTAGTCTTGTCTATGCTGAAGATGATAGTAGCATTTCTCAGGTCTAGCCCCAATTAATATGCTTACTGCATTGGCACCCATTTGCAGGTAAGACCCAAGTGCATATCATCTCCTTGCTTTCTTCATGTCCTTGTTTGTGTATTAAAGAAATGTGAATCTGTGGGAAATCCATGGTATGCTTCAGTTTTGCCTTTTCAGTTTTCCCTGTACAGGCTACTTGCTCAGTAAAGTTCTTTTTAAGTTCTTCTACCTATGCGAGCGAATTATGATTTTTGCTTTCTCCTATTTCCTTTTTGACTTTTTTTTTTTTTTTTTTTTGGTAGGTGGTTTCACATTAGTCATACAGAGTGTTTTATGTTTGAGGAGGAGTTTGAAAGAAAGAGAGAAAGGGAGCAAAAGAAAATGGTGCCTCCAGATCTTATCTTTTCCTTTACTTAAGCTGTTCTTTCTTTCCAATAACCTCCTCAAACAAGAATTCTCTAAGGTCCTGCTGATCACAGTAAAGGGCCCCCCTACTGGGAAGCTATTTATCTTAGCAAAAAGAAACAGGAGTCCAAGATCTGGATTCAATAACTAGATCTGCTGTGACTTGCCAATCTTGCAACTCACAGTCTCTCTCCATGCATTAACAGTAATTTATCTTACTGTCTTGCAGAGGTGTTGAAAGTTTTCATTAATGTTTGTAAATAGCATTGATATACTTGTCTGAAAAGGGTACAGGAGCTGTGCAGAAGTAAAGCACTTTCTTATGTATTTTTACAGCTCAGGTCTTTGTCTTAATTCAAAGCGTCCTCTGTGCTAGGCAATACAATGAAAGTTTGAATATCATTATTGGAAAAGTAAATGCACTGGATACTGAGGCCTATCAAGCATCCAATCTGCATAGAATGTGACTGCATCAATAAAGTCTTTAAAATGCAGAGTTCTTGCGTGTGAATAGTGTATGATACTGACTGCAGACTATTTTGTGATGATAGACTGCAACCGCTCTAAAGGAGGTAGTTTGATGTATGTTACTGATACACTAAAGAAAAAAATTCTCTTAGTTTCTTCTCAATAATAACACAGAAGATTTATTATCATCTATTGTTATCAACAATATAAAGATTCCTTTTTTTTGTTTCTTTAACAACATACAGCACAGAGACACGTAGGTAAAACAAAACATAAAATCTGGGAAAGATTCTAAGAAGTCTAAGAAATTCACACTTAACATTTCAGTGCCATTTCTTTAGAAAGTACGTATTGATTTCACTGTCCTGGGGGAAAAAAATGATGAAGCCTAGTAATGACATGCATACATCTGACACCCTGAGTGCAGGTAAGGGCAAGTTCAGAAGTTAAAACTGAATTTCTGTCCTATTACTATTGAAAGGTTTAGGGACAAAACCCCAAACTGCCAGACTTTAATTTTTATGACAGTATTATTAATTGTCTTTTCAACTTTTTTCAATAGTGCAAGACACAAGTTAAAAGGGTGATGTAGAGGGAAGAATTCCTGTTGAATTATAGTTGGCCAATGTCAAGATATACTCGTTAGGTAGGAGTATGCAATGGGATTGCAGAATAGGGATGTTGCAGGCAGGTAAGAAAGGGGTGGAGGGGAGATGCTGTAAGGGCCTTGCATGAGATGCTGCAATGGCTCACACATTAGGTGTTGACGCAGACTGAACATGCCTGAGGCTAGAAAGCTCAGTCTAAAAAAAGACTTAATGCTGAGCTTCTGATGCCTAACTTTTGTGCCTCGGACCCCATGTTGGAATACAGGAGTCTCTGAGGCACGTAGGCCCTTTGCACAGTGCATAGAGAGGGAGCGATGCCTGGGGGATGGATTCACAGAACATAGCATAGTCTGTGGATGCTGCCTAGAGGCAGTCCATGAGGAAGCATGGAAGAAAGGGATGCGTCCGAACACCTTCCTGTTGCTAAACTGCAGGTGTGTGGGTAGTGTGTTTTTCCAAGCAAAAATTGCTCTTATTTACGCTGAGAACATATGAAGCAGCAAGAGAAGATCCAAGCATACAATATTTTTACTATTCTCTATGCATTCAGCTTGCAGAGAAAGAAAAAATATGTTTCATACAGCATAATTTATACAGCTGCCATTTAAAGATCTCATCTGTCATTATGCAGACTGAAAAAAAAAAAAAAAAGAAAGACCACATAGAGTCTCCTCTATGACTAGAGGTCATCCTGTTGATGTGTCACATACTGCAGAGCAGAGCTGCGCAAAGGCACAAACTCAGGTTGCAAAAGCAAAGTTCTGCAACTGAGCTGGTGAGCCCACCCTCTCAGCAGGGCTAGTTAGTTATAAAATAAAGCTCTGATGGCAGGTCTATAGCCTTTCTAGCTCAGAAGACAGCCTCATCATTGTTATCCCAGGGTTTTCCTACCACACTCCATTGCTTATTGGAGACATGCTCTTTATTCCCTATCGATTGTTTCATTCGAGCATAATTTCATACTGATTTTACTGGAAGCTGCTCAGTGCTTTAGGCAGATATAACACCTTATTTATTTATTTATTTATTTATTTTGCTGTTAGCTGGCTAAATAGCTTTTTGAGAGTCCCAGAAACCTACATACATGCTGTATGTATCTAGACAGATGTATATTTCTGACACATGACTGCATAAATGCATAATCTGCATGAGGTATAGATTTGCAATCGTGAAAATATACAATGATGTTTACATGTGACAGTTAATAAAGGAAAAAAAGCTGCTAAGTATTTATCTTATGTCTTGAGAAAATTAGAAAATGAAGTTCATTAGACAAATGGAAGCAGGTTTTCATTAAGACTTTGGTTGTACTTAATAGAAAGCAATAGAATAAGCTAGGTCTTGTTTTGTTAACCATAGAGAATCCCTTATTAAAACATAAACTAACAATCTTGCGTCACAGCTATAATAATAATAATAAAAATAATAATAATAATAATAATAACAATAATAGCAACAACAACAACAACATGCTTGTTTTATTTCTGTTTTCAGGAACTTTCTGATTTTTCTGATCACTTTATTATTGACTTGCCTTTCTTTTTGTTTAGCTCGTATGGAGACCTGAAAATACTGTTTTTTGTATAGGGAGACCTTGGCTTCCTGGTATTTTTGAAAGATAGGCTCTTGATTGGACTAGCAGGTATCTATTGATTTATACCTTAATGCTGAGCTCCTGATAGAGCTACAGGCTACTGGCTGTATTGAAAAACAAAACAAAACAAAATCCCCAAAACTAAAAAATGCCCAAACTGTTACATTCCCATTTGATTGAAAATTTTTTTGAAGAAGGTTATGTATTATTAAAATAACTTTATGTGATATTGCTTCTAAAACTCAGCATGTGATCCTTAGGGTGTGAATGAATTTTGTAAGGCATATAGTGCTACCAACGATCTACAGTGAGTTTGCACACTTTTACTTAATAATCCGAAACATGTTACTGTTCACACAGACAAGGAGTAGCATTATGTTATCTTCCTTTTCCATATGCTTGTAATGCTGGAAAGAGATTCAAAAGGAGCTTCTTTTGTTCCTTCCCTCATAATCTCAGTGATGCCCAGTAGCATGTAAACTTTCCCTCCATGGTAAAGCCATTAATATTCTCTTGGTGAAGTACTGGCATACCTGGAAGCATTACCCGCTGGGTGCTAGAGCTGCTATGTGTGAGGTGTTCACAGTTATTGTAAGACAAGGTGGTTGGCAGAGATTTGCTTCACTCATGACTTAGTTCCAACTATGCTTCTCACTGAACCCTCTTCTTACATTATGCGAACATCTGAAAAATATAATGCTAGCTTATTCCTTTCTCACATAAAAGAGGGAAGGGTTAGTATGAAAAACTGCGAGGCTGATTTTTTCTGTTATGTGGCTGAAATATAGCATTGGAAAAAAGTGCCTCGGGTTTCCTTCAAAGTCCAATATTTTAATTTTTGTCTCCATGAAATGAAAAGTTTTACAAATTTCAAAGGAATTTGAAAGAAATAATGTATGTCCTGAAAAATATTTTTTCCCCAGATATCTGTTTCATAAAATCCATGTAACATCCTTTCAATAAAACTGTCATTCCAAAGTGGAAAAAAAAAAATCAAGTATTCTTTCTAAGCCTAATATTTCCACATAAGCAACATTTCTGAGTAGTTTATGTTGTGTCAAAACTTTTTATCAAAAACATTTTTACTCAAATGAACTGTCCATTCATAATTGGTATTTCCAAGTTTTTCCTGAGATAGTCAAAATACTTTTAGTAAAAACTGGTTAGCCTTTTGATTTTGCTAGTAGGATGCTCTGAGAGACTCATTTGCCTTATCCTGATGAAATTGTTTCCTTGCTGAAAGCATTTTGGACAAAATAGACAACTTAGTGCTCTTTATTAACTTCTTTGGGGGAAATTTGAAAAAGTTTCCCCTGTCTGCTGCCCAGACTGGTGAATAGTAATTTACTAGAACAATATTTAGGTGCCGGATTTGTACAATTTTTTACATGAATTGTTGACAACTCTCCATTCTTTAGGTTTATTTATTTCAATTTTAAAAAAAGTTGACCTACAATATCTTGCCCTTAAATCTTTTTTACCTCACTTCTGCCAAATGTTCCATAGACTGCACCACACTCAGATCTTCCTTGGATTTATGCTTGACTTGAAAATCAGAAATCTGTAACCAAAGGCATATTCTTTCATATTCAGGGAATGGGACCCACTTGCTTAGTCAACTAACTGGCCATTCTAGCAGCTAGAAAATCAATTTTGTTAATGTAAGTGCTTCATGTCCCTACACAGTCAATGAAAAGCAGTGGATGCCTTTGAACGCCTCCAGAGGGAGATCATGTCTGCCTAAGTTTCACTTGCCTAAGTTTTAACAATGCATGTCAAAACAAACAGTTTGTTTTCATCTAATCCCAGCTTCCTGCAATTAGAGCGATGAGCCATTCTGTGCCCATTTGCTAAAGCTGAAGTCTCCTTCCCAGTCTGATGCACTGACATGCAGGTTTCATCAACACTATGTCATTAGCCAATTTTGATCATACTCCTGTTACTGGACCGGGTTCGCATCCTTCTTGGTAGAGTCTGGAGACAACATAATTGCCTGCCAAAGCATCTTTGGACTAGGGACTTTTTTTTTAATTAAGTTTATTAAGATAAACTTTATTAAGACAGTTTATCAAGTTTTGCAAGTAACTATCATTGGCTTTCTTTCCACAGTAGCAATCCCATTCTCATTTTAAACGGTCTTTGATGCTTTAACATTCCAAGGGCTCCTTATATCTCTTCCCTGTCATTCATGGCTGGCATGGCAATCAAAGTCTCTACCTACATCAAGAGCAAACTCATAGTCTGTTCTGACTTACTATGTTTTCCAGGTTCATTAGTCCCAGGAACTTACATGTTTGATTGTTTAATTTGAAATCAGTTGCTCTTTTTTTTTCTTCCTCCAAAGCTATTCAGAGTGATGGATGATATTCTGCTGCTGCTTCTCTCCAGATTAAAACATCAGCTTTCTCAGTCTTACAATTTTCTGCGCCATCAAAATTAATAGACAAAGAAAATGGACCAAGGCATTTTTTATTTTTTTTTTTGGAAAAGATAAGTCTTTTGATAGAGCACAAAATAATATTTGCTAATTCCTTCAGTATTTTCCTTCTTGTTTTTTTTCTAATGTTGTTTAAAGATTTACTTATTTCTTTTTACCTTTTCATAAATATAGGCTTTTTGTCATTTTCCTTCAATGACCAGTGAGTATACTTTGTGGTCCAGCTAGTCACTCTATGAATCTTAGAGCAATGAGCATAATTAATTCGTGAATGGTTTCTGTCTATTTTGTACTGTTCTTTCTTCCCTGAAATACAAACATTTTCTCATACTGTTTTGATCTCTAGTACATCTAATAACTGTACTGCAGTAATGTTAGGGTTCTGCACTAATTGTATCAAGGCATACATTTAAATCTGTGCACACATCCACTTTCAAATGATTTAATATAATTATAAAAGGCAGCTGAGATGCTTTATGGAACCAGATAGTGGAAACAATAGTACCCTCCATCCCAAATTCAGCCATCTGCCATGATCCAAAGCGCAGAGAGCAAGCATGTGCATATGCCCATATGGACGAAAGCATTTGCTGGCTACTGTTTCTGAAGATGTGCACATCTGTGGAACAGAGATGCAAGTGCAGAGAAGCTGATAGGCAGGACTGTAAGTGAGGACCAGACATCTTTTGAACAAGTCATGAGACTGCAACTTGGAGTGAAGGTAAGAGTAAAAGCTTTTGAGAAAAGTTCTGATTAAAAATAGTACTGGCATCTGTGACCAAAGCTGGTGTTTAATGTATTTTTAATTCCTTTGCTTATTCCCTGCTTTGTTTTGAAAACCAGCATGCTGAATATTTTTATAAATAAGCGGATTTTTATCAAAGAAACACCAGTTTCTCTTTGAGAGGGAAACAATACTTATCTCCCCTTGCTTGGTTAGAGTGGAGACAAAAATATATGTGGACAAATCTGTGTGTATCTATAGCTTTCTAATGACTGCTTTTTCTGAAGGTAAATGTCACAAAAGCTGGTCTGAATGAAACAATTTGTGTTCCTTAAGTCTCTTTGCTTCTTTTTTACAGGTTACACATTACTTATTCACTTTTTCTTGCTTTATTATAATATTGGTGTGTCAAAATGTCACATATTGTTCTGTGCTGTTCTAGAGGACTACACCAGCTGCAAGACATAGGGACAAGCATGTGAATTACAGTCCCAGACTTTTTTTTTGTCCTGTGCAATACAATTTACATAATAGGCATAACTGAGCATAGTGTCTGGCCTTAATTTTGACTCCTATGTCAATGTATTTATCACTGTGGAGTTTTAGATTTTGAACAGGTTTTTGTATTCTTATCTCTGTCTATATGAATTTCTATAAATATAGATTTTTAAGATATTTTGAAATAAGATTGCTGTTTTAATAAATTTCTGAAGGCACATTTATCGTCTGGAACATTAACAGTTTACCTACGTAAATATTTATTAGGCTTTTTATAAAATATATATTACTTACTGGACTGATGGACCATAACAGAGCTCTCGACCTAACATGTAATTCTACATTTGGCTCCATCTGAGCCATTAAATGGTATTGAGTCAGCCTGTGTTATGCAGATGTTATTTTAATGTTATTTTAATCTTTCATGTTATTTTAATCTTTCTAAGTAATGGTTCCATATTGTGTAAGTTGTATTGAGCTATTATCATGTTAATATAGATACTCATAAAAACATTCTGAAAAGTTATTTGTAATTTCGGTAATCTTTTTCACTTAACCCTGCCATTTTATGCCTTTTTTTCTTTTTTTTTTTTTGGTACTAATACAAAGCCCAATCTACAATGATGTAATAAAATTCCCATTTAAGAGTGAGGCAGTTTTACATCAGGGAATGGTGCATTAACAAATGTGCCCAAATTGGCCATGTTGGCTTCTCTCTTGGCTTCTGGACATTTAAAAATGAAAATAAATGTTTTTCAGATTTTCACATGTAGATATTAGTTTATTTTTCTGTACTGAAAACGTAAAGTAGAAGAATTCTATTAAGGAGGTCCTTTTCAGGCCTTTCTGCTTTGGATAACTTGGCCTGTTCAACCAGGATCCTTCATTTAGGAAGATGGTAAAGGTAGAATGGTTTGCACTTTCTCTTCATGATCTGCTAGAGGACTGTGCTAATAAAACTGAGCTGACATACATCAAACACCTGCTAACACAAGATTCAAGGCTTCTTTTTCTGTAGTGTAAAAGTCACTCTGCTTTGTGTCCACCCTCTACAAAGTGTCTTATATATACTCTGCATATGCTATTTGCTTCTTGTTTTCTTAAAGGTTAAATGGAAACCCTGACTTTGGACTGTTTTATTTAGCCTAGCCTGTTGCTTACTAAGAACTTGCCCCCATGCAAGTTAGTGTTTTGCTTGCTTTATGTTGAAAATAAAAACATTTTAGTTCTAAGTTGGGGGTTCACATCTCCGTTTTCAACCAATAGATCATTAATAATGTTTTGCTTAAGTCTGTACAAACTCTGGGCACATCTTGGAGCACAAATATCCTTAAGGCTCATCCAAGAGGAAGGTGTGTGCAAAAGGGAATACTCAACAATGAGAGCTGCAAGTTAAAATGTGACTTCAGAATACCCTCTATGAATGTTTGTATGGCTATAACATGCTGTTGGCGCCCTCCTCTCCTTCTTCTGCTCACTGTTGAAAGATGGTGCTGTTGTCCCATGGTTCCTGTACATTGTATGCATGATCATAACACAGCCTTAGTCTGAATATTCCAGGTTAGATGAGCTGCACCTGGAGTACTCGGTGCAGTTCTGGGCTCCCCAGGACAAGAGGGACATGGAGCTTCTAGAGAGGGTCCAGCATAGGGCCACAAAGATGATTAAGGGCCTGGAGCATCTATCTTATGAGGAGAGATTAAGCGAGCTGGGCCTGTTTAGCCTGGAGAAGATTGAGAGGTCTGATCAATATGTACAAGTACCTGAGGGGAGAATGCAGGGAGGATGGGGACAAACTCTTCTTGGTGGTGGCCAGCGTGTTGCAGTTTGAAAGCCGTGGCGGTGGGGGGGGGCAAGGAGATACCAAAGACTGTGTTAGCTATACGCCTGACTCTGGCAATATCAGATTCACAAACAGTCTGCCGACCGTAGGTCCAATTGCCTTCCTAGGAGCGAATCGAGTTCCCAAATAGTGTGATCAACTATAAGCTCCACTCTGGCAGTATCAGATTCACGAACAGTCTGCCCACTGTAGGTCCGATCACCCCCTCAAACAAGTAGTCGAGTTCACAAACAGCATGATTTATTCAAATGCAACATTCACAAAGCAGGTTTCGGGTGTCAGTACAGGAAATTCTCTACTGCAGTGTGGGGTTTTTAGCCAGCTCTGATGTACAAATGTGCAATCACCACTCACCCCAGAAGATGGGAGAGGGCTCTCCGTCTCGAGTCTCCTCAGGCAGCGTCCCAACCCAAGGGGAGGAAAGGGGGATCAGCCCGTCGACTGAACCCAGAGTTACGATGGATTCTTCCCTTCTCCTCCTTAGTTCACCTTTTATACTTTTCTTTACATTCGGGTGGAGCTTGAGTGACTATAGTCATACTTACTATTGTTATTGATTGGTGAAAAAGTTTCTCGCTTTCATTTAAAGGTGCAGTCAATCAAAAAGCTAGAGCGCATGCTCCCTGAGGAGTGGTCGTACCTCGGAGGCGGGTAACTTTTGGGATGGAGGTACGTTTTGTGCTTTGACATTATAATGAGCTTATAATGAGCACAGTTCAAGCAAAGTTCATCCCAAAGGAGTGATTTGCCACCCTTGCTGGCTCAGCACCGGACATGTTATCGTGTATCTCCCCTTGGGCAGCTGCTGTGCGGCTGATCAGCGGCCCAGCACAGGGAGTGCAGCAGAGTTTGGCCGCGGTGCCTTCGCTCCGCTCCACCCTCCGTTACTCCCCTCTGCAGCTGTCGGGACCGCGGATTGTGGTGCCTGGGGAACTGTGGAGGAGCAGAGTCCGGGCCCACCAACCATCCTGGAAGTGGCAACTGTGTGTCACCCCAAGCAAGCTCCTGGACTGCCAAAACTGCTGTTAGCCCCTACTTTTCTCAAAGTTTCCCCTTTTCAAGCAATTCTTCCACACAGTGACCAAGGGGTAATGAGTACAAGCTGAAACATAGAAAGTTTAATCTCCATGTGAGGAAGAACTTCTTTCCTGTGAGGGTGGCAGAGCCCTGGCACAGGCTGCCCAGAGAGGCTGTGCAGGCTCCTTCTCTGGAGACCTTCCCAACCCGCCTGGCTGCCACCCTGTGCCCCGTGCTCTGGGTGTCCCTGCTGGAGCAGGGGGGCTGGACTGGATGATCTCTAGAGGTCCCTTCAACCATTCTGTGAGTCTGTGATTCCGTGATGTTTATGTAAATGAATCTGAGTTGTTAGCCTGCACAGATCTAGCACTATGCTAGTCTTTTGATATGAAGACTTCCCTACATTGAAAAAAAGAGTAGATTAACGTTACTGGGCACAATTTCTACAAAGAGATGGTAACAGATATTATTATCGGCTTACAGAGACATTTTGTTGCCTGGCTGAACTCAGTAAAATAATAATGTTTCACATACCGCTGGATTTTTTTTTCATGAAAAAGATACTTCTCCAATTTTTTTATTTTATAACAGGACATTTCTGCACCAAACTGAAATGCCCAGGATAGCAGTATATCAGGTCTTTCGTATTTTAGCTCCAAATATCAAAGATCTTAGATCAAAGATCTTAGGCCCTTTCAGACATCAGATTGCACAGGTGGCAGTTCCTATGGATAATAGTGCCTCCAATGTGAGAATATCATGAACAGTTGTGCCAGGCTGACATTAGTAACAGCAGCCTATTTTTCTGTCCAAAATCTGTGAGCAGGCTTCCTTCTTATGGAAGTTAAGGCATGAATCATGCTGGCTTGAGAAGGAAGGAGCTGGCAGTTGCTACACACACTCTTCCCTACTTGTCTCTGCCAATACACCATAATCTTGATTAGTGATACCTCCTGATATCCCACTCCTTCACCTCTCCTGAGTGCAGACGTCCAGCCATGCAGAACTGTGCTGTATTTGGAGGTTCAGCAGGGTGTGACAAACAACTCACCTGAGACTAAAAGCAGTATTCGAATCCAGCTCTCCTGAGGTAGAAAGCTAGTTCACTTATAATCTATGTTATCTAGCTCGCTCATGACGAAGATTTTCTGCACCAGAAATACCTTGACAGGTGTTAATATAAGACACCATAGTTACAATTAACACAACAGCTTTATTAAATTTGACGTTGACATGTGTATTAATAATCCTTGGACTGGCATAAGAAAACCACTCAGCTATATTTTAAAGGTTTAATTATATACGTGCATATTTGTGTGTGGTGTCTCTCACACCCACAGTCAATTTTCCTTGCCTAATGCCTTCTGTCACATTGGTATTATAAAGCAGATGTTTATTATAAATTAAACCTCTTAAATATATGAGTACGTAAAGATGTAAAGTGAGTTTATGACTTTTCAAGATTGTGTCTAAGAAATTAAACTACCTATGAACATCAATCCTACAGATTCATTTACAAATACGATTACCTGAAGTGTAATATTGTATAACTGAATGCTAAAGCTCTGATAAAGTGTCCAAGAGTTGCTCATGTACTGAACACAGTTTAAAAGAGTTGAAAGACTCTAAGACTCTCAAAACCTTCCTGGCATACTCAGTTCTTCTCCCCATTAATACTGTTACTGCCAAGTTTTTCTACCATTAGTTTTAAAAATTAAAAAAAAGTGCTCAAAATCAGTAGTAGCTTAAGCTGTGTACAAAACACTCTACACTTTTAGTTGTATACAAAGCAAAAAACACATAACCCAAATAAATTTAAGTGAACCATGCTATTTTTATGTGTATTTTCAGTGTAGTTGCAAAAAAAAAAAAAAAGAAGAAAAAGACCCTGTCTCTTCCACAGATGGAATAAAAATTTGTTTTTTTTTTTTTCTTTTTCAGTCTCAGTAGTTTAAAGTCCATCTCACTCTGAAAAAAAGAAAGGTTTCAAATTACTGATATTATATGGCACAGTAATTGGGAAATTAAAAAAAGAAAAAAATGCCACAGTTACTGTAATATAGTAATTTAATGTCATGAGATAATTTCATCTATAAATCTATTAATTACACTTTGACCTCCATGCTGAGTTGACAGCTTTGATTCCAACTGAAACTGTAGTACAGTAGAGTTTAACCTCCTTTCTTTTCTCCACATTTAGTACTTGCAAATAACATTTGTAAGAATAGAAATAGATATTTTGCAGGCATAAGAAGGAAACAAAATAGGAAGGAGAATATTTACAGTTAATTTCAGAAAAAAAAAAAAAAAGTTCTTTGAAGATACCTTTAAAAAATCTTTCATTCTATCCTTAAGGAAAGAGTACCTTTCCTTGAATTCATACATTTTGAAACTTATCAGAATAGGACTAAATGTACCATACAGAACAAACTTGCAGTGTCAGGGAAGTGGTCCAGATCACCTCTTGGTCTTTATCGGAGGGGAAAGGCCTAATGCTGCCTCTAACTCATCAAATGAGGATGAAGTGAGATTTTAAAGGACTTTTTGAGATGCCTTTTTATTTTTATCTTCTTTTAATCTTGCAGTTGTATCTTTCTAGCATTTGAATTTTAAAGTGCATTATATCCTGTGTCTCTGGTATTATGATGTCTCCTTAAGAGGGCTTTATCCCGCTTTTAGTTTGGGTTTGTTTTTTTAGGGGTAAAATCTATGCAACCAAATAGAGACATCTATAATGAAGATGCACAATGTAGACGTCTATATCTGAGCTCTCATACCTCCGCCTGGAGAAACTAAGATGCTGTTAAGATTGTATCTTAACACCCACCCCCATCTTCACCCCATCCCAATGTAAACGCCCAAATTAGGTAGGATGAAACACTTTATACATGCCTATTCCCCACTACTGAGTGTTAAAAGTGACTAGGATGAATAGTATTAAGGTAGGTGTCCACACTATAGGCAAAAAACTAAGTGACATGAATCCCACCTTGTTATCTCTTATTTAGTTAATCCTTTCATCAGCGTTGCTGAGACAAGCTTGATCTCTGCCATAGGGAAGGCTGTCGCTGCCAAGTCTCACTCTGCTTTCCAGTGGCCTGATTTTTAAAAGAGCTTCAGGATTTCCTTTTTATTAAGGTGGGGGAAGGGATATCACTATTTTCTAGTGCTGAAGAAAATGAACAAATATAGCTCATTACCTAGGTTTTATTCTTTTTTGAAAAAACATACATATTTGACCTTCTTTCTCTCTTTCTTCCTTTTCCTATTTGGAAAGAATGAACTTTTTCAATTTAACAGTTCTAGTTCTAAACACTCATGTGAGGAGGGAGAAAAAAAAAATAGAGAAACTAAAAGAGAAGTAGGATTTCATTTTATTTTCAAAATGGTTCTTCTTTATGCCTTTTCCTTGTCAGGGAAAAAGAGACAATACATCAACATTTTAAAGAGGCAATACATCAACATTTTAAAGGAGGCATTCTTACCTTTTTTAACCAATGCTAAAGGAAGGTTTGAATCCTCAGCAACGTCTCTTCTGACAGTTCTCGCATCAGGTTTCTTTCCCAATTCTAGCAAAAGAGATGTACTGAGGTATCATTTAACTTTGATTTCTAAGCAGTCCTGTTTCCACGGCTCAGCTTTGGGGCCAAGTTATTTCCATCAGAATTTCTAATGCGTAGCAATTGCTCTTGAAACGGTACTGCTGGAAAATGTTAAGCCTTCTAGTTTCATTAGTGAATGCAAACAGCATTGTTTCATTTTGGGACGAAGTGAGAAAGCGTGAAGCTTCTCCGTGGAGGCAGACAACTGCGACAGCAGCAGTCACCAGCAGAACACGTGAAACAGGTGAGAACGTGGAGGCATTTTTCTCTGATATTGTTTTTTGGGGCTCTGAGAGCTTGGAAAGGACAGACAAAACTCTCAGAAAAACAAAGAGGGTAAGGAGGAAAAAAAGGCCGTGGTTTCAGTCGTGGGGAAGATGACATGGAGGGAAGGCTGAAAGGGTTAGTTTGTAAGCTGATGGTTACATATGTTGAGCTGAAAGTGGTCAGCAGGGAAAGCACCTCCTGTTTGATCCTCGCTCCTCGTGTTCAGGAAAGCAGAACTGTGTACATTTGTGGTGAATAAACAAGACTGAATCAAACATATCTGATGCCATCATCAATATATTCCTCTAAGTGATCTTCCCTTCCCCTGAGCAGTCTAAAATTGGATTAATTGATCTGGGCAAAATAATCTAATAGTGCACAGGGGAGAAGAATAATTGGCATGGGCCCAAGACGAAAACAGTTGTCCCCAACTACACACCAATCTCAGCCTCTTTCTTCTCTTTTCTTAGCTCATGAGGGGCCTGTGGGCTCTGTTGTCATCCCACTGTCTATCTACTCACTAGCTGCATCACTGACACTGTATTTATTTTCATGCCAAAGTGACCCTCCAGATGTGTTTTGCTTCGACAAACCTAAGGGATTAAATTTGTTCGTATTTCTTCCTAGCTATTGTTGTCTTTGCTAGATTACTCCTATATTTCTTATCAGTGCAAAACTTTGGGCTTCTGTCTTCATGGGATACCCAGCTGAGGGCAAGAGATTCAAGCAATTTGAATGTCAAACTCTTTATTGAAATACTTCAAAGGCCTCATTAGTAAGAAACAAAACAGAAACACCCACATCCATTTTACTTATCTGTGTCATCAGTGAAAGTCAGAAAAGACAAACGTGCTTCCCCTCTATTACTGGCATCATTCAAGCTATAAAGCTTGAAGGAAAGCAAATGTACATAAATACATAAAACATTGAAATATTTAATGATGGCTCTTGACTAACATGCGCTGCAAAATGATTCAGTCCTAAATAATACCAGGAAATGCTTCACAATATCTGATTTTTTTTTCATGACATTCAGTGTTTCTTGAAGATTGAAATAGAATTTCTCTATTATTTCCATAGGAAATAGAGGAAATAACCTTCTCAGCAATTTTGAAGAGTGGGAAGAGATTTTGTATCTCCTATTTGATCTAAAACCTGGAAGTTATTTGACTAAAACTGAGACACTGCAGACCATCTCCAGTATGATGCATGTATGTTATTAAGCCATTAAATTCCCACTTTTGCAACAAAGCATTAGCTACAAACTATTGGGCATATGATATGAAAAAAGAATGCTATTGGTAAATGTATCAACTGCACAAATACATGTACTACAAGATGAAAGTGCGGAGGGTGTAGAACTGTTATCACACTCCCCACAGTCTCATTCTCACTTATTTCTCTGGTATACATGTGTGGTTGGCTGGCAAATCATTTGATTACAATGTGGGAAATGTCTAAGTTCAAAGTTAGACTTGCATCTTTGTTTTCTCTTTGGAGATTTTTTTTTTTTTCACCTAACAGGCTTTTCCTAGTTTCTACTTTTTGTTGTTGTTTTTCTTTGAAACAAAACGTTCTGACTCTGTTTCAAAATATTTTTTTTCATTTCAAATTTTGATGTACATTTTCCCCCCAGAGGATTAGAAGATGGCTGAAATAACTTGAAAACAAAGTAAAATTAAGCTGAATTTTTGTTGCTTGTCTCTCAATTGCATAAAAAACAAAACAAAAAAGCAACCTTTGTTCACACAGTTCTAACCGAAGGGCCATGAAGATGGATAGGAATATGCATACAGCACATAATTCCATGGGGCAATATATTTCTTTAACTTACAAATGTAAAGCATGTAACATTTGCTTTAATGGCAGTTAGTTATTTGTGCCTATGTACTGTCAAGCTCTTTGGAGATCTTATGTCATGCTTTTCATTTGCTCCACCTGGGTTCATGACTTTCCAGTTATTCTGTCACTTACACTCTATCACTTTCCTCTATAAAGATGCTAGTCAGTGAGACCACTTGTGCCCATGGGGAGACGTTTACTCTTTTCTCGAAATGTGTCCCATTTTTTGCTTCAGCACTTGAAATTGCTTTAGTTTGTTCTTTACATAAATGCTCTAGTTTGTAGTGATTTGTTGCATGTTTTGTTGCCTGTTTTGATCTACTAGTTGATAGCAAATGATTTCTTTTTTATAACTTGTTTTTATTTTTGATGTTTATTCAGGGCTTCCTATTGCCATGGAAGAGTTAGATGATACTAAACTTTTTTTTTTTTTTTGTGTGTGTGTGTGTGTGTGCCTTTTAAGTATGTGGGCTTTAAAATCCCTTAAAGGCAATGTTTCCACAACAGCAGCAAACCCTTGATGGAGCGGGGATGGCTGTGGGAGAGGTGTTCAGGAATCTAGTTTTTGGAATTGCATTCACTATAGTCAAACTCAGTCTGATGCCTTAACTGAGCTAATGAGAGAGGGAGTGGGAATAGGAAGGCTCACTTGAGAGGAAGGCACAAGCCAAAATAGCTAGGGAAATACTGCGTTATGTTATTATGAGTCTCACTGAAGTAACAGGCTGCGAGATGTGTATTTAATCTATCTAGAAAGTTAAATAAATAAAAATGTCAGCGCTATACAGGAAACATCAGCTCTATACAGCAAAATTTAGAAAAATGAATGGGATTAATCACTTCTCACAGTCAGTGCTGAATAAAATACAGGAAGCAAATGAAAAATATAAATCGGCCAGATTTATTTACAACAATATTTTAGCTTCCATAATCTCAACCATTTTAGTATCACAAATAACCCCTTCTTTAAAAAAAGGATGTTGTTGTTGCTTCTTTTTAGTTGAGCTTTCAAATAATATATTAGTAATAATTATTTTATGTATGAAAAACCATTCCTTTGTAATGGTCAAAGTAACAATATAAAATTAAGCGTCAAATAAAAGTAATACTCCCATTAAAATTATTAAAACAATTGAAAATGAAATGTTTTCCTTGAATATCCTTTAACATTTAACTTTCTTTACCTTTCCAAATATATTTTAACCTGCTTTCAAGGTGTGGCCTCAGCACGCTGCTATGGTTGAAAATATTTAGACAATTAGGACAGGACTCTGATAACTGACTCCTTCTCATACTTAATAGCTTGCACGAAGTCTTGATCCATTTTCTATGGAAACTATAGTTTTTCCATTGGTTTCAGTGGATAGTCGGGTCAGGCGACTAGTGAACTGTCAAATCAGCCATACAACTGTGTCTCACAATCCTTAACCACTTATCACATCTCAGAGAGGTAGGGAACTGCTTTTTCCACTGTTTTGAAGCTAAGGAACTGAAATGAAGCATAACTGGCTTGCCCACGGTCATGTAAGAGACTGCAGGAAAAAAAAAAAAGAAAAAAGTCTAAAACCCCCAAACTGCTGTATTCCTTCCTCTACCAAGTTTAAATCAAAAACAGGCTAAAGCCTCACTCTCAGAGGGTGGGTTCCTTTGGCAGCATGCTGTATTTCTAACTGTTCTATTAGTTAAAGATTTTCTTTTACACTTGACCTAAATGTTCTCTACTGCAGCATAAGACCATTAGTTCTTGTTCTGTCCTCATTGACTAATAAGAATAATTTGTCCCTATCCTCTTTATAGCAACTCTTTATATATTTTTTGTAGACAGATCATGTCTCCCTTCAGTCTTCTTTTCTTTAGTCTGAACATGCCCAGTTCACTTAACCTTTTCTCATAGATCTTATTTTCCAAACCTTTAGCATTTTTATTGCTCTCCTCTGAAATCTTCCCAATTTGTCTGTCTGTCTTTCTAAAAATGTTGTGCCCCAAACTAAACACAGTAATCCAGCTAAAGTCTTATCACTGTTGAGGAAAACAAAAAAAAATCCCTGCTTGTTTAACATGTAATTAGTCTATTAACACCATTCAGTATGGTATTTGTCTTTGTGACAGTGCGCTGTGGTGCAATGTATTTAGTTTTCATTTACAATAAAACCATTCTTTTTTTCTTTTTTTTTTTTCCATGTGGAATTAATTTCACAAACACTGTATCATCTTCTGTACCCTATAAGTCTCTAACTATATTTCTTTTATTCTTATTCCTGTTATTGTTTGATCTCTGTCATTAGTCTAAATCTACAGAGGCTTCGTCACCTGCCTGTGGCTGGGATCTATTGAGATTGTGGAGGTCTGAGGGACATTTGAGAGGATGAAGAGAAGAAGAATGATGAATTTGATGAAATTTGTGAAACACGAATTCTTGCTAGCATGTTAGAGAGTTCTGATATGTTCTTTCAAGTCCTTTGTAATATTTTCCTTTCAAATATCTCCACGAAGAGACTAGTCAGTCTTTAACATTTTTAATGAAACCTATGACTTTGAGTAGCCTTGGCAAACACATCTCTGGCCCTTTTCTGCATGGCAAGGCATGGTCCTCCTGCCAAGGGAGGGAATATTGCCAAAGAAACATCAAAGCACTTTTGTTTAAAGTTGGGCTATTTTTGGAGAGGCAGTATCATGAATAAATGCACCTGCACATCTGGTTATTCCATCCTACAGTATCCAATGTCAATTTGTCTTTCATATTAATTTTTTTAATTTATTAAATCACATTCTACTGATTTCATCAAGTATATTTTTGTTCAATATATCAAGATCATATTACATTTTAACTGTGGGATTCAATGCCATAACATACTCCAAAAGACATGCTCTTTGCTTGGTTTTCATTGTTTTGCAAGTTCACATTGTGGCATAAGTCTTTGTGCTATTTACTTTTGATTAGTCTTTCCATGGCTGCCAGACCTTAGGTCTCTGAACATTTGTGAACTTCTTTGGGTTACCAGTCCAAGTCATTCCAGCCTCAGAAGTTGCTGCATGAATTAATAGTTCCCCCTGCTGACAACTGGTATAGAATGATTTACATTTTTCAGTATGTAGTCATATTTTTGTTATTTAGGTATACTGCTATATTTACTCAAATTATGGGATGTAATATTTCATTTATTTGCCTAAATACAAAAGAAACATCTGCCTGATGTTAAGTATATAAAAAAAAAAACACATCTTGAGTCCTGTTGTCAGCTCTTATATATAAAAGAAAAGCCTTGTTAACTAATACAAAACTGGGCTCTAACAAGGCTGCTGAGCAGCTATAAACCAAACATGTTAGACTGGCATATTTGCTTCCTTGTTCATGAAAGGCCACAGTCTCAGACAGTTTCTAATCACACTGCACTTCAACGTGGTGCACCGTAAGTCAGAGTAAAGGGAGAAAGTGCTTTGTTAAGAATTATAAATCAAAACAAGCCATAGCACACTTCAGTTAAATTAGCATGCTTTTGTTCCCCAGTGCTACCTGACTTGCTTCTAGCTGGGCATTCATCAAAAGGGAGCGAGGATCTTTGCTAATTATATTCTGGCAATTGCATGCTCACCCTTAGCACATAAGAGGAAACAGAGAAGTAATTTATCCTTTATCCTGAGTTAAGATTGGGTTTGTCATCATCTTATGCCGTCTACAGTAATTACTTCATGTTTCAGTTTCCGTATTTCACAATCTATGCAAATAGAGGTTTTTTTTTTTTTTGTATTTAAAGTTGATCTGGTCTTAAGGAAAAGCAAGTAGAGCATTTGCAAAGATGAAGACCATTTAGGCCACTCTAGGCAGATTAGATAGTGTTTTAGATAATTTATAATGTAAGGAAAGAGGATGTATAACAGCAAGTTAGCTCAGGGTCCCCTCACTGTCGCATACCAGCTTTGCTTAGAGTCCAGTTTATTCTTTTTTTCTTATCCTTGGGTTTGATAAAGAGCACAATAACCTCCACTTTCTCAGTCTGACCAAGGTTGTGAAACCTGTCTGTGATTTTTGAAACTGGAGCCCAATAGCAAACAAACCCTGTCAGGGTTTCTGGGTGCTGCAATGCAGCTAATTCATGGTTAAAGACAGGAAACATGGAGCAAGACTCCATGGCTGTTTCTTCTGTGTATAATTTACTGTACAACTTAAACTCTGGACCTGTTTAATGGTCCTAACAGCAGAGTTTCTAGGCCAACAACTAAATCAGCCACAGTGCTCTGCATTTGCAGACAGGCCTTATGATTTACAAAATTTAATAAGCTGGCCCCTTACAACTTTTTTTTTTTTTTTTCCCAAAGACACGGCTTTTGTAATAGGTGCCAAGAAGATTGTCAAAGGTACAAATACTCGTTGGTATAATGAAACCTTAC
>VZSV01000139.1:1296131-1363756 GCA_013398735.1 Nothocercus julius
TTTTTTTTTTTTTGAAAACTCATTAAAAAGAATCAGGATTGATGCCTTAATATCTACTTTGGTTATTTTGAGGGACTATTTTAATCACTGTTCTGTGGTTAAAAACTTTGGTTTCTAGGCTAGCTTGTACTGGTCAGTGATAGTACTCAAGTGTTAACATGAATTCCAAGTTCAGAAGGAATAGGATGCCAGATTTTAAACTGCAGGATTTATCCCTTCATTGAGATTAACCCAAAGTTAACACATCCAAGTTAAATTTTCCTGTCATATTTTTTTTCCTGTGAACTGCCTGGGATCAGCTTTCAATTTTATGCACCACGAGCATCGCCGTTTAAGAGGTCACTCGGTAGATGTGTCTCCTCATTCAGAGGTACGGATTTCCAAATTGCAGTTGTATGTCTGCTTGCAGGGCATTGCAGGGAGAAGCCAGTGACTTGTTTTTGTGTATAAGGAATACCACACACAGAGTGAGTGACTTACTGTGCAGTAGTTATGGCAGCTGCTGTGAGAGATGAACGATCCTTTAAAGAATATCCATGCTGGAGTAATTTTCTGCACAGTACTGAGGCTAGCATTTCTATTTATTTCTTATACCTCAGATATTTTAGATTTTAAAGTAGAGTGATAAGGATAGAGGCTGTGATGCTGTGGACTTGACTCAAACAATGAAAACTTCTGACATTTTATCATTTCCTTGCTTTCCAAACATTTCCTTGTTTTGATTTAATTTAGCATTAAAAAAATACACATTTAAAGGACGTTTTTATATACATCTCCACATAACAGCAAAAGTAAAAACAAAAGATTTTAAGTGTACACAGGCAGAGACACATGGACAGAGATACCTACCCAGAGTTACATATATTATACTCTGTAGATATGTACTGTAGAAAGCACATCTGAAAAGCACTAGTCACTTAAAATGTCATAGTCTGGAGTTGTGCTGTCAGTATGGGGAATGAATTCAAATAATAGGTGCCATTACTGTAGCATGAAACTATTAGTTAAAGTTCACAGTGCTTGACTAGATCATTTAAACCTTTATTAGAAAAAAATGAAATTTTGAGCATTTGAATGTTCTTCTTCTCTTCCTTAATTTAAGCAAAGGCTCAAGGTTTAACCAACGGCATCTGGAAATAAGTTCCACTGCTGTACTCCTGGTTCCAACGAGCAGAAGGCAAAATTCCCCATGCATGGTGCTAACTAGTACCATGAGGATGCCAAGCTTGGCTTAAGGTGGATTGACATGTCTTTATTCCTCTCATTCTTGCTTCTTTCTTAATGATCTGCACCTGAGCTCCGCTGTGTATTCTTGTGACACTTACTAACAATCCACAGGTTTGAGACAACGGTTGTTTATCCATTTCTCACCTGTGAAAATGTTAACAAGAGAAGACTTGCAGCAGTGTCTGGGGCCAGCTGAAGGTCATGGCTAGAGTGAAGGAGGATCAGACATCTGTCTCTCACGGTGGGCATTGCACCGTGTTTCGGGGAAAGCAGCAGGCTGAGTGATCTCACACTATTAATATCAATGGGGCCAGAGTGCCTGCTACCTGCATTAGTTCCTCGGCTCCAGGAGTGGAAGCATGGAGCTATTAGCACACCTCCTTCACATCCTAGATAAGGACGTTGAAATAGTTCCACATGGCAGACGAACAAAAGAAGTCATTAGGCGTATTCTTGTCCACATGCACTCAACTGCCTGACAGCAACTGCCCCTGCTATTTTAAATCAAGACAGAGAGGCTCAAGGCTTCTGATTTACTGAGTTTCAGTCAACCCAGATTCATCTTTTCTTCCTCTTATTTTTCTTTTTGTGAGGGGCTGCTTCAGAACAACTAAATCTCGTTGACTAAAACAGCTACTTTGATTTCCAGCCGTGCAGTATTTTCACAATACACTAATATACATGACATTTGCATTATGGAGAATAAGCATTCTTTTCAATCAGAATCTTAGGATGGGATAAATGCCTCACATGCACTATAATTTTAAATAAACATCTTTGTATCTATGAGTGTGTGCATGAGTGGATGATGGCGAATGAAAATAGACAGTTTTTGCAAATATTCCTGTGCATGGAGTACATATAGAGATAGATAGAAACCAAAATGCAAAATGCATGCATTTATTATGTTACAAACACTATATGGATACATCAAGGAACAGAAATGTGTCTCTTATCAAAATACATAGAAAGATGTTTTGTAGGATGTATATACAAAGGTATTATCTTTTCCCTTTCCCTTTCCTTTTTCTTTCCTGCCTTCCCCTCTTCCCTCCCTCTTCCTTTTCTCCTTCCTTTTCTTCCCTCCCTGCTGCTCTCCTCTTTTCTTTTTTTCTTCTTTTTCTTTTTCTTTTTCTTTTTCTTTTTCTTTTTCTTTTTCTTTTTCTTTTTCTTTTTCTTTTTCTTTTTCTTTTTCTTTTTCTTTTTCTTNTTCTTTTTCTTTTTCTTTTTCTTTTTCTTTTTCTTTTTCTTTTTCTTTTTCTTTTTCTTTTTCTTTTTCTTTTTCTTTTTCTTTTTCTTTTTCTTCTGTACAGTGACTTTTTCCATTTTTTTTTTTTCTGCTAGTAATATTTTCTTTCTTTGGAAAATCGTTCAATCACTTTGGCCACTGCTGGGCTGGCACAGCCACTAACAACTTCACATAAAAACAAACAAACAAACAAACAAAAAACCCAAAAAACCCCAACACCTTCCATTTCTTGTGTAGCACATAAAATGATGCCATTCAGCCGACAGGCAGTGGAAACAAGGTGTTCAGCCCTTTCAATTTCTATTTATGGCAATGGGGAGCATATTGCTGGCAGTACTTAAAAACAGGCTTACTTTCCGAAGGAGCCAAATTTGTCTCAATTGTCTCTGGATGGCAAACTATCTGTCCCAATAGTCAGCAGAAAAAAATCTCTCTTGATTGCCTGCTACCTTTTATTCTGAATTAAGCATCTTTTCATGAATGGTTAAATACCTTCACTCTTCTCTTGGGGTCCAGGCCCCATTGAAGTCAGCACAAAGATATTCAATAATCTGAGAAGATTTTAGTTCTGGCACTAACAAACATCCTACTTTTTCAGCCCTTTGTAAAGTAGGCAAATGAAATATGATTTTAAGCAGTTCCAACAAATAAATACCTGTTTGTTGTTTTCTCAAGTCTTTTCTTCTGCAGTTCCCACTGATGTAGACTACGCTGTGTTTTGGAATACGACACTATTTTATCAGCTTGCTCCTTTTGAACTAAACTCCGAATCCTCGTTTTGTTTTGTTTTGTTTTGGGGGCTCTCTGGTATTTAAGACAAACTCCTGACGTCTTGAGAGCTCCGGTTATACCTGTAAGTACAGTGGGCAATAAATAAGAAAGACTAAACATTCCATAGCCAGGTTGTAGTGGAACAGCAACATCAACAATAACAAAAAAGAGCCTGCTGCATTCTTTCTAAACAAACAAAAAGCATAATTGGAAAAAATCATTTTTATGTTCTCTTACATTGGATGGGACCACTGAGTGAAACATTCACTGATGAATTACTCCTCTAATCTGCAGAGGAAAAACAGCTACTGGCAAATTAAAGAGTCCTGGAACAGAGCCATGAGAACTAAATGGCTAAAAATGAAAACAGGCAAACATTTGAAGAGTATTCTACAGAACACAGATCTTTCAACACCTCCTCCTTTTCCATGGCTAATTCATTGTCATGGAAACTGAATTTATCAAAATGTTCTTGTTCGCTCCTAGTGACCCAGTGAGTCGACTTACAGAGCTGGTGAAAGGTAACTCAGGCTGAAGCAATTCTTACAAATGATATGTAGCAGTTCATAAATCGGTGAATTTTGAATGGTGCCATTGTTCTTCCCAAATAGTTTCCCCTAGCCTCAAAAGACTCATTTTATTGTAAGCCAGAGGTGTCTGAAAGCCTTGGAAATAAGTTAGAAAGAGAGGCATGTACTAGTTTAGTCCCTTGCTTCCCCTCTGCTCTCTTTTAATTTGCTTTTCTTAGTCTGTGCATTTACTAAAATCCTGATATTTGTGTCTTTTATTTACTTCATGCCTTTTCCACAGCATTTTCCATTGCTGATCTGTAGCCCAAGGATGCAAAAATCCTTCATCACCTCATCACAAACATCTCTTCTTATCTGTTGCTGAAGGTAGGTGTTGACTGTCAAGTGTAATGCACAGTGACTGTTGTATGCAGCCAGCTTTGCCAAAGCTGAGACAACCCCGGGACTCTAGGTGCTTTCATCCTGTCTCAGAATGCAGGCTGGGCTGTATTTCTTCATCATACGAGAAAATTGTAATATAATTATTTTAAGGGGTTTTCAGCTTCCATGTCACTGCCAAATTCAGTCAAGGTTGATTTTTACTTTATTTTATGTTAGCAATTAGTGACTTGTTGTCATGGAAACCACACTTCACATGATTCTTGAACTTAAATGGCTGAATGTGATCATACAGCAGCCCTGCCTTCTTTTAGCCTCAGTAGTTAAAGTCTTGTTTTTGTGTACATGTGTCATCTTGATTACAGATTCACATGAAATATCTGTAAACACACAAAATAATAGCAAAGGGCTACATCAATTAAAGCTGAGTATTCAATAATTCATTCTTTAATTAAAGCTCTTCCTTTTCCTATTGCTGTAACTTTCCAAGTGTTAAAGCAGACATAAGAGCTAATCATTTGTGAGAAATATCTTTTCTAATTAGCAATTTGGGAAACAATAATGAAGAAAGACAAAAAATGGGAACTTTTGTTTTTCATGTTTAATGAAAGAATGAAAACAAAAGGATTTCAGAGAGAAAATATTTTCTAGGTGCTATGTCTGTGTTTGAGGTTATAGATTGTATGTATATATATGTGCAGAGAAAGGGATGCATTCAATCCAGGTTTTGGTTGGTGAACAGATGAAGCTACTCAGGAAGTAAAAGTCAAGGGATGTAGCACAGTATATTGTAATAGGCATGCATGATTTGGTCATCCAGTAAATGTTGTATCTGTGAATCAAAACCTCAATTTTTACTCCAGAGGCTACATTTTGAAATATGAAATACACCGAAGGATTAGTGGATTCCACTTTTTTACACGTGAGTGATGTTTTAACTATTTAGAAATAGGCTAGTTAAGCTGCATCGTAAGGATCTGTTCCATAAAAGTGTTTTTATATTATATTGGCATAATTGTAGTGGCAAAGTAAGCTGCAGTAGATGGATATAAGGCTCTGTGTGGAGTCCCCTCTTCTAGAATAAAATTTCTTCTCTTTGGTTTTGGTTAGCCCGTGTCCAAACTATCGGGAATTATATACATATATAGTTACATATGTATATACATAGCACACGCATGTCATTTGCAAAGGAGTTCTTTGTGAGAGAGTTACACTGATATGACTACAACATACAGGCATAACTCTTGTCTAGAAATATGATTCATGTAGTTTCATGCTCATATCTTTTTAGAACCTTGAAAAATGCAAAATGTCCTGTAATCAGTGAGAGTTCAAAGTACTTACACCTCATACGAGATGATAAGACTCAGTCTTGTGCATAAATGTCAGTTTAATGAGTACCACCATGTGGACATTTTTGTATACTGTCCTGGTACAAGTAGCATGAGAAGACTCAGCCTTGAGAAGACAATATACTTTTTATTAAACTTTAAAAATCTATTTTCAGTAGTACAACTAAACTAAACCATGGGATAATGTAGCTATCAAAGAGAGAGAGTGTTCAAAGGCATAATAAGAGAAATTCTTCCCTGAGGTAACGCAGCTGAATTCAATATTATTTTCCCCTATCTCTTCTCCCATGTATTGGATACTCATTAATTGGACTCATTAACTTCACATAGTAAAGAAAGCTGTTTGCTTTCAATAGTGCTAAAGTAAATATAGTGCAATTTCAGCAAGCAGGTATTGTGTTCAGAGGTTGCCTACAATTAAGCCACTTTGAATTATTTTAGAGGAAGAATATTCATTGATTTGTTTTTCCAGTGTTCTATATTAATATCAAGTATTTGAATGAATGCATTTTTAAAGCAAAAAAAGACAAGTAAAATGGCCAATTTCCCCATATATTGCAGAAGTTAATATAGTTATGAAATTCAAAACCGTTATTGATTTTTTTTTTTTGCAATTATACATTAAAGGCATATTTAAGTTTTTCACTGTTTGTCCTATTTTTTGTGTTATACCAAGTTCTAGGAAATTAAAACAATCATTCTCAAAACCATGTGGAAAGCAGTATGATGCCAGACTTTGCTTTATATTATGCAATATGATGCACTGAGATTCTTATTGCCAGGCTAGGAGTGATGTCTACTGGTAAACTGTGAATTTGGACAGCAACTCTTCATTCTTATTTATTTAGAATGATCTCATATATATCTTCGTAGTGGTGATTTTTCATAAATTTTCTGAAAAGTAGAATCTATACTTAAGGCTTTTGAAATAACAAATATTGCATTAATAATAATATAAGCCATGTGGTTACCACAACACAAGTGGGATCTTTCTTGCACATTGCAGGGAATAATGGTGTACTATTTCTTATTTTAAAGAGCCACATTAAATTAGCTCTTTTTACTTATTTTAATATGCATTTTTTTTCACAAATATGAGGAATATTATCTTTTTCATTAAAATATGTAAAGAGTGAAAATGATTCAATCTTACTAATTCAAGCTTGCAATGTAGTGAAGCATTTGTCCTTGCATCAAGTTCCCTAGCATTATTACTATTATTAAAGCAAATAATAAGAATAAAGTAAACCTCATGAGAATGAAGGGTACTATTGTTCAATAAACACAGTTAACAAAACAAATAGTTCTCCAAGTCAGATGTAAGCATAAATTCAAAATAGGAAGCTACAAACCAGCTGATTTACTTCATTGTGTGCTATTTCTTTGGGGTATTATTTCTGTCTTGTTATCTGTCTAACATTTTTGTACTTGGAGAGACAATAGGATATGACAGGTTCTTTGACAGTTTGCTAACACAAATTAACCTCATTTATGGGAAAACTGGCTGTGTGCGAACATCTACTTTTGCAGTGCTTTGTAAAACAATCTCTAAATTGCTGGCTTTCTGGGAGGTCTGCTTCCTAAAGCTTAGAAGTTCTGCTGAGTGATATCACTACCAATAAATTGTATCATATCAATTACTTGAGTGTGGATGTTGTTATATTATTTATAGGGGGAAAGCAAGGAAAAGGGCATAACTACTATGTTTTTCTAAGCTAATCTATGGGTTTTTTTTTCCAGCATTGGACCTGTAAAGCTCTGCTTTTTGGAATTTCACTGGGGTAATAAAGCAGGGTCTTTGGCCATGGCTTGTCTTTAAATTCGTAAGAAACCATTCAAATCAAACCCATAGCAAATAGCTGATGTCATAAATTTATCACATAGAAATACTATTAGCCTGAAGGCTGTGCTTAGGGTTAATTTTTTCTTTATTTCTATCTGGTCTAACAAATGAATAAATAATTGTCCTCTAGAAAGAGAAGAAGGGCTGATGTCAGTGTAATACTCTTACAAATAGATGATAACCAAAATAACTGTTAGGCCTTTTTATGTTATATTCTATGGTGATTGTGGTTTTTAAAACTTCAAAACATTTGTTAATAAATTAGATATTATTTGGGTGGGGATGATGAAGAATATACATTAAAACAAGATCAAACTCCAATGGACTTTATAAATAAATTTACAAATCAAAAGGCTCTGGATTACTATCTGTTCACATTCTAAAAGTATGTGGGTTTTTCTTCCCCTTTTAGTTAAAAATATACTGTTTAATATATATTTTGCATAGCTAAACAACATAAGATAGTCCAAAAAGTTATACAAAAAACATGTTGCCTCATGAACCTGTAAACCAAAAGTTTTACCTTGGTTTATATTTAAATAGCATTTTGTTGTTGTTGTTGTTTTGTTTGTTTTGTTTTTTTAGAACTCCTGGTGCTGAAGGACAGAGTGAGGCAGTTTCTTCAGGGATAAAGTGGGGGAAGACATTTTCTAGTCTGAATTTTGGAGTGAAAATAAGCAATATTTTCATTGAAAAATACTTGCTGTGTGGAGCTGCTGTGTATATATATATATGAAAAAAAAGTTGACTTCTTTAAGAGTCTGAAAATTTTCCCCTTGGGCAAACTTTTCTGAAAGTCTTTGCCATCAGTTGCATTTGTTCTGGATGACCTATATTTATGGTGATAAAACCTTTAATGTATAATCATATCATCATATTTTCTGTACATGCCACATATGTTAGAGATAAACTATTTTAGGTGCATTTTGAAGCATTAAAGTATGTTTATGGATTATCTCTTGTACAGTTAATATAAAGTTAGATCCCTTGGTTGCTGTAGGTACAACTGTGTGCAGGTTTCAGAGGGAGCCTTTGAAACCTCTAAATATAGCTTAAAAGAGTTTCTCTATATCTAAAATGTCATGACATTAACATCCAGCATCTTGGGATACTCCGAAACTAGAAACTGGGAAACTAAGCCTTTCCAGTAGTATAAAGCTCTAATTTCTAGCCTTACAAGACTTCAAAGAAATGGACTTACCTTCTGACATTTTAGATATTAAAAAGGTGTTGTGAGTCCTGTTCATGTTCTATATGAGGTAGTCATGTTTTCTGAGGAAAATTACCTATTTGAAAAGAGAAAGAAGTAACACCTGTCTGTTACATTAAATTTAAAATCAAAAAAATCCCCACTGTTTTTCTGCAGGTATTCAGCAGTGTGTATTTTTACAGCAGGGTAGGCTAGCTCATAAAAGATCTATTAATTTATCACAAAGAGCTGCGATTTATCTTATAAATATCATCTGTATATTTATGAAGAGTAGACGTACTTCTGTAGTTCTTTTTGAAACTGGGATTTGAAGAGATAGCTATATGTGATTTTTATGAGCAGAGAAAGGAGAGTTTAATTGGTACCATTAAGAAGGAAGTTCAATTAAAGGGAAAAATAGAGATGTAGTGTGTGCTTAGCTCCTCTTTGACCCAGTGCTCATCAGTGTTGATTGTCTATTCGGGGCTTTTTTTGGTGGTGAGGCTGAATCTGTAATTAATTGCAGATATGAGTATGAAAGGAAATTTAGTCTCTCAGTACACTTCAGTAAAGCCTTTTGTTGAGCTGGGTGACGGAGCCTTGTCTGAAGCTGCATGTCACAATCAGGCTACTTTTCCATTTAGGGCCTATTGCTCAGCGACTGAAAAACGGTTGAGTGGTTCAGCTCCATTTGCTGAAGAACCTGAAGGTCCTTAGTGGGAAAGGGGAAAAAGAAAAAAAAAAAAAAAAANAAAAAAAAAAAAAAAAAAAAAAAAAAAAAGAAGAAGAAGAAAAGAAAAAACAACTACTGTGCCTTGGAGACTGTCAGATTTAAGCTGTTTCTTGGCATGCAAAGAGCAGATTTCTCTTACTTGCAGTAACTTGTGTTAAGATCAACTTCAAGTGGTGTGGTTGGGAATATCAGACATCTCCCTAGAGTAATATTTTGCAATACAGCAAAAATAATGTGCTGTTATCTGTATGTTTGCACAGTAAATTATATATGCATTTTTGATCTAGATCAGTAATACCACTTGATGTTGTGCATGCCACTTTACAAAAGAGAATATGTGTTATTAATTTGTTATCCAGAAATTTCAGAATTGCCAAGGGCCACATTTTAAAAGGCCTTGTTTTTAAATTGTGGATTTTCACAGCATTCCGAAATGGTATCTTTGACAGTCTATAAAGAACTGAGACAACCAGATTCAGGAGTTTATGTTCAAGCATGCAGTCCAAAATAACTTTGGAGATTTATCTACCAAAGTGCATTTCACTTTATATCAGCGTTATTATTTCACATATATGAATCCCCAGAAATGCATATGATCTGTACATATATAAATACATAACAAATTATACATTAAATGTATAGAGACAAATATTAGAGACATTCATTCTTGTAACTTACATTACTTTCAATAAATTCTTTAGTCTACTGTAGCTGTAATTATATGCATAGCAGAATATGATTTCTTATCATCTTATGGCCTGAACGCTTTCCTTGCATCACACTTGACTTATTAATAATATATAAAAAAAGGTCATCTCTAATAGCAGTGACTCAGGAAAGACCAGTAATGTCACTGCAGAAAAAGCAGAATATTTAGAGATAAAAACTTAAAATTGTGGATTTATTTAACTAAGAAATGCTTGCTAGATAGTGAAGGCATGCCTGCTTCAATACAATTCAAATGCCAGTTGAACTACTTTATTTTCCTTTTACATTTTCTTGTTTCTCTATTTTCTTATTTCCTATTGTCTGCTTCCTAAATGTGAAGTTCTAAACCAGTTATTTTTAGTCATGTAGCTATCAGAGGAGACTCTTAGAGAGATTAGAATGGATAAAATTGGAAAGCTTTTTTTTCCTCCAGCTTTTCCTTCCCTCTAACAGACGTTGACCGTGATCTAAAGTGAATTTTATCCCTAAGAGCTTTATACAGCGATTCTGAAGTAACCTTCATGTATTGAGTTCATTGTTGATGATTATAAACCATCCTTTCACATTATCTGTCATGGCTCATCACGAAGGATCCTGGTGCTCTCTTTAGCCATTTCAGAAGCCTTGGCAATGCTGTGGTGGTGGTGAGGTGTGTTTGCGTGTAACTGGGGCACGGCAACATCCTTCATTGGGTGTTTCTGTTCTGGGGGGGTGTTGCATCCAGAGAGGATTGATCAAATGGTCTCCTACAGGCGTGCTGATGCTGCGGGCTGGTCTTCTATGGTGTCCAGAAATAAAATTGAGACAAATAAAATAAAATAAAATAAAATAAAATAAAATAAAATAAAATAAAGGCTCTGAGTCGTAGCTAGCGGCAGAAGAAAATGGCAGTCCTCCCTTTTATTATAGCTGTGCTTCAAGCATCAGTACTTGTAAGAAGCTCCAAACTGGCCCTAGGATGAAGCTACGTAACTGTAGGCAGGCAAGACACAGATGCTAGCTTTTATTAAATATCAACAGACTTTCTGTAGTGCCAACAGTCCAGTGCTGAAGGAGATGGAAGGATGGGAAGGAAATTCTTCCCCTGGGTTAGTTTCATGCTTATTGTCCTTCAGACCTGCTTGTCAGATCTGTCTGCATCTCTGGCAAAGTCAGATTCTCTACAGATATCCAGGTAGGTTTGTGCACTCATGTCATGTCATGTGTAAATAACCTTTTACTCATGAGATCCTGCAGGTTTCTCCCACCTGGCTTCCAGCTGCTGCTACAGAAAGGTACAAGTCCTTTGTAATTCCTGTGTGAAACCTGTCAGCCCTCTGCATACACCTTGGCTTCCCTGGAGTGTCTCCGAAGGCACTAAACACTGATGTTCAGACAAACGAATCCATCCCAAAATGCTAAATGCACTCCATAGGTGGATGAATGCACCACACATTGTGATACTGTGCAGCAAAATGTTACTTGTTCCTGTCTCTTTCTCATATTTAAATTACAGATGCTCACAGAAGGCTGCAGAAATATTGGGTCAAACTCTGCTCTCTGGCATCTTTTAGTTTTTGTTATGAAAAAGGAAATGGTTAATTTGATTTACAGAGGGATATTATTGGGTTATGGTATTTTGCTATGCATTGTAGTAGCCATGTCCAGCTGGAGAATAGACCTGTTAAGGATATTATCTACTGGGCAGATTTACAGCAGCTCTTTGGACTTCTTCATATTCTCCCAGGGAATGTAAGTAAGATTTGAGAATATCTCAGATCTCACACATCTGGCCCCTTCACAACATTCACTGAAAATGGAGCAGAGCAGGTACATTTACAAGAATCAGGCTTGTTTGATTGGGTTATCTCTTTCTCCAGATAATTTGAATAGTGCTGCATTGTGTAGATTTTTATCTAAGATCATACAGAGGGGAGTGTTATATGATCCTAATTTTCTTTGTCTAATGCAGCAAATTACAATAGTGAAATGAAAAACATCCAGTACACTTAAGCTGCTTTAAACGGCTTATTTGTTGCTGCTCCCACACAGCTCACCTTTGTTTTTTTTTTTTTTTTTTTTTGATGTGAGCCATGTATGAGTTTCCCTTGTGCCATCCCAAAATGTTTTTTCAATAGTCATTACTAAAAGGTGATTGCAAATCTGGAAGGCTTATAGTACCCTTCCTCTCTCCTTTGCCTCCCTTGAATCCCCCAGAAAAGCTAACTATATAGGTAGTCGCAGGAGATCTGCTTTACTTTGCAATGCTCATGCCAAAAGAAAGCACTATTTTTGCCTGAAGTTCTCTTTTATGACATCTACAGATCAGCATAAAGTACCTTGCAAAATTAATTGAATTCTCCAATAATTGTTTTAAAGCCAAATGCCATATAGAGCCTTAAGATATATATGCATTTTCAAATGCCTTTGCAGCCTGATTTGGGCCATTTGCCTCATGAAATCTCAACTTAAAATGGAGTGCGTTAATGAAACTGTGAGTCAGTGTAAATTTCTTTTTCTTTTCTTCTTTCCCATTTTTGATGTGGATGCTCTGCTCTTCTGCTAGAATGAACATGTTTCTTAAGTTTACTCAATTCCCCCACTTGTTGGTGACAACACGAGCAAAAATGGGGCAATAACAGTGGCTGGATAGAAAGAGGAAGAGAATTGTGCCAGGGAAGATTAGGAGGAATCATGCAGACATTACAAATCCAGTCTGCTATTTATAGGAGATTTAATAGAGGAAGGAAAAAAAAGTTTAGTTTTCTAAAACTGTCTAACCTGGGGACAGCGCACGGTGCTCTACCATGTGCCCTGGTCATCTGCTGTCACAGATGTCCTAAAATTAAGGCACGAACTCAGTGCATTGCCACCTGGTTTTAAAAATGGCCACCTGCATTGCTTTGTCAGCATGCAAGCTGTGAAGTGAGGCTGGCCCAAACCATCCTGAATCAATGAAGAGGGGACATATATCAATACAGGAAACTAGAACATTGTGGCATGTAGAGAACCACAAGGAGCTGAGCATCTGCCACCACATAAAGTCAATGGATATGTTCCTTAAGTGATAAATTCCAAGGTGGATTTCAGATGTCAAGCTGTTAATTAAAATAAATAAATAAAAAAAAAAAGATAACTTGTAGGCAGATATTTTAGTGTGAAATATTTTCATCATGACTATAACACCCACCACTGATAAGCATCAAAATGTAAAGCATCAGTTTACAGCAAAGCACAGGTTGCTTTGCTTTAACAAGTAATTCAACTGATTGGAGAAAGATCAGCAGATCAAAGCGGCTCATCCTGATATCTGCTCTATATGAAGTCTGGAAATTTAATTTTGGACTGACTTTAGTATGATCCCTTAGACTGAACATCTCTACTATGAGTGTGGTTCAAAGCAGTGCAAAGGTTCAAACCTTTAGATCCCAATTATGACATAGATGTGCATTTGATGCTTATGTAAAATGAACTTTTCTGTTTAGATGCCTCTGAAAGGAATATAATTTGCAGTTATTGAACTGAATCATGCATGGATTTCTTTAGACCAAAGCACTAGACACAATCATTGCATAACATCAAATAAATATATAAATATGTTGTTAAAAGTAATAGACTGGATTCTTCAAACATCACAGGTTGTCTCTAATTGTAACTCCAACTTGAGTAAATTTATTTCTAATTATATTGGAATAAAGACAATCAAGGTCCATTTGCAGAAACTGACCTGCTAAGAATGATATCATATTTTTAGTTTTGTATACCTACTGTATCTAAAACAGAACAGAAAAACCATAAATACACTCTATATCTTCATCAGCTTGTGTATATATATATATATATGTACATATATACATATAGGCTTTCAGCCTCATCTCTTAGCTGTTGATTAAATTTGCGGTGTAAATAAGAATTTTGTGCTCTATTGTGCTGGTACTGTTAACTCATAGATGTAGCTGAACAGCAAATGATGCTTTTATAACTTTACTCTTTTTTATTTATTAATTTAACAATTTTATTTTTGAATGTACTGTTTCCCACATATTTTACGTCTGGGGCTTTGTTTTATTATGCCATTTCCCCCTCCTATTTACAGCACCACTAATTCACCTCCTTGCAGCAATAATGAGCAACTGGGAAGGAGTATGGAAAGAGAGAGGGGAAAGAGAGTGCTGTTGAAGTAAATGAAGCATTACCCATGACTGCTGCAGACACCAGTGTCTGTGCCCATACCAGCGTCCTATCCCTTCATCTGAGCCTTACGGAGATAACTCATTTCCCAGCGCAATCCATGCTCAAGGGCAATAGTTACCTTCACCACAGAGGGAATTAGTACTGGCTGGGATGATTTTGGAAATATGCAGCAATTACTTGCAGCAGAAACTCGGATCTCAGTATTCCTTAATGAAGAGTGACAAAGAGCTGAGCTCAGAGATGGTGGCCCAGGGTTGAGAAATTCACTGTTCTGTACTATTAGTTGATAGAATCCCCATGCAGATTATCTATCCTTTCCTCATTTCTTTCTTCTTCTTTCTCCTGCTCCTTTCCACCTGTATTCCAGGTCTGATCAACATAACATCCCAACTTTACTTTTTCTCCTCTGCAGTGTTTTTGCTTATGATTGTATTTGGCTCATTTTATAACACCATAACTTAAAATTTAAAAATATTTAAATAAGTTACTTTATGCTTTACTTAAACATGCTTTTATTCCCTGGTTTTCCTTTGAAGTTGCTAGGATACTTGCCTTCTTTTTTTCTTTCTTTTTTATTGGCACGTTTATAATTCACAATTAAAATCCATTTTACTTTGAGGATCCTATGGATGTATGAGAGCTACATGTTGCTATAAACTGCTGTATATAACAATGTATGTGCACTACTGAGGGTAGCAGTATAGATAGGTCTCATTTGGGATTATGCTCTTTGCGATAAAACCAATCAAAAAGATAAGCTTATAGCTGTTTTCTAAATACTTGAATTTTCTAGTGGCATTCATTTTCAAGCTGACTCCCAGCACATCTTACAACTGAGGCTGATGCTTGTCTCTTTCTGTAAGTTTCGTTTTTGCATTACTGTTGCAAAGACAGCTTTGGCTGAAAAAAAATGCTCAAAGGAATATCTGAGAGATACTGTGGATATAAAATAGCTATGCTGTTTTGAATGGATATTTGTTTGGCATTAGAGCTTTTCGTTCTGAGGGGATCTTGGAGAGTTGTTTGAAATGTTTGTGATTAAAAATGATACTATCATAAGCATCCTGGTGTCTCAAGAGGACAAATCTTCTGGAACCCGAGCAGTACATTTCCCCTGAGCCTCACAGAAGACTTTGAAAACCTAGTTGCAGGATTTTAGAGGATATGGCAAATGCCCATTTCCTCACCAACAAGGTGTTCCTGAATGAATGAAACCAGAGCTGGAACTCTGTATTTTTAGGATAAATTCTTAACTCATCATACATTCGTGGCTGGGCAGTGATTTTTAGAAGAGGCTTCCTCCCTACTGCTCCCCCTTATCCTCACTCATTAATAAACATTAGTCGAAGACAACACAGAAAAAGTTCATAGAACTGACCTCTTCATTAAAAATGGGCTAACATCAGGCATCTCTTGCAGTAAAACAGAGTCAAGCAGGACCTGTCCAATCAGATGCTAAATATCTCCAAGAATGGAAACTCCATAACCTCTTTGGCAAACATATTCCAGGGTTCAACGCCCCGGTAAAAAGAGTCATCAGTAAGTGGAATGTCCTGTATTTCATACTGTGCCAATGTCTCCAGGGACCACTGAGAAGAATTTAGCTCTGTCTTCCTTCCACTCTCCCCCAACAGCCTTTCCATATCGACCTGAAACCTTTGCTTGCCATCATGGCCCACCCCATCTTCACTTGTAAGTAGTTCTTCATCCCCCTCCAGATTAAAGCTCTCCTCACCAGATTAGCCAGTCTGCTGGCAAAGATGCTACTGCCCCACTTAGTCAGATGAATCCCATATCCTCCTAGCAAACCTTGATCCTCAGGCAGGAGAGTCTCATGGTGTGAAAGTCAAATTTCTGCTGTCCACGTCAGCTACACAATCAGTTCCCTCACCAGCAGGTCTGAGCAGAAGGCGACATGGTCCCCAAGCCCTGGATCCACACCTCCAGAGCGATGCAGTCATTCGTGACATGCTCAAGGCTTCCTCTACAGTATTGTTGGTGACCACAAGGAAAAGCATCAAGGGCTAGACAAGCATTGGAGATCTTCCCACAGTGCCCTGGATCTGAACTCCTGGCAAGCAGCAGGCCTCCCCTAACATGTCAGGATGTAAGGATGGCAGACAGCAGCCGCCTCCCTGGCAGCAGGATATCTCTCGCTGCTACCACTTGCAGCTTGCTCCTGGTGCGGCACACAGCATAGCTTATGTCCAGCTGGCTCAGCGGATTATGTGGACACAGATCCAATGTACTACACATCTGTAGGTGGAACAGAGGCTGTTCTCCAGGCAACAGAGAACACAAGCCTTCAGCCTTCACCACTGGAGCCTCAACTTCCTGACCGTAAAATGTCAGACTCTGCATTCCCCTTCTTTGGGCTTTTGAAGCTGAAGGGTCTTGGAAAAGATCAGGTTTCATTTTTTCATCATCCCTGATGCTGTACAGTTTGCTGACCTTCTCCCACAGCTCCTTTGCTTGGCCAAAAGACTCCCCAAATCCTCACCACACACATTCCCTATAGCCAAGGAGCTCATCTCTCACTGCCTCTGCTGTTGCGAGAAGCTCCAGGCACCTCTGCAGCCCCCAACCTGTAGAGCTGTGACTGCCTCTGAAAGATCAGTCGCACATGAGGACTCTTGTCAGCCAGGGTCGTTGCTCCAGCAGATGCCGGTGTCCATGATCCGTGATGCCACCCACCTCCACTGTTGAGCAGATATCTGCTCTCCTCAGCAGAGTTTCTGGCCCCCTTCTGTGTGTCCTTCAGCTCAAACTCCTCTCTGTCAGCCCAATAAGTGTCTCCTCCAAGCCCTCCTCCTCTGCTGAAATGTTACTTGACTGTCCCTAATCTGGAGTCAGCTGGAACAAAAGCACAGAGTACCCTTTGATCAAGTTTCCGGAGAAACTGCAAACCATATTCTAAGGATCAGTCAGAAATTGTTAAGAGTGTCTTGAATAACAACAACAAAAATATCATCTACTTTTAATTCAAAACTGATTAAATTGCAATAGCTTTGTGTGAGCGTCCTTGTGATATCCACCTACAACAGGCTAACAGAAAAAAAAGAGGAGAGAGAGGAAGACAGGGCTGATCATTAGAAAATGTTACTGCTATAGGGGTTCTTGTTAGCACTGAGCTTGTTGCTTTAGCACTGCCAGTCAAAAGTAGGTGAACCTCGGAGGGTTAACAGACTAATATTACAATATTAGTAAATTTGGTTGCAATTTTTAAAAACTTGTTATCTCCTTATTTTCTATCACTAATTGCATTAAATAATAGGAACCTTCCAAAAAGTAATTTATAAAAATTAGGCTGATTTTGAATGCTGTTAAATAATGCTAATTTGGTGTTCTCTATTACACTCATGTTCTGCCAGCATTTTAATGTTTGTAGAGCAAATAAAGAATTTCTAAACAGTGCCAGAGGGGCATTGTGTTAATTCTTTGAGAGAGAAAAGCCTTATAATTTTAGTATGCCTTCAGCACCACTGGTTTATGATAAGGTCTTTGTAGAAGTGCAATAAAAATGATGGCTTAGTTAAAATACTATCGATATACTCAGTTAGGAAATGAAAATCCCAGTCTTTCATGCATCATTTTTAAATGCATGAATCTTCCTATTCTTCCTTTAAGAATTTTGGTGTATACATGGAGAATCTCTTATGATGATTGTATTTTTGGCATCAATGTACTTGAATGTAGAAATATTGTTGGGATTAAGAGTCAGCCCTCTCTGAAAGGGTCGTGTTGTGAGAGGAGGATGAATACAGTGGAATGAGCAAATACTATTACAGATATCCTTTCAAATTGAAGTGAAAATACAAATGGCCATGCTGATGAACAACATGCAAAATAATTTTCTACTAAATTCCTTCATGTTTTTTGAAAGTGGTCACTCAAGTGAATAACATTAGCAAATAAATAATCAGCATTTAAGATTCTTTCTACAGATCTTGAGATCCATTATGTCGTTCTTTGCCTCTAGGTTTCAGCAAAGGATACTGATGGCATGTTGCTCTAATGTAAAGCAGGCAGTACAAAGCTTTCTGTTCAGTGGCTGTTTGAAATGTTTGCAGTTAGTAGTGTGGAGAAAGGACAAGGATTTTTCTTTGACTGCCCAGGAAAGAGGAGTTAATTGCCTTTCTCTTGTTCTGTCATCACGTGAGTAAAATCTGGATGTAAAATAACTTGATCAAAGCTGAGCAGCAACACACCAGCAGCCTTGTGACAAAAGCCTCAGATATGGCCGCATGTTCTGCACATATATAGCAGTATGTTATGCACCATCATATTTTTTTCTTGCTAAAAACTGAATGGAATGGCATATGCTTTTGTTTATGACAATGTGTATTTTGAGTGTGTTGTCTTTCCTGGGCTAAATATATATACATATATATATATATATGTATGTATGTATGCAAGAATGTGTATGTGCATGTATTTATACATAAAAAGGATGCCAGTGTCCTCATTTCAAAAATTTATTTTCCCCAAAATAACATTTCTTCAGGGAATGGGATCCATAATTTCCGAAAGAGACTGAAATAATAAATATTGGTGTTTTTCTTACCTCTTGTAAACTCAATAGTATATTTTAGCTATGTTAATTGGTGCTACCAGGTCACTTGAATGCTTAAGAAAAAAATTCCACTCTTTATATACCTCAAACAATTCTGATGGTGGTTTTAGATTATGTCATAATTCCCTATAATAATTTTTAAAGTCACTTAACTAGTCAGTGACAATATGAATTATCTATAGCCTGAAGTTTTCCGCTCATTTATACGTGTATTGAGTCTTCAGTCAGATATTAAACTTAGATGCTGATAACAATTCCACTGGCTCGTAGAAAGTTTGTTATCAATTTTCTGACTTCTCTGTTGACATGCTTTTGACATCCTGGATATATGATACTAATTCTACTATAGGGAAGTAACAGCTACCGCTAGTCTGCAGCTACTGTCAGGAATAGTGTTTTTCCAGGTGACAGTGTGGACAATATTTTTCTGTGACATGATAACAACTTTATTTTTTATTCTGTTACTCAAGAGGTTTTTGGGATCCAGATGACAAAATTAACTTCTGAAGAGCTGGCCTTTTTTAGTGTCTTATCACTAAATATTAATAATAATGTGAGATAAGTATTTAGCAAATTCTAAAGGCATAGTAAGTAGGTTAAAACAAACAGCTACTAAAATGTAGTCCAAATGTAATGCTTCTTATCAGTGTCTATGCAAGTACCACACCGAAGAAGGCAAGTACCCATAGGTTCATTTTACATATAAAGAGATCAACTCAGAGAAGTAGTGGGGGTTGCCCACAAATTTAAAAGCCAAATACACATCTTAGTTTTCTATGAGAAGACAACTTGATGCTTAAGTAACTCTAGGCTTACTAGTCATTCTTCCCAGAATTTAGTACTGTAAAAGATTACATTCCACTCCTGGCAGTAATATGTACTATGTCACTGCTTCCTTTTGTGGTTAGATATTGCTAGTTTAAATATTTCCTTTCACTTTTTCTTCTTGGAAAACTTAATGAGCACAGTATAGAAATCAATCAAAAGTAAATATGTAACTTTGACAGATTAAAAAAGTCTCAATGAAGATGCCACTACAACATATAAATACCTATGTACTGTCATATAAAAGACAATAAATAATTTATATCTGTGGAAAATTAATCAAGAACCCCAAATTCCCTCTGTCTCTATGATCAGGTACTCAATTACAGTATCACTAAGAGGAGACAGGAGACCAATACCCAACATACCTTTATTTTGTATAATGTCTTTCATTAGATTATTTCCCAAAACTTTTCACATAATTAAAAATATAAACACTCTATCGTATAAGTGACTGTAGTCACTAATAAAGACATCTTTTAGAGGCAAAAGCTAAGAGAAAGCTAAGGAGAAAAAATAGGAAGCAGAGATAAAGAAGTTCAAGCAACTGATGAAGAGTTAACAAAGTAAGCCGTGGCACTGAGCCATTGAAATGAATAGAAGTTATTACATGGGCCTCAGAGGAGGCAAAATAACTCCTGAGAGTAAGAAGGAGATACTGGAAGCATTGATGGAGAAAAGCAAAGACAAAGACAAGATCAAGACCGAGACAATGGTGGTGATTGTTCAGAAGAGGGAACAGGAAGAAGAGTGAATAAGTCTGTAAAGCCTCTGAACAATTTCAAACAGAGTTGCCTGTCTCATCACTGGTTTTCTTCATTTTGATGCCTGCATAAAAAGATGATATAAGTGAATTGAATTAACAGACCTCTCCCCATTTAAAACACAACAGGGACCTAGCAATGTGGTTCAAAATGCGGTTTCTAAAGCGACTGCTGATCCACATACATGGAGAAATAGTCTTTTCTATTACATCGGTACCTCTGCTGCTGGATAAAGCAATAGTGCATGAATCCACCTGGAACATTACTTGTGACTTTTGAGACTCCCAGGGCTAATTCAGCGAGTTGCTCTTCTGGTTGCTTCAATGTTAGATTGCAGTTTGGCTGCTGCTGCTAAGACCATTTCTGTTTGACTCTTGACAAACCAGACAGGTAATAGATTTAAACATAGTTTCATTTTTTTCATCCTTTTTTTTTTTTTTTTTTATTTTCATAATGGGGAAGGTGTTAATACCTCTAATTTTTACATACATCTTGTATGTATATATAAATACATATATATATACATGCATATAGATGTATACACGCATATATATAAATGTGTATGTGTGTGTGTGTAAGATTAAATTCAAAGCCCATTTCCTAATTTCTCACAGTCTTTCTAGATCATACCATTTATAATTCTGCTTCAGTATTATTTTGGGCAGGTCCTTCAAAAGCATTTCCATAAGACTTAGTAATCTGTCATTTTCGCTCTATTTTGATATTTATCTGCCCCAAATAATTTTTCCTACTCTTTTCTTTTATTACTCAGTAACTACATGAAGGTTGACACTTCACCTCTCTGCTGAAATAGAATTCTTGTTCATATCTTCCCTAAGAGCCCAGTATGAATTCTCCCTTTCTCTTCTCATTACATCTTATAAAACCATTATTTTCCTCTTATGCAAAATGGCACCTCGCTTTTTGTCACTGAGACCTCACTATCATTGCACTGCTGCAGTCAGAATATTTATTTCTGCACAATTCCGTTAATGAATCTCATTAATGGATTCATTTGCTCTAAAAGGGAATATGACCTGTAGCTGATGCAGGTTCAAGGCCTTGTTCCCTATGTTTTACACCAGTGACAGTCAATTAAAACATGGAGATTAGGGATAAACCACTATCAGAACAGGTTATTTTTGAGCGATACAAATGACCACCCAAAAAAACAATCAGTAGGGCACAGACCTGCTGCATTAACTGACAGCATGTCTCAAGTCAGATTCTAGATGATTATTAATAGCAATTTATTAAACACACTTTCACTAGTTTTGTGATTGTTTTCTACAGATATTTTTAAATTTAATTTATAATTCAGAATTTAAGTAAAAATATTTCCTTTATTTATTGAGCATAAGTTATGTTTATCTTTCAGTAATGTTAATGAAAGTATACACAGTTGCTTTTCCTGAATAATATGTACCTTTTATTTGTCAGAGTGTGGATCCATTTAATCTCAATTTAATTTAAATTATATTTTAAAATTTCTTCATCCTTCCTGTTACTCTGTGAAAATACTTTCACGTTGAAAAGTGTGCACTTTAACCATTAACTTGTTTTTATCCAGTTCATAAGATTTTTTTTTTTTAATTTCAACATATGACTAAAATAAAAAGCACCTGTTTGTTTTATCTAGTACTCTCAAGAACCAAAGTTTCAATGACACTCTCACATGCAAGTAGAGACCTGTCTTCGCTTATACATAACGAGGGATTCCAGCTGACTGTGCAGCTACAGATTGTCTTCACGTGAGAACCTTTCTTCCAAGTTCAGTTTATGGTGGTTACCTGCAAGTTGTAGGCACCTAAAGCAGGACTCAGGAGCACTCTGAGAACACGTTTATTGTGTCCCAACTGTGAGCCCAGGCCCTTCTGCAGCCTTGCTCAATGCCATTTTGAGTGAACTCTGGAAGGTGGCAGAAACTTCTTGTGCTAATTTAGGCACAGCACTGATGGGTCAGACACGGGCAGGGTCCTGATTGCCAAGGGCAAGTCTGTCCTAGGTCCGTATTCAAAAGGTCCCTGTGGTGATGCTGTATGGCCAATATGAAGCAGCTATATTATTTTGGGTCCATTTCCTCAAAGAGCTGAATGGTGCATGCTGCAGCTGACTATGGGATGTGAATGTAACTGAACTACGGGTATTTTAGGGCTGTTTTAAGTGATATAGAGCAAAATTGTGCTCTATATTGTGTGGAACATAGGCCAGAGAACTTCAGGGAACTCAGCCTTCCTGAGGACATGCTCTCCACTGAACAGTGTAAATGTAGGCTAGTCTCTGAATGAAACCTGGCCTGGTAGCTACCTGCATGCAGAAATGTTTAATCATGTTTAGCCTGAAATGTCTTTATTGTTTTCATTTCTTTTTCCGTGCGCACCTGAACTGCTTAGTCTAGGAGCACCCACCTGGGCTTCACTAGGCTCTAGAAAGTGGGAGCTCTCACCAGTCAAATAAGCGAAAAATAAAAAGGCTGAAACTGCTTTCTTTTTAAATCTTGCCTGGAAACAATTTGGTTTTGTTTTTTTCTCCCTCACTAGTTAGAGCAATTGCTGCAGAAGTAGCAGATCCTCCAGCCTCAAGAGGTGCAAAAGAGATGAAACACAGCATTGACCCCTGCCAGGAATGCCACCTAAAACTCATTTATGGACGACAAAGGATGAGTCAAAATATGGATTTCCATGTTCCTGTTCATGCTGCATCACTGCTCCAGTGTAGTACTGCAGCACTATGCAGTACAGAAGGGATTTCTAGGGAAAAATAGCTCTATAGTCTAGTTATTCAATTAGGCAGGGGCTGGGGATCATCATAGGATCTGATCTATCAGTTTTCGTGTACTCATTTTATATGGAATAGCGACAGAGAAAAAAAAAAAAATGAATGAAGAAAATAGAATCCCTTAAGGTTCAGGAGGGCTTCATCCCATTTCTTCATCACGGCAAACACTGCTTCTTCTTCCACTGTGTAAATGTTGGACCTTAAACCCTGTTAAGGATGTTCTGTTCTTTGAAGGATCACAAGCTGTTCCAGTCTACACCTAGGGCAGGATTTCACACTTAAATTCAAAATGAAGAAAAGCATCTAGGCTTTTGGGAACAAAGTTTCAGAGAAAGAGTTGTATTACAGACATACATTACTATATGCTTATTTCTGTCTTCTTAACCATCATGTGGGTTTTTTTCATTACCCTTCGGAGATGCTCTCCACACACAAATTATGTGTGTTTAGCCCTGAGATTTGATTTTTACTGTGGCAACCATCCCTAAATGTTACAGTGCATTTAACTTATATAGGCATTTAAGTCCTCTACTGCAACTGATCTAACTAATCTTAAGCAACTCAGCTCACAACACAAAAGTGGTAGGCAATAGAACATTAACACAGTATTTTGTGAATGTAGGCGCTGGCCCCTGTTTTGCAATTGTGATTCATAACATTCAATTTGTGTATTAGGACTTATTAAATTACAGTTTGACTCATGACTTGATAGGATATGTGGATCTGAACTGATTAGGAAATAGTTTTTATTTTGAGAGCTTTTATGCCACCTCTTCAGCACTTCTCATCAGCTAATAAATTTCATTGCCTGATTTAAATTTTATGATTCAACAATACGTATCCATATTTATGATTTTCCCATCAAAAATCTAGGATTAGCACAAGCTGTAGTTTGTTCCATTTACTATGTAAGTTCTAGATGGCCTATATTATTGACTTTGCTTTAACATCACATGAAGGAATACAGGTTTTCTTTCTTTTATGGATATTTTTTGCATTAGTTTTTCAGTTTGTAGTCAGAGATCCCAATTTTTGACATTTTTTTCTATTATATTTAAGCCAATAAAAATGTTGTGATAGGACTCCAGTGCTCCAGTCAGCCAAGGCTGTGAGGTGGAACTGCTCCATACTTTCTTTAAAGTCATCATGCTAAAAGATACCAAAAGGCTTTCAATCTTTAAAACTGTGTAAGTAAAACAAACTAACAAACAAACGTAAACTGGAAGAAAAGCTAACCCTTCAGTATTGCTTTTCATTCAGCAACCTTTAAACTGAAAAATTTATATACAGTCTGGCTTCCCTTTATTCATCTCTGCCGTAAGAAAGCTCCTTGTTTCCCTCGTGAATCTCAGGGCTCCATTTATATTTAAAATTCCCTATTTTCTGTGTTTTTCTCTGACTGTTCCACTGTGCATTTCAGACATTTCTTCCAGTGGAGCTTACTCAGTTGCTCTTGAGGAAAGGCCAGGTCTTCTGGGGCAAGATACCATCTAGTTCAGAGTACAACAGACATAACAAGGCGTAAAGGAAAATTTTCTCCTTCTTTCCCCACCATTTTAATTATTAACAGATATAAAAAAATGCTCCCATAGTAAATTATATATAGCAAAATATAGCAGATATATAAAAGAAGAGAAATATTCCTTTTGTTACAAAGGTTCATGGATTTACCCACCTCATAGTGGATTTTGATTTGCAATATTTGTATATTGCTGTTTCTTTGCATTTTCTTTGCTTTTATGGAAACATATTTTGAATTTAGAGCTTTTTCTTTTCTGTGACGCAAAAGACTTTGGAGAGAAAATAGTAGAGTAATTGTCTTACATTTTCATTTGTGAAAAGAGGACAGGAAAATGATTTTTTTTTCTAAGAATCTGAAAAGAAGGAATTTATGAAAAAAAATTCTGAAGAAAGGAATTTCTGTAGGTGGGAAGAATTCAAGATTATTTTCTATATTAACCACTGTGTCAGTGTGGAGAAACATTTCCTTTTGTTGTCCCAAATATTTGTAATTACATGCCTTTCCATGGTAGCAATAGAAAATATAATATGCATAGCCTGCTAAATGATAACATTCAGTAAACGTCCATTTTTCTTCGAAATGAAGAGTTGTTCAGATAATGCAGACCTTTTGGTTTCCAATAGCAGAATATTAAAACTGTCTGAATTTTTAAGGCAAATTGTCTTCAGTGCTCTCTAAAAACGTTTTTTTTTTTTTGCATTGCATCTTTTTGAGTACTCTGCCACTTGGCACTGCTAGATAGACACTTCTGAAAATCTCAGCTATGTTGACCAATTTGTTATTTGTGCAACAAGGGATATAGACTAACACATAACCCAAAATATTGTAGTTTTTTTTCTTTGTTTGTTTGTTTTTTAATCTGAAGAGATTGTAGAGGCAACTGCCTGCTTTCTGCTTGTGCTTGTGTTTAGAAAACACAGCTTATATCAGCTGACACCTAACACTTACAAGGTATTTTGGGTGCATTTTGACCACATATAGTCATCTATGGCACAAGGCTGTTGTCAAGATAACAAGCAGATTTTTTACAGAAAGAGTCTGCATCTAGGCACGTACTGGAAAGTCCTGAGTAATGTGGTCCACTATGTGATCTTTCTGTGGGCAAGTGGGATATCTGCTCACGAGAGCACCGCACCACACCGTGTGATGCACTCCTGCCCTTGCACTGCTCCAGGCCTAGTGACGAGAGCAGCTGAATGACATTTACAGATGTCTCATCCCACCACCTTTCCCAAAGCTCATTCCTCCTTATCACCAACTTTAAGATGGTCTGGCCTCTCTATAATGCAGACAAATAAATTATCTCTTCCCATAGCAGACTATAGCTGTTCAAGGAGATACTTTTCCAACTACCATGCCAGCAACTTCCTCAAATGTAACACGAACACATTCATCTTGCAGCATAAAACCCCAGCTGTCTTACTGAAACTATGGAGCTGGATTAATTTTTCCTCCCTCTAAATCAGATAGGTCTCACCAGGGAACTCATTATCTTTGAAGGTCCTTCTCTAGAAGTAAGTTTTGTTATAATGGATCTCACCTTGTTAATCCACCCCACATCTGCCATCAGTTTGTGGAGCGGGTAAGTATGGTTTTGTCCTGTACTTGTGTGCGGATATGATCAAAATTCTCCAAGTTTGAAAAGATTTAAAGAAAAGGGTAATTTTTCAGAGGTTTAGAAAAACCTTAGATTCAAAAAGGATGAGAGATGGAGTCACAAGGCTTTTTTTTTTTTTTTTTTCCTTGGAGTAGGAAAAAGTCTAAACCTGCTCCTGAGGACCCCGTGTTTATGTCTGAACTTTGCAAGGGCAACGCAGCCCAGCACTGGATTTGAATTTAGCAGGTGGAGCCCATCTGGATTTGAAATCACATGAGATGAGTGTGCAGCGTGGGTGTGAGAGAGGAATGCCTGATGAGTGCTGCGATCACCCTCAAACAAAGCACATTTTGTAAACCTCTGAGCTCCAGGAAAAACTTGACAGCTGGCTTCCTAATGGGAGGTTGAACCTGCGCAAATTTACCACCCCTTACTTCCACTCTTTTTGCAAAAACAAGCCGACAGGCCTGGGAGACTCTTCTCCATGTAGCTTTAAAAGAGGCATTTGACTTCCAGATTTTTCTTTCTCTTCATTTTTTTTTTCCTTCTTTTTTGCCTTTCTTGTCACTGATGGTGCAGAACCTGTTCCTGCTCATCCTTCTCTTTTAATCTGGCCCAGCGATGAAGCAGACGACTGGGGCAAGCTTGGCAGTTGAAGGATCCAGATGCTAAACTCCAGGATTAATTTTTCTAGCAGAGGCATCTGGGACTCAAATCCTCTCCCCCAGCTTTGCTGGCAGCTTGGTTTAACCCCCAGCAATCCCAAGTGCTTATTTTTGTTTTAGATTGGGAGTTCAGTTATTCTGGCAGGTAAGGACTGCCAGATTGACTTTGTCGAAAGAAGGAATTTGTATTTAAATATCAGTGCCTTGATTTTCCCAGGGTTGGGAGCTTAGTCACTGCGAACTTTTATATTCAGTAATCATGCTTTCCTTTGGCATCTTCCTCCAAATGTGACAAAAGAGGAAAGTCGACAATAGCAAGTGAGAACAATGAAGGGGAGGAAAAACAATGAAGCAATGATACAGTGACATTAAAATAAGGGATGCAATTCTGATCCATGAAGAGTGAAAATCACAACAACTCCTTTCAAATCTGTATAAATGAAAAATCAGTGTAAATGAGATCAGATCAGCATCATTTGACCTTTGCCTGTTGCTGATTTCCTTCGCTTTTTTTTTTGAGAAGCGGCTTGCTTTCTTTCATGCTTGATCACAAGGAAATAATTTGCAGCAGAAATGCAGAATGAAGAAATCTTGCATTTTTTCCCATAAATCTTTTCCCCCTCAAGCAGTAGTACTTCATGAAAAGTAAGTCCTCAATATTAATCTAATTTCAATTTCTAAATGGGGCAAACTGTAGAGGTATTGACTATTAGTCATCAGAAGCCCTAAGGCAGTATAAACACAATATGGATTCACAGTGATCGTATTATAATAATACATTGGCTTCTTAACAATAGCTTATTTTTATTTTTATCGAGCAATATAAATAGAAAGTGCATCACACAGTAGGTGACAAATATGTCATTTCATAGCAATATAATTAGGGATAGAATTAAGGTAAGGCAAGAGACTGGCAAGAGACTGGGGGTAAGCAGAAAAAAAAAAAAAAAAAAAAAAAAAAAAAAAAAAAAAAAAAAAGAAGAGCCCTGAATACAGTGCACATCTCAAAAAAACAGACTTTTTCAAATATTTTTTCCTGCTTCTGCTATTAGGTCATTCAAACTCATTTTACAACTTCTAACTTTAAATAATTACTTTAAAAAAGGAACAGTCATCACAGAGTGACACCGAGACAAAAGGTAATCTCAAACATTATGTTTATTAGAAAGATTAATTCTGCTGCCTCTGACAAAGTTCCTGACCGTAAAAGCACTGAGGATGCTCCATGGGAGAGCACTAATTTAGAAACCAGCTCTTGCAGGTGAAGGGGAAGGCTGGGACTTAGGGTTAGTCCTCTGCTGTCCTCTTGAGAGGGCACATTTTACCCAGAACATAGAAAGAAATCTATTTTCCTGAAGGCAATGAATGAGGTTATGCTCACTGTTTCCACATTTGTGCTGTATCTGCACTTCAGCAAGCGTGCAGTCAAGGTCAGATAGGTTTTCTTTAATAGATTATAATACTGTGCGTGCACTTTAAGTAGTGCATCTGCTTATGTGTTGATCTGAAAAGCGATCTGAGAGTTTTTTGGCTGCAATCAAGCTCTAATGCGATGCCAAGATCCATGACCTCCTGCTCACTGGCAGGAGCACAGGTCTTAGAGTTGTTCGTGAGCAATCAATTACATGCTCCTGATTAGAGAATGTTGGAGTATGGCTTTGGTCAAGGCCTTGTCAAGTGAAGTAGACCCAAGAAATGATGGATCAGCAGAGGGATTAAAGCCTAATCTAAGAAATACATCGAGACATCTCCGGGGATAATCAGACCTTTACTCCAATTAAGGAAAAGTTGCCTGTATTATATATGTGAAAAGAGCATTAATACTTTAACCTGTATTCACACTATATCTTGTAAAATTAGAGCTTACTGCCTGGTGTAGAATCCTTTGCAGCAAGTACACTGCAAATTGTTATTAAGTCACCTCACAGCATATCTTATAACTCCCCAAACACCGTCATTATGGGTGAAATGCCAGTGTCCTTGAAATCAAAGTCAAAATTCCCATTTACTCCACTGGAGTCACGATTACAGGTTTTTAGCCTACAGGTAGATTTTGTTTGACTGGTAGTAGATGTGAATCTACTACTAGATTGGGCTGAACAGGAGAAAGAAATACCAGTGCTTATCATAGAAGGGAGTTTATCAGTGAATTCTTTCTGCAGTTTTAGCAATCCGTAGTCAGTCTCGAGTACAGGAAAACAGAGATAGCCAGCTATGCAGATTTAATGAGAATGGAGCCCATGGTTCAAACTCCTAAGATTTATTTCGTCCTTTACTTCAAAACTCCTGCTATGCACATTGATTTTCTCTTTAGACCATTCTGGCAACAGTATCAGAGAACTCGAAGAGAATATAAAATCTCAAAAAGAATATTAATTTTAACAGAATCACTTTGGAAAAGAAGAAGTTGTGTTACTTTTTAAGTACCTTTTTCAGAGTTCCTATCAGAAGACATGAAGTCACTGTGAATGGTTCATCACATCAGGATAGTGATTTATTCTTGATATTTGAATATCAGAAGTAACCATTTAGGTTCATTTAAAAAAAAAAAAAAGACACAGATGCTGATATCACAGTAGATTTATTCAAGTTAGACATATTTTTTAAAATAAGAATTTGGGGGATTGTTCTTTAATCGTGTCATTAAGGCATATAATCTCATTGTTCAATTTAGAGTTAGAAATAGTATGTTGTCTAAACAATGTAATATTATGCTTTTATTCATTTATATGGGTACTGATGGGTATTCATTTATATGGGTACTGATGGGTTCTTGCTTGGCAAATTGCTATTGTGAGAGACTCTGTAGATCAATTTAATTTTCAGTAAAATCTTGCTACAAAAAAAAAAAAGGCATATGATTAATCCATAGAAGCCTGTAAAAGCTGTAGGAACTCTTTTTGAGAGACATAAATTACTTCTTTTACCCATATACATAAACAAATTGGTTTGAATAAAGGAACATTCAGAACAATAGAAAATAAACTAGTCATTTTTCATTGAAAAACTGTAAAATTTTATGCCAAACTAACTGAAATTTATCTTACCATTTTCATGTCTGTTCCTAAAACATTTAGGAATCTTGATATAGTTCTCAATTAGTTGCTTGCATATATGAGATTTTGTTACTCTGGTTGGCTCATCTAACAAATCAAATGCACTGGTCTACATACACAGAAAAAATAAAAGGTACAATAGCTCCATGTCAGTAAGCAGACCTGAATTGGTTGAAAGGAATCTACAGTAGTTTAATTGGCTGTTCTAGGATTTTGTAATATTCTGTACAAAACCACTAAACAAGCTTTCCTTTTCAAAGTGTTATTAAAATACAAAGTTGTATTGTTGTAAAATACGAAGCTGCTAAATTAATAGAAACAAGTTTTGCACATACTATGTGTCCTTGGTGTCTATAAATTGAGGCAACAATCTAAGAATGGAAAAAATATATATATTTTTGGAAGTTTTTTTACTTTCTTTAATATTCTGTTCCACAGATTGAAAGGGTCCTTGGGTGGCTGCTGTAGCAGAATGCTCCCGAGTTGTGAAAAATGCTAATTTATGAATTATTTCTGAGTAAATGATTACACAGAAGCTCCCTCTATGATTTTTATTTGAAATTTGTTAGACTATGTCTCTCTTTCAGTCAGTGAAATGCTTTTAATCCCTGTTTTATACTCTCTCAAAATAATTTCTTTTTTAATTCTCTTGAAAACTATTGTCGGCTATGGAATGTGGATATCTTAAGGGGAAACATGGCAACAGGTTTAACAATAGTCATGACACTTTCTTTGCCTTTTGAGTCTTGACACCATCTTTCCACACGACCACTTTTGAAATAAATCTTGATTGAATACTGTGATTGTGTCGTTAGGTGTTTTGCCAGGAGTCTTATCTATAATGATATGCAAATAAGCATTTATAAAGAAGTTACTATGTTTTATACTCTATCTAAAAGTCAACCTGTATAGGAAACAGAGCATAAGATCTGATCCAAAGAAGAAATGTCAGCAATTTCATATATTTTCAACCATCAAATCATCAGAGTATTCTTCTCACTTCCTTGTGGGTAGAGTTCTTTTTATGCGCCATTATCTGTGTTCCGGTAGCTCCATTTCTGAGGACTGAATGGGTGTCTGAATAATATGTGTATTATTTCTAATGAAATCCACATATTACTCTACCTCATATTTTTCATTTAATAAAAGTATAATTTTACCAAGCAGTACTTTGAAAAAATCACAGAATGGCTGAGGTTGGAAGGGACCTCTAGAGATCATCTAGTCCAACCCCCCTGCTCCAGCAGTGACATCTAAAGCACGTGGCAAAGGATGCATAAGTATGTAAAGGTAACGCTGTCAGTATTTTGCTGACAAAGGCAGCTTTGTCATAAGGACCCCTATCAGAAATGTATTTGTTTAAAAAACAAATAGCTTTTTGTCTCCTACTTTTCCTAATAAGGAGCTGTTCCACAGACTTAGTCTTTTCTGATTGTTAAAAACCTTTTCCTAATTTTCAGACTAAATATACTGATAGCCAGATTATACACATTTATTCATGTGCCAAGATCATCCTTTAGTTTAAGTAGTTCTTATATCCCCCTGGTGTTTACCCCTCATCTGTTTAAAGAGAACAGCCATATCCTCTTCTTGTAGCTTTTATCTTGTTATGATAAACATTGGAAGCCTCTCTTCAGAGATGCTCTCCATACTCCTGAACATCCCACTAACCCTTCTTTGTACCTCTTCTACTATGAATGATTTTTTTTTTTTTTTTTTTTGATAGGAGTGGCAATTGTACATAATACTATGTCTGGTTTTACTTAGGTACTTACTTAAATTACTAGTGTACTTTACAGTGGCATTAATGATGTCTACTTGTTCCTGGTACCATTCAGTCTAATGCATATTAGGATTGTCCTTGCCTATTTTGCAGCCATATCATCCCTGTAGCCCATCATCATCCTGTGATCTTTTGAATTCACAGTTCTCTCCTTTTGTCATTACAAACCAATGAATGCCCTGTTCCTAGGAAAAATGATTGTTATTAATCCCAAAATACATGACATTGTACTCTACAGTATTAAATTTAATTTATATTACTATAATTGACTGTATCACTTTCTTTACTGAGGTCCGTGTTCATCCCTTCTCCCTCATTTCCTTTATCCATTTGTCATTTAAATCATCTAAGAAGAACATTTAGGTAGTCTGTTAGTCTGGCTAGCATAATTTTGATAAATTCAGGCTGTTTTTGTCTTATTTTCCTTTTACCCTTATGTTTTAACTCATTCTTTCCTTCAAAGAGATTCTAAACCATTACATAGAAATAAATGCTCAAATCACGTTTTCTTTTTTCTAAACTCAGATGGTACTAAGTGGTCTGCAAAGAAACTAGCAATTAGACCTATCTGAAAGAGTTAAAATTATTTGAGTTATCACTTTATCTTTTTGATAGTGATTATCCTGTCACCCAGATTGAGTGCATTAAATATCTGGAGGGATTTTTTTTCATCATACTTACACCAATTTGCATTTAAAAATCCTAATTTCTATAAGCTAGCTTGCCTCATATTGTGCTTAATGTCCTGAACTTTACTGAAAACTAAGGCAAAATATTAATTCAGTTTTGGAGCAATACCTAGATTATACTTAATCCCTTTCCTCGATCTGTTTTTAATTATGTGGATACGAACTTTTTAGCATTTTTTTAATATCCTTTTGCAAGATCTCATTTATCTTGGCTTTTGCAGTTTTCACTTCTCCCTAAACATATTGACCTGTAACACTTAGCTCTCACCACTGATTAAACCCTTTTTCCTTTTCTTGGAGGCTTACTGCTTTTCTGACTTTTGAAGACATTATTCATGCACTTAAATCTGAAGCTCCTTCCTGAAAATTGAAGAAAATTCCTGTACTTTTGACTTAGTGAGATTCTGCCACATTCAATTCTATTCCTGCAAATTTTCTTTTTTGAAATTAAAACCTTAATTATAGAGGTACTTTTATTTGGTTCTCCTTCATTTCTCTCATTCATTTCAGATGAGTCACTCACAACCACTTGATCCAAAGTTACACCACTTACAGCCACTTGATAAAGAATTTAATACTAGTGCCTCATCTCATGCTCTATTATTATAAAATTCCTATTAGGAAATATAATTAATATAAATTCACATGAATATTTTGGAAATAGACTATTAGTTTAGATACATATAATGAAAATTTTGAATAGTTGCATTTCTACCATTGTCCCGAGACAGATCTTACTCTAAATCTTGTTTGCAGGAATGAACTTGGACACCCCAGGATATAGCTATTGGTAAAACTGGAAAAGACACAGTGACTGAAGGAAAACAGTGAACTTGTAGTGAAGAAAATGGACTATCTGAACTGCTGAGGCAAACTGACACTAGCAAATGACATATGTTTTATAATAGCCCAAAGTAAGATCTGGAAGTAATTAGTGTAATTGTAAGAACACAAAAGAAATGTCCAGGGATTGGCTTGTAATTAAAAAGTAAAGAAACTAAAAAACAAACAGCATCACCCCCCCCACCCCCAAAAAAAAAACAAAAGAAAAAACAGTCGTTACTATATCCTCCTCCACTGTCTGAAGATAAGACTGGCCTAGGAAGATAACTTCAGGAGACAGATGCAGAATATCTCATAAGGCTGCTTAGACATCTCACAACTTTATGGGAAAAAAAAAAGCCTCATCTTTTCCTGATGGTTATTTTAGGCTTTTCCATGAAGCATGGTGTCTTTTGGAGACCCTAAGGTGCTTCAGAAAATGGTGTATCTCTTCTGTCTGCCTGGAGTCTATCTCCTATTTTTGGTTCTGCCACACATCTATTGCATAAGATTGCACAGGCTGTCTAATATCTTACACCAGATTTCCCGCCTGAAAAATGACATTAATTATTTCTCTTTCTGTTTGTAAAGTAATATTTTAAAGATCTCTCTCTCTATATGTGTGTGTGTGTGCGAGAGAGAGAGTTCCATGTTGCTTTCCCGACTGTTGGATGAAAAAAATCCTTTTTGCACACTTTTTTTCTCCCAATATGTTTTATACATTACATTTTACATTTTAAACATTGAATAGAAGCCAGAAATATTCCTGGGAAAAGGAAATGTAATGCTGGATTCCCCTCATCTGCTTTTCTACCTTCTTGGCATCTCATTTCAGTTCCCAAGGCCCAGTTTCAACAGATAAAACTGAAGGTATTTTTTTACCTCTCTTTTTTGCCACATTGCGCCTAACCTGCAATCTGCATTAAGGATTGGAGATTTAACTTCTCTGGCCAAAATGAGTCTAGCCGCCAATTTTATAGTTGAGCATTTGTATCAACAGGCTATTTTATGAAAGATGTAAATATAATCTTCTTTTTATAAGCTCTTTTTTCTTTTTTTTTTTTTTTTTAAAAAGGCCTTACTTAATTGTCTCACATATTAACATGCTAACTAATGATTAGGTTGCACACTCCTGATCCTAGCTGGACAGCCCTGATTTGGAGGTGTAGCTGGAGAAAGAGCAGGATTTTTAACACATCTCACGTACTCAGATCTTGCTGCTGGCATTGCCTTGGATTGAATAAGGAGTGGAAATATTTCTCCGTATGTTTCAGGTTGTACCCCAGGTGTTAACATCTGGCAGGTATAGTTTACTGATATAGGTTACTGGATGTAACCCAATACTGAGAGATAAAGTGTTGTGGAAGATCTGAGTGTGCAGGTAGGATGGATAGAGGATGTGTACAGAAGTTATATGTGGAAGTCCTTCTCAGAGAGGGGTAATTAGCACTGGTAACAGAACCATTTTCCCAGTAACATGCTGTAAAATCTAGTTGATTAGTTTGAAAAGCATGTAAGAAATGCCTTAACCATCCGAGTTTCATTTCCTAATTGGACTTCCACTGCCATGAGAGATGCTAATTCCTAATATAATCTGTTGCATCTCTGAGAAATACATTTTAGGATGACTCGAAATGGTTAATTCCCCTCTTAAGAAAATGTTGGGGCTACATGTGCAATACTTTTCACACTTGAAATGGAAATACTACCATCCTGTTTTTTTTGTTTTGTTTTGTTTTTGTTTTGAGGGCTGTCCTGTTCTCTAGTTTCTTCACACATAAGATCTCTTAGCATTTAGTTGAATGTGTAAATATGGATAGCAAGTCAAGCAAAAAATCTCTTGCCAGGATCCTATTATTTGGTACCAGATGCATCTGAGACTCTTGTCCCCATCTGCCTGTTTCATCTTAGATATGAAAACTTCATATTAATTGTGACTATCATATCAATTGCATCTGATTGTTTAGGACATGAGTTACTGAATGTATTGCTCAGTGCAGGTGGCAGAGTTTCCAATATGATGAACTACAGTATTCATGGAAAAATAGATAATTTATTTATAATTTACTCTGAAAGAGTGAAATCTAGTTTTTAGAGAAAATATGTAGATTTTTTGATCGTTAAGGAAATTACAGTCACTTTTGTTGTAGTAATTTCTCTTTTATAATAAAATTTTGCTTAAGGAAGAAAAATGACTTGACTGTAATTGATTTCTACTATATTTTATTTTTTTATGCTACACCTGTCATCTTATCTGCATGTCTTGCAGATTTAAGACTACAGAAACTGCTGTAGCTCAGGGTGGTATCTGTGATGTGCTATGGATTGTATTGAAACCTTTTGAATGATTTAGACTATGATATTCTATGGCAGATTAATTAAAATAATTCACAGTTACTTCAGCCTAGGATAGAGGGGGGAAACACGTCTCCGATGTGAAATGCACTTCTAGGGTTCACTCCTTCCTTGATTACTCAGGTATCCATCACATTTGCTCTGTGGTGAGTTAGTGTCAATATTTTGGTCACGGAAAGAAAAAGGCAGACGAACACTCCTGTGGTTAAAAAGGGCAAGTCTTTTCCCACTGGCAGCACAAACACGCTTCTCTGTGTGCTTGCAGGAGGAAAGTGAACAGTGGGAAATACTTCCCGGCTTCAAACACTCCATCAAAAGCTCCGCATAGTTCACCCTGCGACCTGCTCGAGCCTCGGTTCAGTAAGGAAGCAGAAAACTTGCGGTTGACTCTCTTGCTCCGCTCTCAGAGCGGAGGGCTGCAGCCCATCTTCAAGGCTGGCCATGAACTGCTCGAGGTGGTGACAGCCACTGGTTTCTCTGGGTATTTAAAATTCACTGCAGGAGGCAAGAAGTCATTCATCTGTCTTTCTTTGTGTTATCCTGTCCTGCGCAAAATGGTTGAGTTAAAGAGGGTTTCCCAGTTTGTTGATAGTTGATGATCTTTTTAGCTTAACCTGCCAACAATTTGCTGAGGGAGGGGCATTCTGCTCTGAGCAACAAAGAATTAAAACTTGGCTAAAGAAACTGCCTCAGGTGTCTTATTTCAGGAAAGAAAGGCTTTATCTGCACTTAACATTGTCATATGGCCCTGCTGGGACTTCATGATTTCCTCAATTGATCTTTGTGGTAGTTTTCTCATTTTTCAGCTGAAAATCGGTCAGTGCCAGGACATGTTGCTGCTGTGTTTACCTTCAATATCTTGTGACGCTTTCCCAGGGATCTGTGATGACACGGCTTCATCTGTTTGTGCCTGGCTTATTCTGTCACATAATCAGAATCAGAATATGTTCTACGTGCATTTCAGACTCCTGAATGTGACGATGACCTTTGGGTCTAAGAAGGGTACTGGGATGTCAGAAATTAGATACTTATACAGTCTTTGATTCATGAGTACATTTGAGAAAGTTTTTTCTGTAGGAAAAAAAAATGTTTATAAAATACAAATAAGCTGTATGAGCCTGCCAAGTGTGCGAACCTAGGATATGCCTAATTGAACTCAGCAGAGAAAGCTGAACACTGTGGGGTCTTGGTCTGCCCTGAGTTGTAGCTTGTACAATTTCACTGAAGCAGTGAGACCAAGAGCAAAATTTGGTGCTGATGTTACAGCCAGCTTCACAGCTGCTTGAAAACATTTTTTTTTCTTTACATGCTAATACTCTTAACAAGACTAATTCATGCTTTGCATATCCTCCGTACTCTTAAAACGAGAATCAATTTAAGAAACTCTGTGTGACAGCCTGGCTATGGAGACTGAAAAGAGGGTGGGAGGGATAAGGCTATAGTTAAAAAAAAGCCCATCAAAAGAGACTGTGATAGAAATGGTAGTACAATTAAATAATTCCCAAATATTTTTAAAGATGTAAGTACACACTTATATTTTGAGCAAAAGAAGATAATAGGGCTTTTTTTTTCTTTGTAAAAGCAGTTCTGTTCTAACAGAGGTAACTCCGAAGTTCTTCAAAGCTTTACAATCCCTTTTGATTTTTCACCTATATCTTATTTAACAATATGTTGGAATTTTAAAATGAACAGGAAATTGGAAAGTAATTTTTCTTTCACACTAAAGCAGTCCCTAAGATCTGTGGTCAAATTCACGGATCCATTGCCAAAATGCACATGCATATGGAAATATATATTTATGCAATATGCAAATAGCCATACCTAGCACATGTTAGTATAAGAAGGGGATCTCATGTTGCTTCTGGATTCTGAGTGAGTATGACAGGTTAATACATATTGAGCTCATTCATCAATTAGATGATTCTCTTGTGTCCTGGCGATCTAAAAGGACACCTGTATTTGGGTTCTTTCAGTGTTTTCCAAATGAGAAGAAATTCCTGGAGGAGACTTTTTTGTTGTTGTTGCCACCTTGCTTATTTTTTTAAAAATAAGCCCTCTCTCAATGAGCACAGCTGGATTCAAACAGCAAGCAATTTCTTTGCTCAGTTGCTTCCAAATCTTCCCTTACTCAGTACTCTCCTCTAAAACTTAATGTTTACTACACAATTGCTGAGGCACTTTGTTCCTTCTTGAAATATGCATAACAGAAACATGCATATGTGGTGTGATGGGGACTTCTGCCTTTGGTCTCCGTTAGCTGCAACATCTGTGGCACACGCATTGCAGAGCGCAGACCGTCTGTCTCTGTGCTTTCCCTTAAGCATTATTGGTTCTTCTCCTGTTTGCTTTTCAATTCTTACTCGTTTCCCACAGGTATGAACATGTTCGGCCGTCAATATGCAATTGCTGGCATCTGCATTCAGCCCTCAGCAATATATTCTGCCCTTGTATGTCACACTTATAGGCATTTTATAAGAACTGTTGTTCTGTCATTTACTCTGGAATGGATTTACGTGCTCCTTGCCACTATCCTCAATAACACAAAGCTGTTATGCTCAAGCTGTGTAATTAGTTAAGCTGTCTGATTAGATGGCCATAATAGTGAAGCTATATGGTGAACCCTAGGTGTGGAAAACATTTTAAAGCTTCAACTCTTGAATTTTTGTAAGCTTCAAAGCGACCCTTTTTTTTTAATCACATTATAGATATTTTACACACTGTGATATTTTTGTCTGAAAGTGTTACTGGATTGCTCTTTCAAGCCCTGATTCAGCAAAGCGCTGATGTATTTCCTGCTTTAAAAAATCAGTAAAGCACTAATGTATTTCCTGCTTTAAAAAAGATTAAAGGTCTTAAAGTAATCCTTGGAAAGTTTGTCCTAGCTTGCTGAGAATTTCATTTAAAAATTCAAACAGAGGCTTTTATTCTTCAGACTATATTATATCTTAAACATATCTAATGAAGGAACATAAAACCTCTCTCCTCTCTCACCTTCATTTTCTGTGGGGAGATTCATGAGACTGTGTTAGCTTATTTATTTGAATTACATTGTTTGTAGACAATTCTAAGACCCCCTACATCACAAGCTCTGTCTCCTGCAGGTTCAATACTGTACAAAAACACATGGGTGGTGGTGAAGGCATAATTAATAGTACTTGCTTGTCCCTATTAATTACACTATTCCTCCAAAGAACGAAATAAAGAGTATAGAAATAAAAATCTCAGTGAGGAACATGATTGTCTCATGTTTCTGCAGACACCCCAAAATGTCTTTTGAGAATGTCTTTTCCCATTACATCAGTCATTAATGAAGTTTTGTTCCATAAAACAGGTGCCCTGTAGAGTTGATGCCATTCTTGATCAGGAAGTTCCCTGCTGAAAAATGCAGAATTTTTTTCTTAAAAAAAAAAAAAAAAAAAAAAAACAAGTTTGTTAAACTCTTCCTATGTTCCCATGTTGCTCTTTCTGTCTGTTGAAGGGCTGCTCATTGCAATCTACTGGATGCTTGTTCTTGCAGCCTGGATAGATCAGCCTCACTGCCAGGCACCAGAACAGCACCCCAAGATTTACAGCTGCACAAGAGGGATCAAGAAGTATAATAAAAGGAGATTCTTACAAAACCCAAATAGCACCTCTGATTCAGAAATGCAGGCAGATAAAATGGACCAGATTTTATGTCCTTTCAGGCAGAGCTCTGTGCACTTCAGTAAAATTAATTCACATTTAGCTCTGCTGTAAGTGAGAATCCTACAGCTGAATGTATAAAAGGATTCAAGTTTTTTTTTTTATTGTTTTTTTTTTTTTTTGATTATATGCTCCTGACATAACAGCCAAGAGAAAAGCCATGAGCCTTTTGAAGACAAAAATCAACACTGAAACAATATCGTCACAAGTCTTTCCTTTGCAAAGCCACAAATGAGACATTTGGGAATGGAAAACTGTTTTGAGGGAACATTAAATCGGCCAAGAACAAATTGCTACAGAAAATGACATCCTCTTCCGAACACCCATTAGTTTCTGATAATCAGGAATTCTCGGATGCTTGAACATTCCATTAGTATGAAACAGCAAGTTAATTGTAATAATTATCAGCAGTTTTAATTGTTTTGTTATAATGTATTTTGCAGTTTATTTGACAGTGTGAAATCAATATGCACCTCTAGGAAATATAGCCTGTATAATAAAATTAATCTCCATTACACATCCCAGCCTTAGAATTAAACTTTGTACGTAAATACGCATTTCTGTTTATGTACGTAGAAGAATTACATTGAATGAGTAGAGAAGCATAAACATATTGGTCCTTGTTAGAGCGGAAGATGGAGTTTCTTCTAAAGAATTGCATCTGCCTTTCAAACCTTCAATTTTCAGACAAGAAATCAGAAAAGAGCTCCTATCTCTTTTCAATGTTATTGAATATTTTGTGAGATTACAAAGAAGTATTTTAGAGACATATAATCATGATTTCTAGAACACCTTTACTTATGTCACATTAACAAAAATATGATGAAGTACATGAATATTTAAATAATAATGATTTCCAGGTGGGGATCCCAAAGCACTTAGAGACTCTAAAGAATTAAGTGTCGCAACACATTTGAGAATACTCTACTTACATTTTTATAGAGCTGGAGTAACAAAATCAGAAAAAAATGAAAAAGAATTACCCAAATTTATACAATGATCATCAATGAAGTAAGAATGAAATCCCAGATATTTGCATTCCTATCCTGTATTTCAGTTGTAAAAATGATATTGCACGCCTACTTACTCAGCACAAGATCATTACCTATACATCCTCAGAGTCCATCTTGTTCCCTATACTCTTCATTTTCTTTCTGTTTATCACAGTGGGGAGCCTGATGTAGGAATGGGATTAGTCTGGGCTTACACATTTTGAAGAAGTAGTTTAAAAATTGGAGGTAGAGCAGAAAAGAGCCTTAAGAATGATTCAAGTAGTGCATAAAGATGTCTTTTGGTGAGATGTTCTGACAGTTTTATCTGTCAAAAAGAAGCTTTGTAGGCAGTTTGATTACAGTGTTTAACTATCTTTTTTTGTGAGAACACCCCATATAGTTAAGGGCTTTTTAATCTAGTGGAAAAAGAAAAACAAGAACCAATAGCAGGATGCTGAGGTAAGAAAAAAATTAAAACTGGAAATAAACCTTTCTGTTTAACAATGATTTTAATGGATGATTAACTATGGGAACAAATTAGCAAAGGAAGTATCATATTCTATATTTCTTCATTTTTTCCAGATTAAATACATTTTTAGAGGGATTATTTTAGTCACGTGCAAGTTGTTGATTCAGTAAAGGGATAAAAGGGATGAAGTGCAATGGTCTAAGTTATAATGGTTTGTGATATACAAGGCATCAGGCGAAATAATGATTCCTCCTGGTGTTATGCTGCGATTCAATTAAAAGAGATTATTATCCACCCAATTTCTGCTCAGCCTCCACTTCTCTTGGCATGAAAAATAAGTGTCTGCCACTGCCTTGGGAGTGTTAAAACTTTGTTATTGCTTGTTTATTCTTTTTCTTTGCCTGAGGAAAAAGTGGGACGGCACTGTGAGTCCTGGAGAGTCAGGAGCGGGCATGAGCTGAGCTGGTTCCTAGTGGCACAGTATGTAGGCAGGAATCATGCACAGGAAGAAGGCAGGGAAGGGAAACGATTCTGAATAAAGACATATTTCCAGGTTTTGTGTGTGTGTGTATTCTCATATTTATGTACCTTAAAGGGGGTACAGGCTCACTCTTTATCTGGACTCGGTAGGCAATCCACGATACTTTTCTGAGGAGCAGTGCCAGCTGAGGATGTGGTCAATGCACCTTTCCATGGAGCCCATAAATAATTAGCTCCACCAGCAGCCTTAGCTAAATGTCCATGTCACAATCCAAATCTTAGGATCACGTTTAAAAAACAAAACAAAACAAAACAAAAACAAAACAAACAAAAAATCCCACTGTGCATTGCTGTCTCTCATTGCTGCTCTGCTCTTGTCTATAAATAAACGGAACTCTAACCTTTGGTAAGCTCAACGATAAGTTGTTTGTCGGAGCAGCAATATGTCAGGCCCTAACTGACTCGGAGATGACAACCCAGGGGCGAGCAGACCGTGCTTCATGCAACACCCTATTGTGATGCTGTCATTATGCGGGACGCTTGAGATCTCTGTTGTCTTTTCAGTAGCTGTCATTCCCTCTGTCAAGGGCTTCATCTGTATTCAGAATATACCCCTTTATTTCCTTATAATGACTAATGATGATTCACATTTTCCCTTTCCGCTTAGATTCTAACAACGCGTGTTTTTGTACCTGCTGTCTTAAATCCCTATTTTCACAGTGAAGAGAGAACTTCTAAAACAAGCAGTCTCTGGTCCTGCGTGCACTCTCAGCCTCCCAAAGAGCCCTCGATAGCTCGTGAGGATTTTTCATTTTTTTTAATGTTGCCCCTCACTGTTTCTGCTATTCTGCCATCTTCAAGATTGTAATTACTGTTGTCATTACTAGAGCTAGATATCCACATGGAGGCTACTGGGGGGTGTTACAGAGAGATGTGAGCGGCACCTTCTCCCTCCCCTGGGTCCAGAAGGGCAGATCCTTCCAGTGCCTGCCGGTCCCAAAGGCAAGAGTCATCTGGCTATGCTTTAACCCCGACCTCTTGCATAGCAGTAGATAAAGCCAAATCCCTGAGCTGACAGTATATATAATGTCTTACTTTCTAGTGCTTACCAGATTTTAAAACCCTGAAGCGACTTTTTGATTTTTTTAGCAACATTATTATTTTTTGATGGAACTTGATTTTTTTTTTTTTTGGAACTGCAGCTACTGATGGTTATTACAAGTGACTTAACACGTTTCCCTTTATAAAGACAACTGGTAGCGTCTGCTTTCTCTGCCTTTCTCTTTCAGAGACTGGAGCTAGTGGTTACTTTGAACAGTGTTGGCTTTACAGGAAATTTTTTTTCTTTTTCCTTTTTTAAGAGACGAATAGCAGACATCCAGTGTATTTTCCTTACACTTTTGAAGCTAACTTTCTTCGTGCTGAGGCTGTGGCTTTGACTGTGCATTTCACAATGTTGTTGTTGCTTTTCCTTTTCCTCTGATAGGGAAAAATCCTCTGAGATGTCACTTTGTTTGGAGAAATTGCCAAAAAGCTTATGGAAAGAGGTTGAAGAGGAGGGAAGATATGTAAATGAAACATCAGCAGTTGTATTCAGAGGCTTCCTAGTTGTCACCCACACAGGATGCAAACTAATGGTTATGAAGGAAACAAAGGGGTAAGTTTGAGGGAAGAGCAGAGGTTTTCACTGAATGATTTTTGTTCAGCTTATTTGCAGAAGTGGATTGATTATATATTTCCTCAGAATTCAAGTCTTTGCAGGAATAGGTTGTGCTGGCACCACGCAATGTCAGAGCTGCTGCAGACTTGAAAGGATTTTCAATGCATTTTGTTATAGGCCTAACAAGAAGAGACAAGTTTCCTCCCCATTCCCAAGAAAGAGGCTACTGCTTCAAAACATTTCTCTGCAAATACGTAAGAGCGGGGTGGAACTTCCCATGGACTAGACCTGATGAACTAGAGTAACTCACTGAGGAGCAAGAATGAGCACCGCAGGAGTGTAACAGTCTCACCAGGTTGCAGTATATCCATTTATTTTAGACTTCTGTGCCACAGCTGGAGCTGACAACTCCAGGAATAGTAGTTCTGTCCATGAAAAGTAGAGAGCTGTGTTCACAACTCGTCCTCTGGAAGGCGTTAATAATAAAAAATGGAGCAGTGTATGAAAGACATTGTATTTAAGAGATACTTTCAAGATGGCCTGCATATTGGCAGAGAAGAAAATCTCTGAGGCAAATTTCATTAACAAGGTATAAGATATTCAGCATGTCACACGGGAAGTATCCAAGACACCGTTTCCAAGCATGGCTTAAGTGAGAGCAAAACAAAATGCAGATGTGTCTTTTCAATTTCTTTTTTGCTGTGTTAGGCTTCCCTATGGTATTTTAAAGTGCAATTTCTGCATATTTTTGCATTAAAAGTATTAGGTTATCACATCCTTGTGTATGTTCAAAGATGAACAAACTAGGAGGCTTCACAAGAGACTGAAATCTTTGTACAAACTCTTAATAAATCTTTTGGGAACAGAAAAGAAACTTTCCAGACAAAAAAGTCAGTTCTTTATCTTTTCATAAAAGGAGGTGGCAATTCTTGACCTAGTAGATCTTAGAGATACATCTCCAAGTTAAAAACAACAACAACAACAACAAGCCACTTTGTGATGATTGGAAAAGTTAGAGCTTCTTGCTATACCCCCCAAAAAGAAATATGGGAAAAGAAGCTTTCAAGAAAGGTAAAAATTTGCCTTTCTTGAAAATAGGAGTCTCACTAAGAAGCACATTACAAATACGTTATAGATCAAAATTTTAAAATTATTATAATCATTGCTTAGCTGTGACCAAAGCAATACCAAAAATGTGCTCATTTAAAACGGAAACTAATTCTACTTAATATGACACTAAGCCAGCTCTGCAAAATCTGTTTCAACCCTGCTGTTGCAAAGTTAAAGGCCATTTCTACAGGCTGTGCCTATTGAAAGCAGCTCTCTTGTACACAGTAGTTTGATTATGACCAATACAACAAAACATTATAAACATGACTAAATGGTTGTTTTCAAGTGAAATGTATGGAATAAAAAATGTATAAGAAATCGCAAGATTGAGCATACTTATTTTGTCATATCTGACTAGTAACAAACAAACACTTAGAGTATAGAAGCCTCCAAAATACTGAAATAACATGGGTAAAACAACAAAAATTTTGCTTTACTGTGCATGTGAGATCAATATTCTTGCTTCCTCTTTCCTAGGAAGAAGCTGAAGATATGCTTACTAGAAAATGTAAGATGAAAAAAAGTTTTTATATATTTATCTAGGATCACGCTGATACCAGGGAAAACTTATAAATAGAGAGAATACTTTTCTAAATATGTTTTTCTAGGTCATTCTGACTCAAATGTTGTCAAAAATTATACTTTCATTCTGTCAACTAATGTATCTTTCAGCACTTTACAATCTGCACTTTATAATCAGCAAGGATTTATGATGTTTAAACTCTATAAAGAATATATTGCTTTTACATTAACTTTAAATTCATTAATCTCCTAAAATGTGTCTAATTTCTGTTTTGACACTTCTTCCCCTCTTTCCTCTTGGAGCACTTATAAAGAAGGATTGCAGATGGAAAGAGGAAAAGTGGATGTCTGTCAGAAAAGGAGGATTTTATTACAGTGAACTAATCTCAATAATTATATTTTTGATATATTTTTATTATATATAAAATGTATACTAGCAGTTTAAGAACAGATTGTTATTTCTGATGCCTCAAATTTGGAATGAACTACAACTGTTTTGACACTGCAGCGCTACAGCATTCCCATCCAGAAAGATAAATAAGAGTAATGTAATGTAATGTGTTGTCTCTCTAAAGGAGAATGTTTTAAAATAATTTTAATTATAGAAAATATCACCTCTGCCACCATTGTGATATTTGATCACCTCTCAGGATTGCACAGCACTATTTGCTATCAGCATAGTTTCTCAGTTCCTCAGCTGGAATAGATAGGCTAGGTAATATTCATTATATGTATATTTTCCAGAAATGCTGACTTTCTGTCCTAAAAACCCAAGTCAAAGAAAGTGAGGTTTGCGTCTGAACCTCAGATCTGTGGCATTTGTGATTATTCTTGGCTCTCATAGAAATTAATTCTGAAGAGAATATTCTTTTGCTGAGTAAGCACAGCAGTCACCCTTAAGGTAGATGGAATTTTACATCCACGGGAAGCAAATGAAAAATTAAGAATCTCAAGAAAACCAGTCAGAAGATCAAAAGCAAACCACTTACACGGTGAGGTTATACAAGGCCTAACAAATAAAGTTTCAGCATCTGATATACCAGTAGCACCAGAGTGTTTAGTCAAGGTGAGCATGGCGATAAGCACACCAATATCCCCAGCTTCTCATACTCATACAAGACTTGGGTACTAGAGACTCTGTGTCCCAGGTAGGCAGTACTGGAGTGGGTCGTGCTCGCATCCCTGGCTCCTGGCTTGAAACGCCCACCAGCCTTGCCAGCCATGTGTGCAACACAGTAGAGTTGCAGTGTGGAGTCTGGGTGTGTATGGGGTTATGTTGTTTCAGGCAAATCCACCCAAAATAGGGAAGATGAAGAGAGCTTCCTTAAAGCACTTCTGAAGATCACTGTGTGTTGCAGCTTCTACTGTGAGTGAAGTCCTGGAAAGAAGACTTATTTCAGCCCCTCCAAATAAAAATAATATATATATACATATACATATACATATATATATATATATATTTTTTTATTTTTTTTTTCTTGGGAGCGGGTGTGGGAAGAGGGGGACAGCGAAGGAATCAGAGAAAAGAATAGAAAAGATAAGGAGAGAAAGCAAGGAGGAAGGAGAAACATTGTGGAAGCTCCTTCCTTGGACATATTCAGAAGCCATCTGGACATGATCCTTGGAAATATGCTTTAGGTAGCACTGCTTGAGCAGGTGTTTTGGACTGGATGAGCTCCAGATATCCTTTCCAGCCTCAACCCTTCTGTGATTCTGAAAAGGCAGGAGAGAGAGATAGCTTTACCCTTAGAAAGGTCTTCTCCAAGACATTGCTGGCTCCTTCTAGATCAGCAATATAATGTAGTGATACTTGCTAATACTGATATCAACATTCAGATACTATTGCTAGTGTAAAATGAGTGATATTTTAGAGTCAAACCTTTCAGTGCTCAGTATTAACCCAGTGAAACTGCAGATACTTTGGGCAAATCCTGGTGTTTGCAAGCTCTGAGGGTTTATGCTCTGAAGCCAATAGGGAATGGAGCTATCCTGAATTTCTTTTGACAGACCCATTAGAGGACGGTGACCAGATAATTTCTAAGAACGGTAAGGAAGCTGAGGCAGGAAAAGTATTTGTTGTTTTGTTTACAGTTTTGGCTTTGTTGTAGTGGTTAAAGTACCATCCAAAACAATCTGTATGCTTTCACTACTGGAGTATGATCATCTCTGAGGAAATGTATGCTTAAGCTACATGAGTTTAAGCAGAAAGTCAGCACTGTCCAAGGGTGAGGAAAGAGTGGATAGAGGCAAAAGTAAGTCGGGTCATTACAGTCTAATTTTTTTGATGATGGAATGGACAGGAAGCTTTGTACAGAATGCATGTGAGAGGAAAAAAAAAAAAAAAAGAATTTTGAAACTTACAGAGAACAAATAAATCCTAAAAGAACATGAATTCAATGCAGTAGAAGTTAAACAGAGCAGCTTGGTGAAAGTCCAACATGGGAGATATTACCTGGGCTTTATATTAAAATCCCAGTATTAATAATCAATCATTGAAATAAAATGATTTCGTAAGATGTTAGTGGTGTAAAATATCCTTATAAAATTAAAGTAAGTTCCTATCTCAAATAAACATAAGAATGATTCCTCCCCACTGAATTCAAAAATATTTTTTTTATCCAACTCTGAAGACATTTTGCTAGAATATGCTCAAAAACATGATTTCAGGGCTTAACTCCAGGAATGTACATAGCAGTGAAGGAATCAAGAGAGAGATGGAGCTGACTAAAGCATAAAAATTATGGGTGTTTAGATAGCAAACACATTGCTGGGATTTCTTTTTTCTTTGATCTCTGTTTCTTCACTGTTTCTTCCATGTAAAGAACATTTCAGTTCTGCCAGTAATCCCAGTCTTAAATAAAATTTGTCTCTAAAGTTATAAGAATCATTCAGACTAGAAGAAGCTTTCAAAACATGACTGCTGGAGCAAACCAACAACTGCTGGGTCTTTAGAGTCAGCTCAGTTGGGAAAGGAAAAAAAAGTACACGATTGTGACTCTGGTAACAGTTCAGAAAGCATAGCCAAGAAAATTAAGAAAATGAATATAACATAACAGAATAGGTAATCACAGTTTTAAAGACTTTTATTAAAAGATGCCACATATATCTAATAAATTTAGGTATTTCAAAATGATGACTTAGAGATGTGTTAGTCTTGCCATAGCCCTATCTGTCTGACAAACACTATTTTCTTCTTTTTTTTTTTTTTTTTGTGGGACTTGGCAAGTGTCCTATATATATATATATGTATATGTGGTACAATAGTGTAAGAAAAGACAGTAATCAGGTTCTCAAATGAAACAAAAGAAGAACCTTGTTAATGGTCACTGTTGGAGACCAGATGCTAGTAATGGATCATAGTCTCATCCAGCATAACAGTGCCTATGTTCCTATTCCCTATTGTTACATTGGCATAGTATTTTTAACTGGAAGATAAACTATATTTAAAAATAGAAAGTAGGCATGGAGACACAGTTCACTTTTAGTGACAAACAAATTGTCTCAGGTTTTTGATGAACAATCTCTTTCCTGGTCAAACGTAGTCCTTTTAATAACCGGAATGAATTTAACCCCTTCCAGATTCAATGCAGTAACTCTCACTTCTGCTCTAGTTTGCTTGAAAACCTGTGGCTTTTCATCACATGATGGTGCCATCAGGTCATCTAATATGGAAAGGAATATCAAATATATTAAATGAGAAATAGTGGTTTCCCTTAAGGCGTCAGTAACATTTTGGGTGTACTTATGTGTGTACACCGCATGTGAACTGTTCTCTTTATTGTGGTCTGTCTAAAGCACCTTCTACCTCTACGGCTGCTCATAGCTCTTTGAACAAGACCAGCGATGCAGCTACTGTAAGTTCCATGATAGGTAATGCCAAAGGGAAGAACCTGGCAAAATACAGTTCATTAATATTTTGACTATGTTGAAATGTCATAGCTGAAATGTAGGTCACAACACTTGGAGCACTACACTTTCTGGGGGCTGGTCAAATTCTCTCAAAGGGGAGGTTTATAAATGAAACTACAATTAAAAATCCTACTTCTTTTGTAAGTCAGTGAGAATTAGGTATCCAAATGCCTTCTCTGCCTTTGAAAACCTCTGCTTAAGTTTATAAATTTGATCACAAGAGTCTCTTCTGGCCCTCCAATCTATGAATCTCTTAACCTTCCTACCATGGGAATTAAACTAATTTTCAGCTCATAGATTGGTTATGCTGAGATCCACTTCATTTACTTACTGATGGGATTTATTTTTCCCTGTTTTATGCTGAAGAAAATGTAAAACACTCCAGCAGAATGGATAGCTATTACTGATTTTGTTTGTTTGCTGGGAGTCAGTTTCATCAGGCAGATGCCCATTTCTGTATGTTATTTAAGCCAAACATCATGTTTTAAATCAAATAGTTAAAGTTTGTATCATATGGTTTTAATTTTATTTCAAAAGTAAAGAAAGTGTGTAACCTGTCAAAAGAGAAAGTAAGCATCTGAAAGGTCCAGAAGAGAAAGCTCACTTTGATTTTTCCCTCCCCAGTGACACATGATGAGAGGACATTATGGATTCATACACCATGCTGTGTCCCAGGAGGACTGCAAAGTGACTTTCGTCTTTCTGAGTGAGACTTGCTCATAAACAACAATGTAAGACAGATTCTTTTTTTTTCTATACATCTTTTTTTTCTTGTCTTTCAAAAACGTCTTGGAAAATCATAGTACTTCAGGGTCCCATTAAATGAGTATTTTGCTTCTTTGTGTAATGTAGAGAACTCTAATTTCCAACAAAGCCAGGTAGACCAAGACTTCTCCCCCAAAGCCTTATAGTATATATATCTTCATATCATCTTTGCTGCTGTAATATTACAGAACACTGTCATGCAAAAAGTTGGCTTTATTTTAAATATAAACAGATGCTTATTTATTTTTAATTCCTCAGTCTGCCTCCTTTTAACTCATTTTAGTTTGCAAATTTGTGAATCATAGGAACAATACATTTTGAGATGCATGCACATGCAGTCATCTAATGAGATTACTCACCTCTCATTCATAGCCTCCACTTCCTCAAGGTGAAACTTTTAAGTGCAAAAATCTCTACAATTTACAGGAATATGTTTTTACTGGAGAAAGAAAAAAAAAATTCTTTCAGGTGGGATTTTTGTTTCCCTGTAAAAAATAATTTTCACTAAACCCATTAGCAACCATTTCACTGCTTTTAGAATTTGATTGCAAACTCCTGTGAATATTGCTTGCCAATTGTATGCTTTTATGATATCTTAGGGAATGACTAGACTACCATAATATGGATAGTGGTTTTTAGTATCAACAATAATAATAATCGTGCTACTAAAATCTAGACCGGTTTGCACTTTGCTGTTCCTAAAAGGTCTGGAAATATTTTTTAGGCAAAACTTTCCAGAAAGACATTATTGGTTCAGTTCTGTTGCCCAAGCACAGCTGTCTAGTGTCACATGAGATACCTTACAGTGCCACACTTGATCTTAGAAAGGTGCAGGCTTTGTGTGAGTTGCATTTGCTCTGTTTATACAGACATCTCAGCTAGCCTGGTTAGCCTGGTCTGCCTCAGTTGTTCTACATATCCATATGCTGGTAGCTGAATCAAGAGCTCAGTACAGTCAGGGGCAAGAAATCTTCTCATGCTGAAGTAGGAACCTACATTTTGTCAGCTGAATCATTCCCAGGATCCCATGGGCTGTGTTGACCATCTGTCTCTAACCTATTATAGGAGCTTAGACACCTCATTCTCATGCAGCAACATTTATATTGTTAAATTTAATTTTCTAGAATCTAGAGCTCTTTCTACTCCATTTCGACTGAAGGAAACTAGTTAGCTTTCTTTCATTTAAAATAGCAGAATTACTACAGGTGGTTTAGAACTGAATAATTTTATTTTTCTATGCTTTGCTCCCTTTTTGGAGAATCTGATAGTATGTGTAATGGGAAGCAGCACTTCTACAAAAAGCTGGTTGCATTTTACCAAATTCAATTGAAAGAACATAGAGGTCTGAAGGAACATCTCTCAGATGGTTCAGAATTCCCAAAGAAAGTTAAGGTTTTGATAACAACTGGAAAAGGGCTGTGACAAGTGTAAATAGAAGAGTACCAGCACTCTATTATTGTGTTTATATAGCTTCTGGGACTTGAACTAATATCATTGCATGACACCTTGCTGTTCTTTGTATACACGCTTGGCTCATCGAGGACAAGGTTGAGTAGAGATACCCAGTGGTGTGTCATGAACGCATAAAATTAGTTCACTCTGAAATATTTTATAATGGTTGATTTTGCATCTATAGCCAAAGGCATCTGCACATGTAGTAGACATTACTGAGATTGAAAATAACTCTTATTGTTGTCTTATGATACAAAACAAAAAAGGGTGGGGATTAACAGAGCGCTATCAGGCTAGTTCTTTATAATGAGAAAAGAGAGGATGGGAAGTTTAGGAGAGTGTAGGAAAATAAAATAAGGTGATTTAGAGGCAAATTCAAAAATATTCAAATATTTTATTGGTAATCAATATTAGCAAAAAAAAAAATTTCATTAATTCTTAAGGTGAAATAAAATTTAGATCTGCTAGGATCTCCTATTTCAGATTTTCAAATCTCCCCTCGTGGCATTAATGTTCCAAGGCATCACTATTTAAAAGAAATATTTAGAAGAAAACTATCTGCCTATGAAAATTACTATATAAAACAAATGCTCATTATTGGTTGAAGGATAAGTTCATGTTTAAGTTATAATAAAAATGCAAACAGATATATAAAAATAGAAGTATTTTTTATCTTCTGCTACACTAATATATCACTCTCAAGTTAATAAATGCTTTGGGTATGGTTTAGTGACTAACACACAGGCTTCTAGAGCTATTTCAGGTAGCATACACTAGTTTTGTATTTGAGACATACAGTATGGAGATGAGAGATCTGATCCTTGGAGGCTCAGTGCCCTTCTTCTGGAGTGACAGGCTGTGCCCTTATTCTGCAGTGGCAGGCCAGGTGCGAGGCAACAGCATACCTATTTCTTTATCTGTGGTTGAACAATGGAATCCTACCTTTTAAAACAGAGATTATGGGTGAAGTCAGGAGAAAAATACTCCACTGATTTCCATGGAAATATTCTATGATTTTAATGGTTGCAAATCAAATATTGCAAGTTGCTAGAGTTCATAACCACATCATGTCAGAGATCCCCAAGAGCCTTATTAACAGGGGCCTTCTCCAAACATCAGCTGTAGAAGACATTCTGCTGACTTTTAGAGGAGCTGAATCAGGACACAGGGGGTAAGGTTTAGGAATACCTAATAATTGTGAAAAACACCTGTGAGGTTTATTAAGATCCCTGTGTGCTCCTAAGAGACATTGTGTAAACCCTGCTGGTACAATTAAATAGAATTTACCTAAAGAAAAGTATAGTGACCAGTCTGTATCTGTCTGAGTTTGTCTAAATGTCTTAGAAGCTTTCTACTTCTTCAGTTTTCATGATGGTAAAATAGTTTAACAGCTTTCTGGTATTTTTTTTTTCCTAAGAAAATTCACATCATGATTTAAGCGGGTCTTTCTTTTTGACATTTTAAACACTAATTAACACTAACTTGAATTATTATAGAGCATGAAAAGCATTATAAAATTATTTTAAGGGATGGACTCAAGAGTGGCTTCCCGTTAATTTATTGTTTTTTTGTGAATTATGCGTTTTTTGTAGCCTGAGAGCTCTAGGTGAAAGGAAATCACACCACCATGCCACAGTTTATTTTACTCTGTAGAAATAGGAATTTGAGCATGATCTTCACTGGTAGAAAGTATTATCTGACTCGGTCTGTCCTGGCATGCTCCAGCAATACTCCAGTTCTTAAATGGAGAATCTTGAAGTAGATTATTTGTTTTTTCCAAAAGCAAGCACTGAGATGTGGCATACTATGCTGCCAACCAACTTTGCATTTCTACTAGGATGTTACTGTGCTAATAAAATAGCAATCTGTTCTAGGAATTAATTGAGACATAGGCATTAAAACGTCCTTAGAACCTCCTAAGCTTCCTTAGAAAGCATTATTGAGAGAAATACCTAAAGAGAATACTATGGTAGTCATGATGACCTCAGATGAAAGAGGACAGTGAAAAGAAGAAACGCATGAACTTTCAGCACAGAATTGTGAAGCTGAGAACAAAATTAATCAAGACACGAAAGGATGAAGAGAGAAGAAATTCTTTAATCTTTAATTGCCTATCCACCAATGCTAGGAGCTTGGGTAATAAACAAGAGGAATTGGAATTGCTTATTTATGAGCATAAACACAACCTGTTTGGCAAAACAGAAACCTGAGGGGATGATTCATATGACTAGAATGTTAAAACGAACGTTCATGCTTCTTTTAAGGAGTAAGAGAAGTGGCATGTTGCATTAAAAATGATCTTATATTTTCTTGAGTCATGGACAATTTTGAAAAAAAAATAGTATTCAGTGCTTATATGATAAAAATCAGAACAAAATCACAACTACAAATATGCTATACAGATGTATATATGAAGTAAACATACTAATATCAGACCACCAGATCATTTTGCAAAGTGGATAACTGACTCCTTAAGTAAATATAATACGCAGGATTGGCCTGCAGTTGTCTTTGGGACTTCATTCTTCAAGGCACAAAAAGGCTTCAGACTATCACAATTAAATACCATTGGAATTTCTCAATATCATGTAGGACAATTTTCTAATTCAAAACATGACATGCAGATAAACTGAAGGGAATTCAGAGAAGTGCCAGAGGCCTGTCTAAGCAGAAGACCACTGTAAAGTGAAATACTCCTGATGTTAGGACCATTCATCTTATCAAAGGGAAAATTAAGGATGACCCTATGACAGTCTATAAACAAATATACATTAAAAAAATATAACATCCGTATATATAATGAGAGCTTCTCTTCAACACTTCTGAGTGTTCAAAATGCATTTTAGAGTAAAAGTGTGTAACTGCTTTTTGGAAGACCAGAATACAGATCTCTTTTTTTTTTTTTTTTTTTTTTTCTTTCACAGCGTGAGGAATATTATGATTCCAGAAGTGGAGCAGTATGAAAACTACAGGGTTAATTTTTCATTCAGTTTTAAGTTACTTCATTGCTGCTACATGACAACACTGGATATTAATCTCTCCTTGGCTTGAAGGGTTTGTCTTTCATTGTCCAAGCAAAGTGTGTAGCTCACACCAAACACTGTTGAGTATGTTTGCAAAGAGAATAATTTTGCTGGATAATTGGAAGCATAGGCAGTGAACAAGCTATAGTTTGGTAAAATCATGGCAAAGTCCTCATTTGGTTGCTCAGGTACCGGTTTATTACAATCCTTTTTCTGAATGGCATTATGTATGCTATATAGATTTCATGCTTTTAGTATATTAGGCAACTTGTTTGTCAACTGCTGTAAGTTTCATAGTGATGGGAGGGAAATGAGACAAAGTGTCAAAGTACATGAAAATCAAATTCTTCTACCTTGTGTAAAGAGCCTTCAAACTTACTGCTCAAAGATTTTCATGGACTTAAACCAACTATATCCTTAAACTGTTGAATTTAAATTCCAGAGGTTCTATGCAGGGTGAATGAGCACATCTGAGCTGTATTTCCATTAACCACAGCATTTCTTTGTATTTATAGTAGGGTTGTGATTAATGTTTCTACAATCCTTTCTTTAAAAAGAAAACTGTCAAGATATTTCTCATGATTTTTAAACTGTTTTTTTTTTTCTTCATCAGCAGTTACAGAAGCCCACTGGGTATTTGAAATGGTAACGGTAGTGTAGTAAAAGTGATTATAAGCCCTGCAAACTGCTCATATATATTACCAATAATTTGAGCTATAATAAAGAATAATTAGCAACTAGACATAAAGGTTCTGTCTGGGCGATCTGATGGCCTAGTTGTAGGCACACAGAAATGCAACTCAGCATCTGAATACATGAGAGGCAGGAAACTTTTTAAACATCATTAAAGTGAATTGTAAAGTAAATTTTGTGCATTGCATATGAAACGAATGCACAGTGGCATAGCACCTGTACTTGATCATGTTGCATAATTTTCTGGTTAACAAAATGAATATTCTGACCCTTGAGATCTTCAGAGGTCTCTCAGTGTGTAGGATTTTTTTTTTTTGTGTGTGTGTAACTGGATGGTCTATCTTCCACTTCTTACTTATCAAGGAATTTTCAGGAGCCATACGAGCAATTCTCTTGTGTGAGTTGGCAGTTTGCTGCAATGCTTTCATATGCATGTGTTCTTAAGCATAAAGAGATAGTGTTGAATATGATCAACATTATTAAAAAAGCACTTATCCATGCTCTTTCCCTGTGGTTAACTAAGGTTCTTTCACAGGTGTGACACCAGGCTGCAGACTGCAAGAATGCTGGTGCATCAGATAATGAGTACATTAGTCTGGATTTCAAGGGACCTGTGCTGCACAGAAGCAAGGTAAGTTAAATCATTTATGTGAGGATTGTTCCCATTACCCTTGCTATTTGGGATGTTCAGCACATAAAATACACATTTAGCTATTTAAAAATAAACTCAGGTCACCTTTAAATCACATCTTTTTTTGTTTGTAAGAAAAGAGATTATTTTCCTGATCATTACATGTAAATCTTTGATAGACCTAGATAGATATCGACAACAGTTCGATCATTGCTCGTAGAATGCATGTTATCATAATACAGCATTTGTCATGTAAAATGAATGTAGGGTTTCTAATTACAGCTTTATATCAAAAGGATGGAAAATATAGTGACTTGTTCTCCTTGGAATAGTGTCTCTAAGCACTTGTTGTGTGCTCTACATCTGTTACATGACAGGTTGTTAATGATGTGTGTGTTCATTAAAGGTAAAGTGCCTCCTGTGTATTGTAGTCCTTAAATCTGTCTCTGAAATCCCTACTTGTGTACCAGTGGTACATTTCCTCAGACTAGGTCCTCTGAGAGGTTCAAAGAATGACTATTAGCTGTATTGTTCTTAATCACTTTTCTTTCAATGGCCACTGTTACTCACTTCGATGCAGAATTATTTGAGCAAAAGACAATAGAAGCACCAGTTTTGATACACTTTACTAAATATTGCAGGACACAAACTCATGGGTTTCCATCTTGCGACTTGCTTTAACAGTCCTTAGGCAAATATATAATGTAAAAATGTATTCTTTTTAAAAAATTTTATATGATGCTGTTTTACCAGCTAGAGATATATTTGCATTTTCTTGGGAAATCCGTTACGTGCAACACAGGAATGATCTATCCTTCTTCAACTTTTTCCTTCATTTTTTTCTCCACATGATCTTCATCCTGTCCATTTTGTTGACTATAGTCACTGACAGCCTATTCTTTTGCTTAGCCTAGAAAGGCTTTAGTAATTTTATTCTTGTTCCTTTTGATTTTGATGCTCTTTCTTTTTATCTCTCCTTTCTCCTCTGGTTATGGAGTCTCTTCCTTAGATTTTATTGGTTCAGGTCTCCATAGTTTTCAGTACTGTATTTCACATTCTCCTGTACTGTCATGAAGTGCTCAGTTACCTTGGAATTACTATTTCTTAAAATGAGACTTCTGATACTGCTAAAACTATGGAATGAACATAAATTAAAGCTAACTAACTGAAGGGTTGTCTAAAGTAATAGAAAAATACAAAAAAAATGTGCTTTGCTATAAAACAAAAAATCTAATGTAGTTGTATTATAATTAAGTCTTAAAGTAAACAGTTTATGACATCTTACTGAAAAAAATGTATAAATAGGAATGATATGTTGTAGGCTACATACAGAGGAACTGTAAACAAAAGGCAATACTAATGAAGAGCAACATATCAAGCTGCACGGTCAATGATTTACATCGTTTAAGTCACAATTACAAGTGTAATAACATTTAGGACACTGGGAGAATAGATTTTATAAGGGAATTTTAAAAATGATAAATGAATTTGTTTTCATTAAGCAAAACCAAACATGATAATATAATGGCCTGCAATTGTCTGCATGTTACAAAGACCAACGTTAAAAATAAAACTGAAGTATTGTCATGGCAGTTAGTGGGGCCAAGATCGTATACCAAGGAGAAAAAGACTTTTTACAGTCTTGTAAGGCTTGTAATTAAGATTAATTACAAGAAAATAAAGGCTAAATATGAATGAAAGCTTCATATCCAGCTGTGGAATAACCTCAGAGGGTAATTGTGGTAGCCCCATTGCCTGAGACATTAAAAAGTTTAGGAACACTAGAAAATGTACTCTATGGAACAACGCTGCATCAGCTGATAACAGGACTGCTTAGAGGATTAATTGATCTTTTTTCACATCTAACCTCATTTATTCATTAGGAATTTTCTGTCACATTGGCTGTCTTGGTGTGTCATTGGCACAGAGCTCTGGGAAGGCAACTGTGACAGAATATTCACGGTATGCTGTACTATCTGCTATTTGCATCCAAAATCAAGCAGTATGTTTTTCATTTGCTGAAGTAGAAAGAAAATGGAGTTGTCACCTTGTGAGAAATTAATTTCTAGTACCAGGGTTGCCTTCATAGAGGTTGCTGAGCTGTAGTTGTTACTGCTACAGTGCTGTCAATGTTCATTAAATGTCCCAGGCTTATGTGGAGAGCGAACTAAACAGAAGTGGAAAATATTTAAAAGCAGAGCTGCTTAGGCTTTTATTTATTTATATATTTTTATTAAAAAAAAAATCTGAAAATCCTGCCTCAGTGAAGCTCATTTTTCATTTTTCCTTTTTTTTTTTTTTTGTGGATAATTATTGTGACAGTTATTTTTCTTTATCAAAATAAAATCCTCATAGTAATATTAATTCATTTGTTTATGAGCAATACAGAGCAGGATTCAAGCAGTAAAAGGGCTTAATATTTCAAATTATAAACTTTATAAAGCAATAAGAGTGAAGAAAACAGCTACAGCTAGTAGTGTTTGAATTTATACTTTAGATCAAGTTGTGTCTGACTTACAGTGGAAGAGTTTGACCTCTGGAGTGTAAGCATAAAGACTACCCATTGCCTGTGAGGGCTGGTCTCCCCAGGTCCCTTCTATAATCAATAAGGAGAGAGAAGTTCCTCCTGAGGGCAAAGCAGAATTGAGAATTAGACCCAGAATGCCTCTTCTGAGGATTTCTAATCCTCTCTGAATTGCTTATAGAGACGCTTCTGTCTCTTCATCAGCTGTAGTGGGAGTCTTGGGAGATTAGCTTCCGTGAACCAGGGTTAGTTTTGTGAAGTACTGTTCTTCTCTGATTTATTCAAGGCATCTTATCATGAACTTCAAGACTTCTGTTTATTTCTATCGTCTTTGGACCAGGATATTAGTCAGTCTGAAAAGAAGGCACTCATCTAAAAATCAAGATGTTTCTGTTCATAATAAGTTGAACTTATGCTCATATTAAAACAACCAAACAAACAAACAAACAATGCAACAGATACAGTATGCCATAGTGCACAGTATTGCATTATCTTTGTTGAGTATGCAATAATGTTCAAGGGTTAAAATAATTATAAGTGAGCCCAAACAAAGAAAAGTTTCACTTTGAAATAAAATTTACTTTCCCTCAAGTTAGATTTACCAAATCCATTTACAAATTTCTGTTTCACAAGGAACACTGAATATTTAGTTTAAATATTGTGAATGAAAATATGCTTTGAGATTTTAAAATGGGAATTTCCTATGAAGCCAAATTTATGATATTTGACTGTTTCTAAGAAAAAAAAATCAGCATTAGTTCTTGAATTCTCAAAAAAAAAAAAAAAAATCCTGCCAGATCTCTGTTTTTTACTGACTCTGGCTATACTGCTAAATATAGGGTGGCCACAGACTTAACTTTGGCTCTGAGGCTAATTGGCATAGACTCACATCCACGCTGATTTAGACCAGCTACTCCAGAGAAAACCACCTGTACCCACCCAATGTAACATTTGGCTCTCTGTGCCTCCTGGGCCTCTATGATGTCTAAAGACATAGTTATTATTTATGTGTTTTCTTTCTGTCATAATTTGTAACAGCATAACACAGGATATCTTCAGGATACTGAGTGTGTAGAATTTCCTTGGTTTCCCCAGAGAAACTTTCTGTGGGAAAATAATATAGGAGACAAAATTTACAAAAATTTACAAAAATCTGGAGCTATGTGAGGTAGAGGACTGGGGAAAATAGTCTCCTTAGTCTAAGGAGTCTAAGCTAATTAAAGCTTTTGGCTGAGAAATTGTCAGTGACTTCTGGATGGCAACAAAATCTAAAAAGTTCAAATATAACTTTGTCTCTGTCATCCCAAGTCTGGCAGGATGTCTGCTCCCTAGTCATCTTACTTACTGTGCTGTGGTCCCTATTCCTGCTGCAGATTATGGAGTTAAGGAAAGACAAAATGGCAGCTTTTCTCTCACATTGTTCTTGAAGAGCAGAAAACAAATGTTAAGCAGACAAATTAAGCAGTTTTATAAAATGCCATACACAGATATGCAGAAATTGGTAGAGGTCAAAGCTTGGAAATATTGCTTGGACATTGCTTTACGGGGTGAAAAATGATGTTTTATCTTAAAGGAAGCTGAAAAGTTAACCAAATAGGGCGAGGCTAGGAGAAGCAGGACCTTTATCAGAACAAGAGAGACTGCACTTCACCTCACCAAAGCACAAAAGCATTTTTGAGTCCGTTGTATGTTACCAATTTAAAGATCTAAATCTAGGCAAAAAGAAAAGAAAACAACGAGGAGTAGAGATTTGCATCTGAATGGAATGCTAAAAAGTGCTAAAAACCAGACTGAATAAAAATAAGTATTTTTTTTTTTCCAAGCTTTGTTTTTCTTCCATGAATGCAGTCTCTAGATATAGTATTTGAACAAACCTATGTTCATGCAATTAAATAAGGGTCTCAATATTTTTTCTGGGATTGCTGAAAAACCTCCACTGAACCCTACAGGTTGGAACTGAGGAGTTCAGACTGCACCAGTCTCCGCTAAAAAGACGGTCTGCTCTCATCTTTCATAGTAATAACTAGGAAATCCTGGCATTTAATAAAGTTTTGTAAAGAGTACCAGAATGCAAAAGAAGTTTGTAACATATATTTTAATAGTTTTAAATTTCTGAAAATGGAAATGGCAATATTAGTTCTTATTTTTATACGTAGGTAAAATTTTGTAAGAACACCGCTTATAAAATAAAAATGTTTTTATTTAGTCTTTTGTAAACTGAATTGGGGGAAACATTTATTTATTTTAGCCTTGGGCATTTGTAGTTCTGTCACCTGGAATCTACACGTGCGCCTTGTTGTACTATAACATGATCAGAGCTTCTTGGCTATGCTTTTGCTTTTCCTGTAGTGCCAAAGTTGATGTTAATTTTGTAGACTTGAGTCCAGTGTGTCCAGCATCCAACATTAGGAAGAAAGAGTTTATTTCATATTAGCCCCATCTTTCATGCTCTTCTGGAAACCTAATTTTGAAAGCCCCCTTCAACACAAAAACTGAATCCCTCTTCAAAAAATACAGCATAAGAAAAAAGAAAAAGGAAGGCAAAGGAAAATCTTGCTCTTTGCTGAAGTCAAATAATGCTAGCTTGTGAATAACTATTATTTCATACAAATTTTTGTCAGGGTTTAAAAAAGGAAAGTGGTATCATTATAAGCAAAAGCTGTGATAAATAATTGAATCTCACTGAGATATTCATTTTAATAACATTTGTTCTGACTGACCGTGAAAAGCATAATGACTTCCAATGAGCTAAGTTCTTTAAAACTTTCTTCAGACCTGGGCTATAATTCAAAGAGAATAAGTCTGCGATTTTCTTTGATATTTAAGCCTTATGTAGCTAATTGTATCAGAAGTCTGCTTGAAATCAAAATTAAGAGAGTTTAGAGAACAAAAGTGGATAATGCTTTTTAATACGTACTTTTTAAACCAAATAATCCTTAAGCATTTTCAAAATAATAGTGAAATGGGAGCAAACAAAATATACTTCATCATTTTAGGCAATGTTGTACTCACTATGAAAATATGTGTTAAAATTCCAACTCAAATACTACATTAAAATGATAAAAGGGAGCACCATTTTCCTTTTATCTAAGGAAACCAAGATAAAGCATTAAGGGAAGCATTCGTACAGTCAACATAATGCATACGCAGACTTGTTCATTTCTTCAGACAATTCTTCCTCGTCATGAACAAACCAAATAATGTGATTTATTTTTAAAAGTAAGATGAATAGCATTATAGTATCAACAGGTATTATCAGCTATTGTATTCATTTTATTTAGATATGCTTAGAGCAGGATAATAAATTAGAAACAGATTTTTAACCTTGCCATAAAGCCTAAGGAAATAACCTTAGCATCTAAATGTATAGAACTATGCAAACATAAAATGTTTCATTTATCATTGCTATTAAGAAAATAATGTCCTATTGGTTACCAAACAACACCTAATTACCTAATACGAATATTTGTTGCTGAAAGAAGCCCATCTGAAGGAAGTCATTTAATGTTATTTTGCTAATAGTTATGTGTTGGACACTTTGTATATAGCCAAACTTGAATAAGCATGAAGAATGAATGTTTAAAAAATAGTCACTTAAACATTGGAGATACTGATGAAACAGTACTGGTAAAACAAATAAATTCCATGTTTCTATATCTGCTCTGCTGGATGTGTTTTTAGCTTGGTAAACAAGGAGCCTATCATCAACCTTATTTTCTCTGTTATTTAGCAGCATCCTGGTTTAATTAATTTTTTTTTTCTTCTGTTGTCTCTCTTCAAGAAGATTATTACATTTCTCTGTCAGCTATTATTTTTTGAAAGTACAATTAGACTTAAACCTTTCTGAGAGAAGTTTATCAAATTTGATCACTTAAATGAGAGACATTGTCCTTTGCAAATTCATATGTTTTCATTAGATTAAAAGGCCTCTTGTCTGATGTTTTCATTTAAATTTATATGAGATTTCTGGTGTGTAATTCCATGCTTAGTAATATTCGATTTCTTCTGCAATATTATCCGAACACAGTAGCTCTTTATTACATTCAATGTAGCATTGTGTAGCATTTTCGTCCTTTGGTGCTTTTAATCTGAAGGAGATGCTAATCAAAATTGTGTAACTTCAGCTGATTTTTTTTTTCTTTTTGTCAGGAAAAGACTTTTTATGGGCTCCAGAAAAATAATCACTAATAGCTTCACTAAATCTCTAAATGCACTTCTAATGAGATAAATTTCCTTACTGAATTAGATGCTTGTTAGCATATAAAATTTTATTCTGTAACCTTTACAAATTAGAGTAATAATATACAGGATATTATTATTAACCCTAATGGAAATAGAATTAATAATTGTGATTTTTTTGTTGTTGGCATTTTGATCAAAGACAACAAAAGATTTAAACTTGAGCCTGACTTTATTAGCAAAAAAGTGCTGCTTGGGGCTGCCATTCTCTGTTGAAGCTGGATGGGGGAGCACGTGATGGCTACTTGTTGCCCGGAGAAATCCACCTTTTAGCTAGATAACGTCAGCCTTGAAATGCTATCTGTGTCTCTGTTGCGACAAGATTAAAACACGTCTGTTGCACACCTAATTGGTCTTTCTTTTAAGCATAGCCTTGTGTTGGAAGTATCATAGTGTCTCTCCCCGCTTGCTCTGTGGATGCAAACTGTGGGAACTGGCTGAGCTCGCATGCTGCATTTTGAGAGAGGTTAGGACTCTCTTCTAGAACAGACTGTTGAGCTCTGACAAGTGCTAAAATACATTTCACTGGTACACTGAAGCCCAGCCTTGTGCTCTGAGGCCATAGTTGTCAATCAGAAGCAATAAAATGGGAGCATATCAGTGGAAATCCTGGGCATTTATTATTTCTGAATAGCAAGCAGATGTTTCTGATAGTAAGCATGTGGCCATAGACACCTTTCTTTCATAATGTTGGTGCATGTTTTCAGTAGATTCTTTCCAAAAAAATAAAATACATCCTCCCTTCCCTGTAAATCCACAAGCATTTTCTGCTCACGTTGATGATATGAGAGATCACCTTAAAAATAAATAACCATGAGCGAGCTACTTGAGCAGGCATGTTGCTCAGAGAAGCTGAAAATAAAGACGAGGGCCAGCCCCTGAGAGTTGAATGCCGCCAGACATCAAACTCCAGAATACAGGAAGGCAGTGATTTCCCGCTGGGAAATTCCTCTGACATCAGATTGTCAGCCATGGACTTTCTAGAATGAGGTACTTATGGCCAGCTCATTCTCCTGGGAAGCAAGCAAGGGCTTCCCTGGACGGCCTTGGATATCCAGAACAGCAGTCAGCAGGATGGGGTTGAGCCCTATTTTGAAGTCTTGGTAGCGTGGCTAAGCACAGAAACATAAATCCAGGCCCCCTGTAGCCCAGGAAAATGTCCCAGTCTGTGGGCTATTAGAATGAATCATTTTGTTATTTCTTCTCCCAGCTATTCTATTTTTTATATATAAATATGCAAAAAGAACACAAGGAATCTAATTTCCTGAATCCCAGGTGAGAGTTCGAACCCCCGAGCCAACAAATCAATCACTTCTTTTCTCTTTCTCTTGGTTGCCCAATGAATATTCATACACTAATATCAAGCCCTGTGAGCAAAATAGGCTGGGGACTGATTAAATTCCTGTCTGCATATAGGGGAGTGCCAGGGCCCTGAGCAGCAAAACAAAGTTAATTTGTGGTCCAATATGTATGTCAACATATATATGAACCTATTTATGTAGGTGACTGGATGATCTGAGTAGCAGAAATACAGGTACCATAGAAATATGGGTACCGAGGCCCTACTTCAGCACAAGATACTAAGTGGAGGATATGAGGCTCAGCAACTTGTAAGCACTGTATTTAGACACATTATGTTGCAATCAGCACCTGAATTTCTGTGTGAATTTATCTCAGAGAGCTGGGATTTTTCAAAAGGGTCTAAGTGGAATCAAAGTATAAGTTTAATTGGCTTTCAATGCAGCTTGTGCTCTAAAGTCACTTTGGTGCTTTTTGAAAAGCTGACCCATCAAATCAGCTAAGTTGTCTGGAACTGGAAAGGCAGTGACTACAGCTCCTAAAGTGCTCGCATGCCATTCAAAAGGGAAGCATGGTCGTTCAGTGCTTGGGCTACTGATCTCTGCACCAGAAACAGTTTCTAATTGGACTGGAGGGATCCACCCTAAATAAGGATTCACTGATGCTACCTAATACTATCAGTGATATCGAGAGGGTTGTGGATGGTAGGTGGCTGATATCATTTCTATATAGAAAATGACAGCGAGAGCGAAAAGGGTAGTATCCCTTACCTGGCCAAATTGGGGTGTTTTTTGCACATTTGGCACTCTATAGGAGTGTAAATGATGATACAAAGGGCAAAGCTTTGAAGAGTCATATGCAATGTCTTAAAGACAAAATCTGTATTAAAGAGGAAGGATATAGTGAGGAGTGGTGGAGTTTTAGTAGGACACCTTGAGGACCAGAAGTAACGAAATCCGGCTGATAATGGCTAACACAGTCACTATTCCACTATAGTAAAATCACCACTAATGCTGAATGTTTAGCTGTAGGTAAGCCTGCAATCAGATGAGTTTGTCATCTCTTTTCTCTTCCTAGTAAAATGTTTACAACAATAATAGTTTCCTTTTCAAACCAGCAGAAGGAAATTCTTGTCTCAAGGGTCTTTTATTTCTCTCACCATTATATTATTCCGGGATCCTCTTCAGAGCATTTCTTTTCTCCCTTAAGTTTTCTTTTTTTTTTTTTTTTTAACTGAAGGTGGTGTTGTGCTTGAAGAATGAAAACAGTTGGCATCAAGTGAACTCTTAGTGCCATGATCTTGAACATCAGCGTGCAGACGCCAGCGCTCCTGCATCTTCTCGACCACTGCCACATGAGAGGGTGTGAGGAGAAAATGGACATGACATTAATTCTGTCTGCATTAACAAGGACTAGCGTCTAGTGTGCTCAAAAGGCATCTTGGATGAATACCCATGCCACACAAAACTATCCTGATCCCCTGGGTGTACATAACAGGTAGGTCTGGTCTTCTTGATCTGCAGAGTGGGTTAGTGCTTTGCTTTAGATGGATAGGCTTTTTTCTGCCTATCCATCCCTCTGAAGGACATGCCCACCCATGATTATTTGTTATCACAAAAATATATATACATGATTTTAATTACGATTTGGTTTATTGAATTACCTCTGTTGTATCGGTTATATCCAGATTAAGCAAACTGATTTACACCTCTGCATTATAACTGGGCTTGCAGAATTATGTCACTGATTAATTTAGAAGATGTTGTGTAACTTGTATAAAGTCTTTCAGGTTAGAAGTTATTGAAAAGTAAACAGAAATTTTAATTTATATTAAAATTCTTTGGATACTGTAGCTTTTCCATCTCTCTCTTTTGTTTTCTTTTGGTTAATCTCCAACATTTCTGGGATTTTTCTGAAGTTTATTCTCTTTTGTTGCAACATTTTGTCTTTAGGAATATTCTGTGGACTACATCGTATTCCTGACCATGAAGCAGGTCTGGATTTCTAACCTTCTAGGCATTGAAACTAGGCACTAAAATGTTTTTCTGCATCTGCTCTGCTTTTTAGACTGGCTAGAAGTAGAACAGAAGAGGTAGCTCCATACAAAATGCCCATAGAATGCCAAAAGAGATCAAAGCAATTTCAACATTAAAAATAATAGAAAAGCAGGGAGCTGTTTCTGCAGAATATAATCTTTCTGATACATGGAGGTCTGCAATATCCAGGCTAACAGTAGCAGCATTTTAGAAAATGACAAATATTTGCATGAAATAAATCATTTTATGATTTTGCAAATTTAATGTCATATATAAGTGATCTCTCATTATTAGATTCCTTGGAACTTCCTGGTGCCAATAGGGACCAGAAAGAGAAAGGTCTGGAGAGAAGCAAACATTCATATCCTTGAGACTGAACAGAACTGCAAACATTTTTTTGATTTAGGCTGTTCTGCCTACTGTCTAAGCTACACTGCAAGAAACCAAGAGAAAAAACTTTAGCTACTGTTAGACATTGTTTCTAGTAGGTGTCCACATGGCATCCTGCTCCTGAGGAAGTGAGCAGGGCAGTCTTGCTGCGCTCAAGGGGTGATTGAAGCATAGTGCAGTCACAATCAGGGAAAAACGCTCTTAGAAGCTAAAAACTGCCCGGAAAACACTATTCCAGAGCTCGTAAGGCTTTGGAGGAAGAAGAAAAGAAAAAAAAAAAAAAAAAAAAAAAAAAAAAAAAAAAAAAAAAAAAAAAAAAGCAGCAGAGAAGGGTCTGGTATGACAAGTGATTACCCTGCTTGTCAAATAAGCAAAGTGTTACCAAAGGGATTGAGATAGGTTTGGAAGTAGGTTTCAAATAGAGCTAGGCATTTAAGCTCTGAAAATCTAATCTCTTGTCCCCACAAGCAAGCAAAATGCTCTAAGAAGCCCTCTATTGATCTTAGCAATTCTGAATTGTGTAGCTCTCTATGCTTGTTTGTAAGGGCAGGCCTCCTGCGCCAGTTGAGGTCCAAAAGACTTTAACTTGCTTTTAACAGGGTGTTTATACCTAGAGAGCTATCCACCTGCAGGGAAACGTTTCCATAAATGGGGATCTGTCCAGCAGGGATATTGGGAGCCATTTCCAAAATGCCCAGGTGGTTTAGGAGCACCTACATGAGAATTTCTAAGTCTCCTTGGCATTGAAAACCCCTGCCTTACAAATGCATTTCCTGTGTCCTGTGTGTACTGATTTAGGTAGTAGTACTTCTGAAGTGCAAAAGCCTGTTTTACAGCCTGCCTTTGCCCAGATTGAAATGCACCTCACAGTGGGCACAGTAGAAAAAGAATGTGTGAGGGCTTGGGAAAGAAACATTCACGCGCGCCCATTCTGTATGCTCATCTTTTGATCTCTTCCTTAAAACCCTGCATGACTCACAATAACGTGTTTATAGCTGAATAGCCCTGAAATGTTATGTCGCTGATGCAGATTGACCTCCGTAAATAGCATGTCCTCTGTGCTGAGATCCATTTTCTCCACTTTTACTGCTCCTTTGAGATGATTTTACTGTTGTTCCTAGCTCTGGGGATTTTTGTTGAGAGCCTGTTTGCAGAACACATACCACACATACCTTTCAAGGCTCTCTGACTCTTATTACTGGCATTACTTTTAAAAATGATTTACTGAAGGCTGCAGATGTGCTAAGTGGTTTGACCAAAAAAAAAAATGTGAAGTGCCTCTGAACAGGGGGTGCCCACCTGCTGGCACGTGAGTCACTACTCCTTTGGTTTTACAGTGCTGAATGCAAAATAAATAGCAGACGCTAAGAAACGTTATCTGCAACAAAACACGGAGAACGTACGTTTTGCAACAGAAAAGTAAATCACTGCCGAACGTTTTGTTACCAAATGTGCACTCTGCTGTCCAGGCTCTCTAAAAGGTCTGAGTGAAAATGCAAAAGGCTCCCCTTGCAAACCATTTCGCTTTCCATCAGCCCAGCCGCCCTCCAGGCTGCTCTGCTCCCCCTCCAGGAAGGAGCACCTTTTGCACATACTGAGTCACGGAGCGCAAGAGCCCGACCCAGAGCAGTTAGCTGCTATTAAGTTGCTTAAAACAAGAGAAAGAGATCAAATATCAGTGTTGTAAGCTGCTGTTTGAAAGGAAACAGGCTAAGCCAAACCCATTTGGCATAGGCACAGTTCAGTGCCACAAACTGCACTGCTTGATGAGGTGAAGGAGGAAACGTGCGGGAGTGTTGTTTCATCCTCCTCTGGACTGTGGTTGTGCCCAATAGCAGGTTTCTTAATGTTTCCATTACATCCCCCTATTTTTAGAAGTTAATAGCTCGGCTATAACAATTTGCTTCAGGCTGAAGCTCGGCGTACAAGGTCTCAGTCAGGGAGCACATTTAGTGAAATGGAAGATTACCCATTTTAGAGCCATATTTTTTTTTTCTGTCATACGATCTAAAAATATTCCCCAATTCTGAAATTACAGTTGGCATCTGATTGATATGTAATGTAATCTGATAACTTTTCTCACTGCATTTGACCAATGAAAAGCCTCAAATGAGAAAAAAGAAAAGAAAAGAAAAGAAAAGAAAAGAAAAGAAAAGAAAAGAAAA
>VZSV01000139.1:1363777-1377710 GCA_013398735.1 Nothocercus julius
AAGAAAAGAAAAGAAAAGAAAAGAAAAGAAAAGAAAAGAAAAGAAAAGAAAAGAAAAGAAAAGAAAAGAAAAGAAAAGAAAAGAAAAGAAAAGAATTTTCCACCTTCTAAAAAATTTTGTTTCCATGTATCTACATGGCAGTGGCAGCAACAGTATGTACCTGTTTAAGGTTAAAACAGACTGTTTCTCTTTTTCTATGTTTTCAATTATGCTAAATATTGCCAAATATGTGGATAGAAAAGGGAGAGTGTTGGACAAGAAGCAAAAATTTATATCGCCCAACCTTCTACAGAAACGAAGACATTATTGTAAAAGTGATGCACTTGTAGTTACAAAAGCAAGATGTAGATATTTTAGTGATCTAGAATACTACAAAACGCAATAGACATTTTGTATTTGATTAGAAGGCTTTTCTAATTTTATTCTGAGTTCCCTTTATTTTGTGGCTAAGTGAAAATTTTACTCACCTAACACTGACAAGCTTTTTTTTTTCTTTTTTTTTTAAATTTATTGCTAAAACACACATGAAACCAAACATTTCTGTTAAAGTAGGAAAAGAGAAAATGACCTGTCCTATGTTTTTGCAGTGGCATCTAGAGAGCCCCCTCTTCTGAACACTGTGGCATTGTCTTTAGTGAGATTATGCCTCTCCAGACAGGTCTGTCAATTTGAAACCACAGCAAGATAGTGTCTATGGTGTTATCATCTGCACCAGCTCCTGAAATAAACTACTTCAAAATAAATAAATAAATAAATAAATAAATAAATAAATAAATAAATAAAGTAAAGGTGCCAGGCAGTTGTTACAAAGTAGGAAAAAGAAACAAGAAAAAAAAACTTTCCATGCTTAAAAAAAGGCCTAGTCTTTTGTCATGTGATAAGACACTGAGACTATGAGGTTTTGTATCAACTCATTACATGGAAAAAATTATTTCAATACCTTCTTTTCTAGTATTTTTCCTATGAGTACATGGAACGAGTCAACAATAGCAAGATTCTTGTAGGAAGTCCGGTCCAGTCATTCTTAAGTACAGTCATTCTTACTGCCCATGACAGATGGGCAATAAAATTTAGTGTGCTTAGAAATTAGCCAATAATTAGTAATTATAAACAGCATTAACATTCAGTTGTGCAATTTCTTTCATATCCTCTGTTCCCTGCCCCATAACGTAAGGTTGACTGTTTTGCTTCCATTCTCCGTCTCTTCTCCCAATAATCAGACCCTGCAATGCTGATTCACTAAGTTACTTACATGTGAACATGTTACAAGTGAAATATGTTGTATAGATTAGATCTTCCCCAAAGGCCTCCCATAGATCCTTTACTCCATGGGGACTGTGAAGTGACAGAACTTTTCTCTGACACTATCAATTTTAGAAAAGTACAATATTTGGGGGAATTACGACAAACAAGAAATATACGGTTTCATCAGGCAATGGCAAATTTTGTATTTTGAATCATAGGCATCTTTGGGAACATTTGGGAAATCAGTCTTCGGAATTGGAACAGTTAATAAAGGGGATTTAGACAGTTTAACAGACTTTTAATTTTTCTAGACAAAGAATGCAACTGACATTAGGCTCTATTTTCCTGCGTTAGGCTCTATTTTGTTTTCCATTCTTTGGTCATCTACAGTCTAAGTAATGTAGACTCAGCTAAACTTCACGAGTGGTGACTGATACACAAAAGAGATTTGATGAAGGAAGTCAAAGCCTGTCTCTCTCTCCCTTCTTTTCCTTTTTTCCTCTTTACCTTCTTTCTGTTCCTCCCCTTCTTCCCGTTCTTTGCTTTTGGTTCTCTAAACCTCTATATTTATCCTTTGTACTTGTGAGTTATTACACATCATATACAGTTTAAAGTAACCTTCACTCTAAATTCCATGGCTTTTGTTGGCTAAGTCAAGGCTTCAACGGCATTATTAAAGTTTTCTTTGTGTGAATATTGTCAGTCAGACACTTAGCACAGGTAAGTATATTGGAGCTATGCTTGTGGCTTAGCGGAGAATGTCACCTATTAGGCCTTTGCAAAATCCTTGCAGCTGATCAGAACTTCCAGTGAATGGAAAAAAATTGTCTATTGTCAAGCAGAGCTTTAATTAAAACTATACTTTGTTTTCAATCCAATTTAGGAACAAATACAAAAAAGGAAAGATGTAAATTTTACAATGCCTGGCAATGTATCCAATTCTGAGTTGAACAAAGAAGCTTATATGCTGAAAATCTTGTAGGAATAAAGCGTGTAAGATAAATAAAAAGCTTCCAGTGCTTAATTCCAATCGTCTCCACAACAACTGGAGCTGCTGATAAGACACCTACTCAGAGTAATGGTGCATAATGTGAAGAAGCAATAACCCAGACTGCATAAGTATGAAGGAATGCCATTCTTTTAAAGAAAAGTGTGGCAAATGTGAAGCTCTGTTAATGTTGTGAGCCATTTTCAAAGGTCTTTTTGTGATCAAGGCAAATTGCCAAGGTTTAGTTTTTCCAAATGTGATAGGGAGAGCAAGAAATGTAACTAATATAAGGACATCAAGCATTTGTCCGTGTACTATCATGTAAATATTTATGTACTGTCAGTTCATTATTAGTGGAGGTTCTAATAGGAATATAAATATTGTAAAGTGTGTTTACGACAGATAAATCATAGGGGTGCTGAAGTAATTTGCAACAGTAAAGCTCATTTTGGATAATTACAGAGCCCCAGAAGATTGCATTTATGTATAACAAAGGAAGGGGATGTTCAGAAGAAAACTGTTTGGGCTGCTGACATTCTGAGGTTGATCCGTCCAGGGACCAGCTTAGGAATGCCTGAAAATACTTAGGATATATTTTGCGAATTCCTATTCTATTAGGATAGAAGGGGAAGAAAAATTGACGTGGTTTCAATTGCAAGGCTAACCTTATTCAGTCAAGTTTCATGCAGACGAATTACTGTAACTATAGAAATAATGTAAGAAATGATTAGTTAAGATTATACTGGCAATGAAGATACTAATGTTTTATTACATACTGAGTTCTATTTTGCATTTTATGTGGGGGTAAATTAGACTGTAATGTTGTTTATCCTTGTTTTATGAAGGCTATTTTCATATCCATATTAAAGCTTATTATCCCTCTTGCCTTCGCCCCCTCCCCATCCACATTTTATCCAGGCAAACTAAATACTTGACTCATTGTATCTTCTTCTGCATGTCTTAAACACAGTTAAAGGTAAGAACAAAGCAAAATAGCCATTCCTCTCCTCTATCTGTTTTCTGAAAAGGGCTAAGCAAAAGAGCAATAGACTTTGGAAGGTCATATTATAATGAGATTAAAAAGTACTTCTTTGAGCTACTGCTCCACTGCAAATAAATTTGATTCAGCTCTTTTTCATGAATGTTTTACTGATTAGATTAATTTCAAGTAAAACATACATTCTCTCCTTCTATGACAAGCTAGTCAATATCTATCCAGTAGATGACTGGTCAAGTAAAACACCATGAGAGGGAACAAAATTATTTCCTGAAGAGTGATAAAAGAGCTAAAAATTAGAGTGAAATATCTCTCACACACCTGTTTTTTTTTAAGGATAGTAAAAACTTTTAAAGCCTACATTGTTTGTAAATCTGCTTTTCTTGCTGGACTGGCAACTGGAACACAAGTGCATTTGGAGGGCAATGCTCTACCTGGAGATTTGGGCTGAGGAGTATCACACTTTTTGTAAGGAGCAGCAAATCTTTTGCCTTTTTTTTTTTTTTTTTTTTTTTTTTTAAGGTCTGGGAGTTTAAAGCATTCAGGAACTGCTCTGCATTTTTTTTCATCCAAAGACAAGTACAGTAAATGCAATAATGAGAAGCTAATTGGTTTTGTCAAGGCAAGTAATCAGGCACACGGCTCATTGAAGTAGGAGCAGTGCAGCATAAGGACTTTTGTACACTGACCACTGTTTTATGTAAAGATCACGCTTGCATAGCAGCATCTGTCTTAAAAACCAGTTTGTTAGGACAAGGCATGATAGATATTTTTCCCACAAATAAAGCCCGTTGTCCTGCCTAATCCAGCTCCCGCAGAAACTCAGCACGGCCAGACAGACTCCCCCCAGTTCACCTGCCAGACCAGGGACCTGCACATGTAGCCAACTACATGTCTGCAAGATTTAAGTCATGCCATGCCAAGAAAAACTGAAAGCTATTTCTGGACAGGCTGGGAAGCCTGCAGCCCATTGCGCTGCCTCCAGTGATGTGTCACTTGTTCTCTCCACAAATGCAGCAATATTTTCTGCATGTGCTCCCGTTCCACTTGCCAATGACAACGTACATCTCTGCCTTCCACCCGAGTCCCCCTCATGATAGCATGATGTGTTAAAACTCATGCCACCGGGTAGGCCTGGAGGGACATCTTAAAATACTTAGAAATAGAAAATAGGAGTTGACTTGTTAACTAGACACGGGAACATTATAAGCACTTTCTATTTCTAGTACTGTGTCTTCTGTGTGGTTCAAGGAATTAATTCAGACAGCATTTAGCCAGATGGAATTTGAAAATGTTTTCTGAGAATATAGCTGGCTTTAATATTTTTTTCCATTGTTATTTTTGTATAACCTTATTATCAGTCTTTTTCTTTTCAACTGTCATCACCTTTTCTGCATTCTCTCTTCACATTCTGGCTTTCAAAAGAACTTGCCTCATCCTAGTTTTAAAAGTTAACTCTTCAATCCTTACCATTCTTTAACCAATGTGACATTTTTAACATGAACTTTCTACTTACTAATCCTTACATACAGATATTTTTGTGTGCGCAACTGCTGATCATTTATTAAAATTTAATTAAAGTGAATATGCTGAAACTCTATTACCAAAAAGGAGAAGGGAAAAGGCAAATGGAAACTCGGCTTCTTCCCTTATACAGTTTTCGTTGCACTGGAAGCTGTTGAAAGCTTAATCTCCTCTCATAGTAGCTCTATGTTTTTAAGAGGATTATACTATTAATAGTTTAATTATTCATTATGCAGTATTTTTCCAACTGTTACAAAGGGTCTTTTTCTTTTTTTTTTTTAATTAATTTAATGTTTTATCCTTCTTAACAGTTATGAGTCGCTGTGGTCTCTCCTGCACTTTCGTGAAACATTGCCTCAAGAAGGACATGAGAGGATGCCTGTAGCAGAAGCAGGCAGATCTCCTGCCAGTGCAGTGACTTAACCCGCTGGGAGACTAGCAGTCAGGCTGTACTCCAGAGACCATGGTTTGATTACTGTCACCACTAGTTGGATCATTAATCATAACAGTGGTAGTGACAGCAAGTTTCTTGACCTCATCATAAAAGGCAGGGAGGGCATCTGCTGGAGCAATTCATCCTTCAGGCAGGAGAAAACTATAGGGAGGATTTCTTTTATTTTATAGTGTGTTCCTTTTTATCTACTAATTCTCCCTATAATCTCAACAAAAATGTGAGGGCTTTGCAGGGGGCAAAAGAGGGACAGGATCTAGCATTTCTTCTGTTCCTAGGGAGAAACTTTCTATTTCTGGTCACTGAAGTACATGTTCTTGTTCTCACCTCTTTGCCTCCCACTGCTCATAGTAGCTTGGCATTGAAAGTCAGAAATGAGAGTATTTGCAGCTGTATAATGGCAAGCGCATATGCAGCTGTCTGCAGATACATGCAGGTTGGTTGCCTGGAAAATGGGTATGGCCATTTTTCTGAACAGCAACACATATATTTCTTGAAGAATAGTCACTTCTTCGGTGACTGAGGTTTATTTACAATCTGTTGCTGCCAAAAGTTTTGACGTTTTAAAAACAGAAGTACTTCTTTTAAAAAACTGAAGATTAAAGATAGAAAATGTCTGGGGTTCCTGTTCTTTTTGTTGATGGAAATGACAGCTTCGTGACCTGCTTTCCAATCCACAAAACATGTAGCATGATTTTGGTCTGTTATATCTATGCATTCTGCTGGGAGCATCTGTTATTTGTTATGCTTTTCCATTTTCTCCTATAGAGCTGCTTTGTTTTTCAGGCTGTTTGAATACAAGCAGTCTTCAGATAAGTCATCTCAGGAAACCACTGTCAGTTAAACCAAATAGGACTTCCTTCAAGGTTATTTGAAAAAGAAAATGTAACTTTTGTCAGCACAAAATTATAAAATTGCATTTTAGATTTTTTTTTTCAGTATAAGCAAGGTCAATTTGTAAGGAATTCCAAGATCAGAAAAAAAATATTGGGAATTACAATATCTTCAGTGAAAAACTTCAAAGGCACATGATCAGATGCAGTAATATAGTGCATGCAAATCATATGAAAAATTTCAAAGTATCTCTGCAAATAAATACTCACATGGGAAGATAATTAAAATGGGTGTGTCAAAAGGGACCCTCTATGTCTCCAGTTCATTTATTTCTCCATTAATGACTCAGTGGCCACACAAAGTGGGCAATGTAATATTGTTAGATGATTAACGAGAACTGTACACTTAACAAGACCATCAAGAACCATTCATTGGACTGAGTGTTTTCTGCAATTTTCTGATTTATATACTGCACTGAGAGTTAATGGGTATTTAAATGGTTTTAAAAGCAGTTTGCAAAATGAAATTTTATAAGAAATAGCCATAATAAAATTTTAGCCGTGAAATCTGCCTTTGCACACAGAAGTGTGCCTCATTTGGATAGTAATATGGGAAGTGGACAGCAGCTCTGATTCATACACACATAACTGTATAATAAATGTCCGTTAAATACCACTGGTCATGACTTCTGCTCATAGCAGAGGGCCATAGGCTTATTAGCCAAAGGCAACAGATGCAACACTATAGCTCTTCTTATTTAAACAGTAGGTGCTAAATTGTGACTGAGTAACTAATTACTTGCGCAGGTAGGGTCTGCCAGCAGATGCATTTAATATTTCCTAGGAAGGAAATATCCTAGTTTTAGATATTCCTTCATGCCCTGCCACTAGCTCTTTTTATTACTACTACTTCATTTATGGTGATTTAGCCGCTTCTTTGTCTAAACCAGATCTAACTGAAAAAGGAATATTTCTGAAAGGAAACAGCTAGAAGATACCTTCCAAACTAAATCATCCTGTGAGTCTAAATTTATTCTGGATTCACTGTGTGGAGCAGCCTAAGCACAGGCTCATATGAACGGTGGAACTGACACCACGGGTGGTGTGGTGACAGTCATCAGCTTGGTAGGAACGTTCAGGGCCTGTCAACCGGGTAGGAGCCCTTGGCACCAAGGGAGCAGCACCACGGAGTAATGACCAAAGAGGCAACTAGAGGCCTCAGCTGGAGAGAGAGATAGTAACTCTATGAAACAAATTGGATTTTAGCTAAATTCCCTTGAGGCATGATTAGGTTATTTTAATCTCAGTTAGAGGGAAAGGTTGGACCTTGCTGGTGCACTCAAATACTGAAACCGTATTTTAGCTGTGTTTACTTAATTAAGATATCAGCATTTTACTTCATAGTCTACAAAAAAATGGAGAGTTACTGATAACGTTGAAGCATTCCATGTTTTCAGCATTTGTAGGACATAAAGTCAAGACACTATTTTATCTCATCTGTATAATTCATACTTATATCACCAGCTACTCAAACTACCTCTGGAAAAAGCTACCTCATGTTAGACTCATTTGGATTCTTGTTCAAAGTCTAAATTGTGCAATTTTTCAGAGCTGCTGAGACCTTGACTCCTTAAACTCTTCTTGACTACTTCACCCACTTAGATTCTCACTTTTCTCTCTCTGTATTTCAAAAGATTAAAATTCTCTTAGTCTTGTCCTGAGAGAACTCAATGATATTTGGCCTGTAATTGGATATTTAGTTAGTGCTTTATTTGTCCTTATTCCTTCTGACTTTTCTCTCACTGTCTCACTCCTTATTTATTTATTTATTTATTTTCCCAAACAGACATAACGTTGACATATGCTCATGTAACGCTATTTGGTAAATATCAATATTCACAGCAGCAGGTCACATCTAAACCTCAGCTAGTGGCAAACTTTAGCACAAGGGAAACTCACTAAATATATATCTCACTAAAGTATATGTCAACCTCTGTCTCTTCCACTTAAATGATGTGGGCTTTACATTACAGACAGTTTATAAGCTGTTCAGAAATGACAAGCAATTATGTTTTTGCCTTTTCTCTTAACTAATACAAGGGACAATATAATGATTATTTAAGCAGACTTGCAAATAAAGCCTTCCCTGACAAAATACAAAAAATGCCACATATACTCTGTGTATCAATCTGCAGGGACTATAGATGGATTTATGTTTTTGGGTGAATAGCACCTAAAACTAGTAATTTTGTCAGAAGTTCCCATCGATATTTAACATTTTTAAAAAAGAAAATATTGGCCACAAACCCTCATAAGCTTAAAATGCAGAAGTAGAAAAGAAGAAAGGAAAGAAGGAAAGGAAAGGAAAGGAAAGGAAAGGAAAGGAAAGGAAAGGAAAGGAAAGGAAAGGAAAGGAAAGGAAAGGAAAGGAAAGGAAAGGAANGGAAAGGAAAGGAAAGGAAAGGAAAGGAAAGGAAAGGAAAGGAAAGGAAAGGAAAGGAAAGGAAAGGAAAGGAAAGGAAAGGAAAGGAAAGGAAAAGATTTATTAAACATAAATGTCTCAGTTTTGCACAAGTCTAATACCTTTTCAAATCCATAGAAAGTTCATATCAATGGATCTCATGCAGTAATGCCGCATTATTGAAAATAGAAATATTTGGCTGGCTGTAAAGACTGCTTTGGTTTTCCTGTTTCTGTTTTCAAGCTTTCTTAGCAGTACTGTTTGTATGTGTGTGTAGAGATATAAATGTGCATATAAAAGGCATAATATTTTTGAATGGAAGGAGTGAATGGGGAAGGCGAATGAAGAAATGTAACAGAAATGTAACAGAAGAAAAAGAAAAGTAAAGAAAAAAAGTTAAACAATAAGACTTTCCTACTAGGGGAAAAATAATGCTTCCATACATTCAGCAGATCTTGGTTTACAGCTGGGTTTCCTGCTACATGCTTAAGTGGACAAACAAAACAATGAAATGTTTCCTATTGTATTTCTTTGCTTTGTCTGTAAAATCATTCTGTGTCACCTTAAATCATGTCAGAGATGTAACTTTCCTGGACAATATCCTCCCAAAAATTTAGGAACAGATAACTAGATTGACCTTTTATTTAATTATCAGTGTTATAAAACAAGCTTGTGGTATATTATTGCAATAAATTTTAGCAATAAATGAAGTAATGTACTAGGTTTCTCGTAAAGAAAAGGCTTTTTCTAATGGTAATTTATATCAAAAACATTAAAAATCTATTCCATTTGAGTCTGTAGTAATAATAATAATAAAGGTAATATAAATTATATATTTATCATTATCTTATCAAATATTTTATATGTTGATGCCTGAAAAGGGTATTAATTAGCATAGACTAATGTGTTCTTTTCATCCTGATTTCTGCTGAGCACTATACAGGAAAGCAGAGGCTACATGCTAGAACAGGTGTCACTTATAGATTTCAGAACCAGATCAATATACCTTTCTATATGTCCTTGATAAACTCTGTCACTTTTCCTTCAGATCTGAAGTTTACCAGTATAACTTATATTCTGCAGAGTAACATTTTCCAAATACAATAGCTAGCATTCTGAATCGATTTTGTTGTGGAGGTGAGCACCCTTTGTTCTGAAGCTTTTTTGTTTCCCCACAAAATACTGTTACAGAAAGAGTAGTCCATCTCTTTTTTGCCCAATACTCCAGCAAATATCCAAGATTCTCATGAGGAAGCAACAGTCTCAAGTTTTGGTCTTTCCTTGGCTGGGAGATTCTGAGGATACGATCACCTCTCTTATGCACATCTCTTACCACCAAGCCCATGAGGTTTTTGGTGCTAAGTTCTTTTGACTTCCTGCTTTGGAAGCTGCTCAGCTTTGCAAATGTAATTGCAAATTCCTAGAACTACACAAAGCAAGAAGAAAACTACCTGGAGCTATTTGGTAGGATTAGTACAAGAAAAGTGAAGATCCAATTTCTTTTCCAAGAAAGATTTCATTATGTTACATATTTAGCAAATATTTGGGCTCCTTAATAATTCAGAAATTTTTGAAAATTATAGTCTTTGTGTCATATTTGTTACTGTAGATTTAAAAATAAATAAATAAATATGCATTTAGGTCACGATATAACTCTTCAGGATTATGCACTCAGTGAAATCAAAGACACCAATCAAAGGCACTTTTAAGAAGGGTTCTAAAGGATATCACAGGAAATACAAAGATTTAGCAAAGAATGTTACCTTCCAAGCATTTCAGTCAATCATCAGTGTTTATCAACTGTGGTCATGCCTTCTAGGATAAGTAAAAGACTTGAGCTCTTGCTTTGTTTAGTAAACCAGAGAATTCTCCTTTTTAAGCATGCTCTCTTCAACTTTTACTGTTTCTAAAAATAAACGTGCCCCTGCTCTCCTCCCATCTTGTACAAGCAAAGTCTCATAGCCTTTTCCCTTCTCCTATCTCAGGATTTTTTCTATCAATCAGAGATGCAGGAGAAAAATCTTCTGCCAATTTCCCAAATATATTCCTATAATTGTCCCTATTAGGATGTACATGCTAGTAATCTTTTCAGCAAAAGTGAAGATACACAGGAATTTCACGACACAGCAAATTTCATTGTTATAATTTCATAATGTTAGACAGAATTTATAAAATATTGTGATTTCACAAGGCAGAACAGTTTGTTTTATTTTAAAAAACATTCAGTCACTACTTTGCTGTTTGAAACATAAAATCCGTCATGGCCAAGATCCTGAAGTTTTTATGTTCCATAAACCTTAATTCCACTAGAGGCAGCTGTAAATCCCTAGTGCGGAGGAGTGAGGTTTTTAGGATTGAAAACTCTCTCTAAATAAATAAACATTTTTTTTTACTTTTGTTTGTTTTCTCTTCCTCTCAGCTAGCAATCTACATCCACATTTTAAAATGTTCTTATTTCATAAAAATGCTCTTTCACAGATATATTTTGTGGAGAGCATCACCCTTTAAATAAGTACCTAGGTATGCCCAGAAGAAAATTGCAGTGGAAGAGTAAGTTTTCCTGAGAGTAAAGACTGTTTGCCTGAGTTCATTTCCATGAAATCTTTATTTTGAGGGATCAACAGAATTAAAATATCACTAAAACCAATCTGCATACTTTCCTCTCTCCAGTGCTACGTCTTTTTAACTTTAAAGACAAGGCCTAAGGGCCTTGGCTGTGCAATCTACTTTGCAAAAATCTGTTTTGTGATATATGACATGCAAGAAAGTAAGTAGGCAGCCAAAGATAGAGAAAAAGATTTGGAAATTACTGCTATATTGCACTGTGCTGTGCAGTGAACACTGATTTTCAGTTATATCCTGCAGCTATCTTGTCATAATAATTTTTTTTTGCAAGTCCTTTTCTTTTGTTTCTAGTTTTTCCAAGAAGTAGGAGCCTGTCTGAAAGAAATAAATGGTGATTCTGAAAACTCCTTGGTACAGCACAGATACCGATTAATTTTCTGACGTATTTTTAGTCATGTTCCATTAAATATGCAAAATGATGAGTCGCTGGTGTTGGTGAGACGGAGAAGTGGAACATAATTAATAGATGAGAGAATGCCCCTTCAAAATCTAGCTGCTATAAGTACACTTGGCTGATCATGAAATTTCTAATTCCAGCCCTCATATCTATATTTTAGATTGACTATACCCCGGGGCCTCAGAAGTGAGCTTCATTTACTGAAAAGTCATGGGAAGTCATGTTTATTGTCTCAGTAGGTAGCCGCACTTTAAGCGTAATACTGAAAAACAAGAGAAAACAGAGGCTGGTTTATGTTAGAGGCACACTATAGCTTCCTGACAGATGTGCGTGGCAACAGATATAAACAAACAAACAAACAAACAAATAAATAAATGAGTAGTACGTGAATCAGATTCTATCAAGCTTTCAATATTTTTGCTCTAAAGATGTCAACCTAAGTTCTTTACTTTTCCCAAATACATGGTAATGATGTAAGCAATCTCTCCTGCGTAAGAAAAGGTGACCAATCCAACTATATAAGAAACCCTGTCTGTAATCTTTTGCGTAGGCTCTAAGTATTTCAGCTTCATTCCTCAGACTCCTATCGGTTCTTAAACTGCACACATGGAAGGATTTGTGTATTAGAACTGACTACAATAATGAAATATTTGTTTATTCAATTTCAGAAAGGATACTTATCTCTCTGAAGTTGCAAAGCAAAACATTATGCTAACATATTTCATGTATGCAGGCAGCAGCAAGGCAAACCTAGGCAGTCTGCTCCCTTTTTGTCACATAACGTTCTTAGCTCCGCACGACATTGTGATAAAGCGGCCGTACGGCATCCGTGCATCCATGTTTATTGCCATATGGCTGCTCCCAAATTGCTTTGCGTAGCGATGGGCAGAGCCTGGCCAAACCGGCCTGGCGAGCTGGCGGCTCTGAGCAGCGGCTGCGCGCCTGGTGCGCGCTCGCGGTGCAGCTGGTAGGGCAGCACCACCCATCCTGCCTTCGTGGAGGCCCCTCCACTGCCCGCTGCTAGTTTCTACAGTCGCAGAAAGAAATAAAAGTGCATTTCACTGTATATCCCCAAAACATACCCTCCTTGCTTCCATTAATAACACCTATCCTGGTGTATAATATTAACTAATTAATCTGTGGTTTAATAATAAGAGCTCAACAAAGTTCACTGGAGCTGTCCTGTTAAAAGTGTCAGTCATATTAGCTACCCTAACTCTCCGAGTTCTGTATTTTTTGCTAGTATTTCTGGTAGAGGCAGCCTATATGTTTTTTTTTTTTTTCTAACATGAGGCTCATAAGATTCATAGGGATGAGCTAGGAAAAATTGCTTAACCTGGACCAGCACTCCAAATGATGTATGTGTTTATTATGCTTCTTAACTCGCTGACCCTGACAACAAGAAATGCACCTTACCACAGTTTTTTCACCATTTCAAATACTTTGTTGAACCTTTTGGGACATGCTTAGCTACTTAATTGCTGCATCTTTATCTAAATAAACCTTATCCAACTTGAACCTAATGAATAATGTTTATTTAGTCCAGCCTAACAGTCTAGTATGTGGATATATACGTGCCACGGACTCTAGGGTAATGTGCAGACACTCAAGCAAGCATTAAATAAATTAACTCACATATTAGAAGTAAGTTTACTCCAGGAGCTGAAGGTTGCTTCACTGGGCAACCTGGGTTCTTGGAAAAATGAACTCATTTATGTTATTATTATTATTACTGTTATTGTTATTATTGTGATAGGTAGATCATTACATTATCCTGCCATCAGTAATGTTGCCATACCTTGTATTATAGTATATTTCCATGTTCATGAATAACTCTAAAACTATTGCAGTAAGACATATCTAAGTCTGTAACAGAAGTATTTGCAAGTTGGAGTTATTGCACTGTACACAGAAAACATCTCTTCATATTCTCTTCACAATTACATCTCCTCATGTTCTATTATATCCTATTATTCCACAATGGAATAGCACTAATATAATTCACAAAATGTTTCCAAAACTGAAATACACCAAAAATGTCAGGAGGCTTATACTAGTTCTTGAATTCACAAGGGAATCTTGGTCTGCTATTATACCCAGCACTTCATAAGCTTTTATTTCTTAAGACTAAAACTGTAAAACATTCTGTGAAGCAGAATGACATTAAGATTTTATAGAAGCTGGGACTTATTTAATAATGATCATGAAACATTTTTTATGTTTCTAGAGCTATGTTTCATAACTAGAGCTATGTGAATAACCAATTTTTTTAGCTGAATTAAAAATTCAGGGGAAAAAAAAAAAAAAAAAGTATGAGACAATCCGCTGTTTCCTCCAGAATTACAAACAAAAAAAAAATCATGGTACTCTGAGCAAAATTTTTTTGTTGACTTAAATTTTTTTTTGGTGTTT
>VZSV01000139.1:1377847-1410449 GCA_013398735.1 Nothocercus julius
TTTTGAAATGTTCACCTAAAATTGTTGATATATGTTGAAAAAAATAATCAGACTAGTTGAAATTCAATATATTTTCTTTGTGAAATGTTTGCATATTTTTAGGGTAGATCTCAACTCAAATCCATGAATGATTTCAGCTAACTGCAGACTAAATGCTTTCATGAACAACTTTTTCACACAATATAACTTTTATAAAAATATTACTCATTATAAAAATACAAATGATTATTATTACATCTTATTTATTAAATACTATGCATGAAATTAAGATTCATGAGATTAAAATATTTTTATTTCATTAGATAAATTGAAAAACTTATTTTCAGAAGAGCAAGGTCACATAGCTATCACACTCTACTCAAGCTCTGGTCTTTAGTCACCACTTTTAAGCTGAACCACCCCTCTGCCAAAAAAAAAAAAAAAGAAAGAAAAAGATAAAAAAAAAGATGAAAAGTTCTGTTTTTTCTTCAGTGGCTTTTCTCAATGAGGAATCCATATTCTTTCATGACAGTTATACTTCATATCCTCTGCTTTTCGTGTGTATCCCAGGCTCGTATATATCCTTTTTCCTCTTGGATGTCGTGTTCATGCTGATAACTTACTCTCTCAGTCAAGTCATCGTATTTCCCTTTGGTGGTTCCTGGTCATTTCTTGTTCTTTTTAAGACAGAAATATCTATTTTCATTACTAGGACCCCGTATCACAGAATCACAAGTATAAACTTTCTGAGGTTCTAGTGCCGTAGACATACATATGCCTGTGACATGTGGACACACTCCAATGAAAAAAATGTCCAACAGACACCAGCATTGTGCTAAAGTATTTCTAGTGTGAATTGGCTTTAAGAATCCCTAATGCACCTTTCCAGGTCAAAACTGAGCATCCATTTTCTTCACCCTCTGCTGGTAGATCTACTCCCACTGGTTGGGTGGAAGTCAGCCTACATCCTAAATTCATCAGAAGAGGATGGTCGCTGATGTATAAGATCTCTTACACTCTTCTGTTTGACTTTTAATTCACATTTAGGGGGAAAAAAATTAATTCTAAGGACACAGTTTGAAACATGCTCGCAGTGAAGAACTTCAGCCTGACATCAGCATAAGGAATATGTAGTGCTAAGTGGAGTGAGCTCTGATCACTGGCCACTAAATATAACTTCTTTTGAAGTGGGAAGTGAACAGACTTAAAAGACAGTTGAAAAAGAGAGCCTTCAAAATCTCTTTCTTCCAGACAGAAACTGAAATGAGCAATGAAGAAAATTATACATTCCTATGTGGATGTCGAGGCCCTGAGCACCTCGACAGCCTCTCGCCCTCCTCCCCGCTCGCAGGGGTTTGGCTGCCTCTGCTCCGGGCCAACTCCGGTGCGATGCAGTCGAAACCTTGGGTCAGCCTCCTGGGGAAACATCAGCGTGGGAAAGAGCTGTGGGAGGCAGCGGCCTCATCTCGCTTTGCCCAGGAGCGCTCTTTTAGCTGAGGCACTCACTCCTGCTCCTCGCCCGGGTTGTGGCTGTGCCTGTGTCCGGCTACGTGCCATCCCTGAGCCACTGGCCGGAGATCCTTGCCTTGACCCCAAAGCTTATGGAAAAGCTCGGTTTTCTTAATGTGGTTTTAACAGAAGACATGGTGCTCTACAGAAATGAGGCAAATAGCAAAAAAAAAGAAAGAAAATATGAATACATTTCTCCTTGTGAACAGAGTAACTACCTTAGCACATTTAAATAACTAACCCTCCCATACTGATTAAGATGCCTTTTGCAAGAGCGAGAGGCGGTTGCTGTGAAGAGCCTATAGGTTGCAACCCTGACAGATATGTGTTACTAAGGAGAACCTAAATGCTGGTAGAAAATTGCTCGGCATAATGAAAACATCACTTGATTTTCATTCATTCAGTAATATTATTTTCATTAAGTAAATGGAGATTTCAAGGGCTTTCATGCCTCAGTCTCTCAGAGGGAAAAAAAAAAAAAAAGAAAAAAAAAAGTGCTGAAAAGCTGACCCTCAGCTTGAATGCCAGCTAATAAAAGCTTTTCCAAATTGGAGGTAGGCAGTGGTGCCTACCAAGGTGATGTTTGTCACTGTTTGAATCGACCTGTCTGTGAAGCCTGAAAACCAATTCAGATGTGATTGCAAAAGCCGCCTTTGGTAATATCCTATTTTATTGACAAAAGGGGATGAGGTCAACTCATTTTCATAACAGTCTGCTTTAAAAAATCCTTAGCCATTCTATCATTTACAGTTGTTTTCCAATATAGCCTATGAAAATATTACTGGGAGAGAAGAATGGGGAAGATAACAAGTTTTTTTTTCTTTTTTTTTAACTTTTTGAAATAGGTGTTTTAAGAGGAAAACTCCAGATTTAATGAGCAAAAAAAAGTAACATTTTTTTTTCTGTCCATTAGTCTATTCTAGCTTTGAAACATTGTTAAAGAAAACACTTCTTACCAAAACCTTTCTCAACAAAAACAAAAGGAAAAAAGAAATAATAACAGAAAAATACAACACAAAACAAGTGATTTTTAAAGCACACACATGTGACAGGCTTCTTTTTTGCAAAAGTCAGCCAAGGTGAGTGACAATGCATGGTAAGTGGTTGTCAGGAGATCTGGTTCTGTTCTTGGTTTACTGCTTACAACTATGGCTTCAGGCAGTTTATTCCTTTATCTGTTTGTAGAATATCCTGGTTCAGGTCATAATTTTCACTGATTATTCATAATTGGCAAGTGAATCGTTTGTTTGAACAAATTACTGCCTATCGATTGTTCCTTAACAGTTCACCATAAGATATTTGTAATTTTCTCTCTGAATCACATGAATGGGTTACCTACGTCACGTAGCGATGTTTTTGGTCCTTAATGGGATGAAATAAGCCTTCTAAACTACGGTACCTAAAGGAAAAAAAAAAAAAAAAAAACAGTTTTCTGCATTTCTTGATGTTAAGAGTGGTTAGAGCAGATTGTTCTTGGAGCTTAGGGAATTGCAGACAGAGGTAATATACAGTCACAGGAAACTGTGGGATATCTGAGATATTTTTGGCTTCCCTTAGCTCAACGCAGGATATCCTCTTCCATGAATCCCGGATTTAGAAAAAAAACTAGACCATTCTGTCTGGTGAAACTCATAGGCAGATTTATTGGCAGCCTAGAATTCATTTATTTTTCTCTTTCATGTTCATCCCAGATATTTCACGCTAAGCATATTTCAAATAAGAAATGTGAAGCTAGATGAGTGTTTTGCTCATCTGCTTGTCTCTGTAGCTATAACTAAACACCTTGAGTGTTTAGGAACCTGCTATGCAATTCCTTCCTCCTACAAACAATAGATCACTTTTATATATCTTCCAAAGAAGGGCATGGATAGAATACTTTGCTCTTCACTTAGTGTCATGCTGTCACCAGCTATTCACCGCTCTTAACAATGTGAATGAGCACAGTGGTCCTGGTCTCCTACTGAATGTGTTCGTGCCAGATTTCTTCTTTAGGCTTTTAGAAAACACTGCCTCAGTGCTTTATTAAGTATTCCAACTCAAATAAACTCAAAAGGTCATCTATTCTGTCAGTGTTTATCTGTGTTCAGGTAGTCAGCAATATTACCAGGTGCATCCTTGGTCCTCAGTGTCTTCCAGGATATGGGGCCCTGTGAATTCTTGTGATGGTGACACTTCACTCCCTGGCTTCTATTTTCTGCTCATTGTTTACCTTGGCCTCCTTCTCTTATACAGCGGCCTTCCTCCATCCTTTTCTTTTGCCTGCCTTTCACAAAGTCTGTGTTCCTATATTCACTTGTATATTGGAGTGTCTGAAAATCTTCTCTCCATTTTTGCTTTTTGTCTTTCCAATAAAATCTTTCTCTTCTTAATGCTTGCAAAAATTGCAAGCCAGGCAAATATGAGCCAAATTAATTGGCAAGTGCTGATATTTGCAAGCACAGTTTGCAGTTTTTCTTTTGCCTTCTCTGGTCCGGTATAACTCCCTCAATAAACGGGTCATGAGGACTCCAGGGGCGATCTTCCAGAAGTGGAAACTGGTTCTATTCCAGGGGTTAAAATGGCTTTATTCCTCCTGAGGGCCTAGACATCTATTTTTAATTATCAGTTGTGTGATTACACTCTCAATAATGCTCTTTCCAAAGAGAGTTATTTCATTAACACAATGTTAGCCAATTCAGCTACTTAAAAAAACAAACACACCCCAAAATGTTTGTTTTAATTAATTATAAAGGGCAAAACCAAGAAAACAAGCAAATATTAATAAAAGATGGCAGTTTTGAAAAGGGCAAGAGGGAGATTAATACATGTATGTACTATTGTATAGGGAGAAGCACTTTAAACAGAGCAGTGTGCAGAGCCAGACACAATGGAATATCCATTCTTGTAAATTGTTCTCAGTAAATCTATCTAATCTATTTATTTATCCACAGATCGTGCACATTTAGATCAGAGCTCTGCCAGCTGAGTTAATAATTCTTATCTGAAAGTAATTACGTTGGTCCATAAGTTTTCACCACTGTGTTGTTCCACATCACATCAAACTGTGTGATGTCTCATCACATTAGCATAAAATGCTTTGTGGTGTTGCACAGCATGGGGTGGCGGCAGACTAGAAGCGATGCAGCCTTCCTAACAGTAGTGAACTGGGGAGCGTCGCTGGTATTTAGAAACTTGTGCGCATCGTGATTGGATTCCTCGCCGAGGGATTCGGGTTTTTATGCTTTCCTTTGCACTTAAGGGGCTTCGAGTGGATGCTAACATTTATGAGACAGATTTGGTGCTCTGGAGAAGCACTGTCAGAACCCCAAAAGCCTTCAAATTTACCTTTTGGTTACAAAAATGTGTCAGTTCTGAATTTATTGACCATCTGTCAGACTTCACTCACTACTAGCTAGCTGTCATTGTTTGTTATTTGATGCACTTCTATAATGACTCACTGCAGGGAGCTACCAGTGTCTCCATCACAGTGATTAATGAGGTCACTGTCTACCCTCAAGCATCTGAGGCTATAATTATTTCTGGTCGCTATTAGCTACTATGCCAAATCAGAACCAAAGTAATGTGTTTTTATAATAATATTCACCTATTATGAAGACATTCTGCTGCTTCCTTGCTATTTTTTTTAATGGTAGTTGTGACTGCTCTTAAACTAACCCCATTCAGAATCTTCTCATGTATGAGAAAAAAAAAAACTACAAAAATTGAGTTGAAGTCCTCTTCTGTTTTTCTGCCTTCAAATCCCTACCATATTACATTTGATTATTTTCAACATGAATGTTTCTTTCAGATTTATGACTTTTTTTTCTCATAAATAATATTTTGAAATATTTGCATTATTACCACTCTTACTGATGTAATTTTAAGACAGTGGTCCCATCCTCAGCCAATAATAGGGCCCTACTGAACAAGCACAGACAGGTATTTCTGCCTTCAAAAATCTGGAAAATTTCACTTTTTTAATATATAGGTATATAAATAGCATTTTTCCAGGAGCTCCATAAATACTACAAGTCATGCAATGGATTTACTGCTGTACAAGAAGACATAATTCCCATCTTGAGGAGTTTAAAAGGAAAAAAAGAAAGTAAGCTACATTGTGTTAGGATCCAAAGATAAGGATAAAAGATTTCAGCAGAGTTAGAGAAGGATTTTCTTGTCAGTCAAGTATCACAGTAAGAGGAACAGCTGGGCTTATCTCAAACAAATTATTTACGGCCATGCAAAATGTCTTTTCTGACCTGATAGATTTATTTTGGGTACTTTTCTCTAGAAGAAAAGACCAAAGGTCTGCATTCAGAAAGCAGAAGCAACAGGGAGAGTTCTTACTCTTCTCCCCATCCAATGCTCTTTTCATGTCAAAGCACAGTAGAGAAGAGACTCAAACAATATAAGGGAGCTGTTGGGTTCAAATCTTTTCTATTCCAAAGTGATTTCAGTAATCCTCCTACAGGAAAACAAAACAAAAAAAAACAAACAACAAGAAAAAGAACTGCTAAGATATGTCAGACCTTCTTTGTGTTGCTAGAGTTTTATGTAAATTGTTGGAAGAGTTAGAGAAAAAAAATACAAATAATTCTGGCTGACCTAGAGTCATATATTTGCCAAGCTCAGGATTTGGCAAAATATGCTATTGTTTGGACCATGGAATCTATGTTCTATATTCATAAAATAATTTATAAGTATAATATATCAACATTTGCGATGCAGTAAATTACTACAGTGTTATAGCCTGTGTAAGTAGAGTAAAAAGAGGCAACAACCTTCTTTTTATTGACAACACGCTGAGCAGTTATAGTGTGTTTTGTTTCAAGCTGACAATTTTTCACAAATATTCTGATGATTCACAAGTCAGTGGGAAATGTGACCCAACAGATTTAAATTAATGAAACACATGTAATCTACTGGATCGTTTCTTTTAATTATGTAATTGGTCTTCAACTGTTTCTTTTTATGATGACAATAATTTGCTCTATTTTTTTTTCTTTTTTACCAGAATGCCTTGCCATAACTGTTACATATTTTTAGAATAATTAATCTTTCTATGAAATAAGGTGCCCAAATTCTTTTCTTTGATAAAGCCCAGTCATCGGTCAACATTGAAACTCAGCTCATTTTACCAAGGTCAAAATTTATCTCAGTTTGCCCTTTTTGTAGTGAAAGACTTCCGTCACATTAAGAAACCATTTTTCTGAGGAACCAGCTGAAGCCTGGTGAGAAATCCTTGGTAAGACTACAGATTCCATGAGATTCTGAGCAGAACTGAAATGCCTTTAGGCATTTCTGGGATGAAGACAGTCGAAGCTACAGAGAACAACACACTTCTACTGACGTGCAGAAGGAGAAGTCTTGGGTTAGGTGAGCAGCAGAAATATTTTCCAGAGCTGAATTCAGAAAATGAGTGAAAGCCAAAACATCAGTTTTGCATGCCGATTTTTCAGTGCTGAAGAGTGGTGGAGATACAAAAGAATACGGAGAAGTTATTCAACGATATTGGCAACTGGCAAGTCTGATGTGGGAGAGAGATGATCATCACAGACAGCGTCTGATAATGATCTTCAGACAAAGGGCTAAGAGGTGCATTAATCGAAGATTAACTGTATTGCGTGTGGAATATCTCTGTAGAAATGTCATACCTGGGACTTCTTAAACTCCTGCCTGAAACTGAACTCGGTTTAGTTTATAAATTTAATAGAAACAGCAATAATGTGTCTGCCACGGGGTCTGGAGGTGACCAAAGAATTTTGAAAAATTTAGCTAGGCAAAAGATCTTAAGAAAAAATTAACATTTGAATGGATAGCGGATTTCAGTTAGGTTTTTTGAACCTTGGGGTTGGTAACACTGAACTTTGACAAAAAAAAAATCCCCAAACAGCTCTAGTAGGATGTATTTGAATTTAATTAAAGTATTTAAAAAAATGACAATGTAGAATGCCAAATCAGTCAACAAAAGGAAAATTCCAGAAGCTATTTGTTTAGCCCTATGTTGACAGAATTGGCATTTCTATTGTAAAGAATAAAGTAGTGCTTTCTTCATCAAGGCTTTACTGTGTAATTCTACAGAAAACCTGTAAAATCCCTTTTTTCACATTACCTATACTATTTTGATTTTTCCTTTAAATTTGGTATTGTTTTCCACCATACAGCTCTGTCTCAGATTATCAAATTTGTCAAGATTACTTATTTATTTGAAAATTTTCAAGCAGAGCAATTATTTCCCTACTGCTACTTCTAAAAACATACATCCCTAGAGGACATGATTTGTATGATGATTACCCAGGCTGCAAGAAGAGATATAGTTAGATATTAATAAAAAATAAAAATAAATTAAAAAAAAAGAAGAGCGAGAGAGAGAAAACAAAAACAAAAAAATTCCCCCTAACCCGCAAGTCAACCTGGAATTCTTCTTTTATTATTTGAGTGAATCTAGCTATTTTCTATTATAAAAGTTTGTAATTAGTCATCACTCCATTTAGTCAGTACATTTGTTTAGAAATCTCGTACTTTCTGGAATATGGGAAATGTTTGAATGAAAATAAAAAAAATAAGACTTTCACCTGATCTAGCCTGCTGGCCTGTCTGGAGATTTTAGTGGCCTCAACGTTTACAGATGTTTTAGGGCAAACACCAAGAAACATGGTCTTGTCCTGCCCCTTTCATTGCTTTGCTGCTATCACTTACTATTATCTAATTTTATGATGTAGGATGTTTTGGGCAAGATTTTTTAAAGCTATTATGTATTTTTTTTGCAGTTTCTAGTACAAGAAGAGCCTGAACTGGGGACTTGTATTGCATTATTATACAAATAATAATAGCAGTTGACAGACTTTTGTCTCTAAGGCATTAAGACTACAAATTGAGCTATGTTAATGACTAATTAGTGTTTTCAGCATCGTCCCAAAACACAAGAGCACAAGTCAAGTAAAAAGAAGTCATTTATTGGTTTTTAGTTACCCTTCCCAATGCTAAGCATTTTGTATTATATACATACACACACACACAAACACACACTCTCTATATATCATACACACATATATATACCATATAAATATATACGTATAAAAGGAAAATATAATTTTGAAATTTGAGAACATATTTTAAAAATTTCCAGATATAGGAACTTCTAATATTTTTTCCTTCTCTCACAGAAAATAAATTACTATGACAATTGATGCTTAGGAATATAATAAAACAAGATGTAAACAATTTATTTGAATTCTTCAGAGAGAAGTAGAGGGAGACTTTCCTTCACCTACTTCCAGAAAGTCATTATGGGGACTATAAAATCACTATGTGTGATTTTATACACATGACTTTTCTCAGAAGCTTTGTTCTACCCTTTTTTGCAGGTTTCTGTTTTCTGCATAGCTGTATGCTTAAGGTTTTTCATAATTAGAGAACTGTAAAAATTATAACCCTACACAATATAGTTGCTTCAGTTTGATAAAGAATATAAAAGATGAGAAAGAGTCCTGACAAAATGTGGTAGTTGTGAATGTGAATATCTTTACATTTTGAGTAAACAAAATATCTTTTAATAATCATTTCAGCATATCCTTGACCTTAATGTGATTTATTTCCCCAGATTTGAATATTGCTAATGGGTTTAAAACAATTACATATTATTTTGAAATAAAAGAAAACTTTTTTTTTTCTTTTCCTCTTCTCCCTTAGATGAATGGAATATTTCCTTCTTTTCTTTCCCTGTCCTCTCTGCTCTCAAAACTATGTTGCTCATCTTAATATTTATAGCTAGCATACTAGGACCTTAAAGATCAGCTTTAGTTTAGAGGTTTCTCAAATATAAAAAAGAGGACAAATTAAGAGCTTATTTAAGCGGATAGAGTCCAAGATGGCTTTGGCAAACAGGTCAGAAAACTTCTAGAGAACAATATTTTTTAGATGAGGATTCTGGAAAAAAAAAAAAAGGAAATAGTCTGTTTTTGGTTTCCTGTATTGCAGGTATGCTGAACTCATCTATTTTACTGAAAGTAAGTAACTAATAAAATACTCTGATATTTTATAGCACAAATTGCTCCTCCCTTGAACTCCTGCCAGAGGGAACTGAACTCCTTCTAGGCCCCAGGTCTCTGCCAATTGGAAAGAGCAACAAATTTCATTTCTCGCTTCTCTCCCACCTCCCTATTTAAAAAATGAAAAAAAAAAGTCATGTCCGTCTTTTCTGATAAAACATTTGTTTCCTATTAGCGTCACTTTTCTACAAATAAGTAGAAAGAAAGAAATATATGATAGCAGAAGCAGGCTTTTCAGAAGCATTCTGCCCTACATTAAATGTAACTGGCAAAAGTCTCTTCAATTTTAGTGGACACAGACTTCAAGAAAAACTGAAAGCTTTCAAAATTTTCATTCTTAATATTTATGTGATCCTTAGCTTTTGATATTTCTTGTGTATTTTTTTTTTCCCCCAACTTCCACAAGTTTCTCTGTTCTCGCATCTGGGAGACCAGCGATGTTTGAACCTTAAATTCATAAAAAAATTCCGGTGTGTCTGCTGGTGGCTTGGCTTCGACACTGTGAGAGAATTGCTTGAGGAAGGGAAAATTAGAGAAAAACTAGGGCCTAACAGAAGTTATGGCATTACAGAGGCTTGCTTGAGGTGAGAGACAGTTACTACTTCCAAGATGGTTGGTATGCGTGGAATCTACTTCTCCACGATTCCCTTGGCAACACAATCTGCCCTCCCAGCACACATTAATAAGAGTAAACGAGGAGTGGAGCAGAACGGAGACACCGTGGCCAAACTTTGCTGTATTCCCTGTGGAGGGGGTAACCTGATGGTGCCGTGCAGATGATGAGTGAATGGAGGGTTTGGCTGCAGAGTGAAGACACCACGTGGCAACCTGGTCATATCATACAGCTGATAAGCCACATAGTGTGATGTCTGGTGCTGGTGGCAATGGTAGCAGATCAGTTCCTTCTGATAGACTTTGCTCAAACTTCTCCTCCTTCTAATCTCAATATAATACCAATACACAACCCCATCCCACTGAGCACAACTCACTGAGCATGCTGTCTAGATTTTCAATTAATTCAGGAGACTTTTTAAAATTAATGAATAATGAAAGTAAGCATGACTAGAGTCACTCAAGCTCCACCTAAATATAAAAGAAAATATATAAAAGGCGAACTAGGGAGGGATATAGTAGGAAGGAAGAATGGGGTGCTAAGAATGGAGGAAGAGGAACTAAGGAAGAATGAAGGGGAGGCACTAGGTAAGAACTCCACACTGTAGTAGAGAATTTCCTACATTGATATCTGAAACCTGTTTTCTAAATGTTGCATTTGAATAAATTGTGCTATTTATGAACTCGACTACCTGTTAGGAAGGCGAACGGACCTATGATCAACAGACTGTTCGTGAATCCGATACTGCCAGAGTTGGGCGTATGGCTAACACGGTATTTGGTATCCCTATTAAGAGATGAGTCCAGCCACCCCCAGTCCCTCTAACCTTTGAGGATTGGCTGAAATGCAAGGGGATTAATCTCTTATGAAATTTGCCCCCCCACATCAAACTGCGACAGAGACTCATAGAGAACACATCTGCTATAGCACTCAGGTGGATGACCAGGGTACTCTCTAGAGATGTGAAGAATATCAGGTCAAACTGTTTTATGCTGAGCAGAACAAGGAACTCAATCTTCAAGCTACCAGGTTATAGTAGGATACATAGGGTCTCATGGCATTCTCTCCTCTTTTTTTTTTTACTTTCTATGTCCTTTGGGAGAAAAGTGCATCTGGCTTACAAAGATACACTAGTAGGGAAGAAATGTTTCACCTGGAAGCTATCCTTTCGCTTGGATGTTTTTTTGTTGCATATAGATTTGAGTCTCCATGACATTTATCTCTGGCCAGCGTAATGACACCTTTGTCAGGATTATTCTTATTGAAATCATAACTTTGTGGAGAAGATGAAGTTTTTTTCTCATACTACAAATTTATCTACCTTTTGAGCATCTCTACTAGAGAAGAACAACCTCTTACAGAGCTTGCAGATTTTTCTAGGTTTTTCATTTCTCAGGTGTGGCATTCTGTGTAAGTTGTACCCCTAAAAGAAATATGGAAAAGGAAAAAAAAAAAAAAAAAAAAAAGACAACACAATGCAGAAAAAGGATAGATAATCTGTCAGAACTCACAAAATCAGCAGCAGATGTAGCTCAATTAAACTCAATAGTTCACAGGTGTTCACAGGAATGACTTTAACATAAAAGAACACTTCTCTTTAGTGCTCCTTAAAAATGTTTTCTAGAGCTCTTTAAATTTTATATACTTCACCTAACTAAACTAGAAAAAGTAGACAGGTAATTGGAGATTAGCTGGATATAATTGACTTAAAATTCAACATGTTAATTGTTTGTTTGATTTTGGAATCATGGTGAGCCATACTTACTGAAGGGATGAAGTTTAGATGGCACCATGCAATTTGTTCATATCATTTCTTTCTGAGCTCCTGGCAAAAGGCACCTGCAATTAAAGCTGATATGTATAAGATCTGCAGGTTGCTAGAAAATGCGGGAGCACTAGTCCAAGCTGGCTTCAATGCGTGTAATTCTTTCTCTGCAATGTGTGATGGAATTTGTCATTGTCTCGCTACCTAGACACTGTGCTATCAGCCAGAAACACAGCACAAATGCCATTCATTCCTTTCAAGCTGATGCTTTCCTGACTACAGTTTTAGGAGTTTATGGAGGGGAATGGGCAGACTGATAATGCACACATTTTTCAGGAGTATCCGTTGTTATGGTATTAGCATTAATCCTTTGATTTCCCATCCTGCTGCAAAATGGAAATGCTCTCCTTTGCCCAGGTGCTCTAGCATGTGGAAGATAGAATTCCATCCAGTTTCCATATTTTATATTATATTGGGATAATTTTATTCTGGAAATCACATAACACAGATTTGGATTCAGTACAGCTCCTAAAACGACAGGTGCCTTCTTTTCTTAGTATGTAAGCCCTTACTAAGGTTTTTACTGCAAGTTCAAAGACTAGGCTGTAAAGCAGGCATGACATTGTCACCATGGACTATCTTTGCAGTGCAAACCTTGCATTATTTAGCTCTATTTAACCCACCCTTCCATGTCTTCTTTCTAATACCAGCCTGCTCTCTGCTTTCTAATCAAATAAGCTCAGACTAGTTTAATTTACCCAGAAGTTTAGAATCAGATCAGGTAGCCTTTAGCTTTTGGATTTATAGATTGGCCAGAAAATTACATACAGCTACAAGGATAAAGCTTTTGTTATGTTTTCTGAGAACTCATGTATCTATAATTCTTACTTTAAAGTTATTTCCAATATCTGACTTCCCCATTTGACTATCCTGTAGGGATTTCCACGTTAGTCTAATTGGTCTGTGAATAACCAAGCAAAGACTCACAGAACATTTCTGCACCCTCTTGCCCCTTTTTGTGTGTGTTAATATACCTTCCAGCGGTATATCCTGGAAGTTTTTGTTCTTGTTGATTTTTTCGTCCTGTATAATGACAAATTACATGGGCCCTCTGAACACACAGGGGGAATTGCTGGAAGGTACTGGTAAACTACCAGGAATAATTTAGTCTATGATCTCAATTCAAATAAAAAGCAGCATGTGAACTCTTGTCTATGGCTCCAATCCTGCTTACTGGCACTGTTAAACAGAAAGTTTTTGCTTGTATACAAGGAGAAGTACAGATTATTTTGCCAGATAATTGCAGATAACATTATAAGGCACTAAGAGGTCCACTACCTGGATCTTATTTTGCCTCTTGTGAGGTAAATCTAGCCACTGTTTCTTCTGCCTCCAAACAAATTATATTAGCTCCCATCCCATATCCTTATATCCTATCCCCAAGTGGAGCACCACTGAGAGAATGAGTTTCACCAGTCTCCCATTTTGAACAGGGAGCCACAGGAGATGCCCAGAGAGGAACAGAAGAATACTATAGTACTCCTTTAGTGTCCAGCAATTTAGGAATTTCCTGAGTCAAGCATGATATTTTTGCACTTAGTCTGTAGATTTTGCTTCCCGGAATTTGCCCAGCTACTTTCTGACTCTAACTCTCAACTATCGATAATGTTCTATAGTTCACAGCTAGGTTCACTACATTTTTTTTTAAAGTCTTAAACCCCCATTTTGCTATTTTCCTGTGATGCTCCATAGTTTGTGTCAAGTATTCACTTCCTTCGTTATACTCAAGATTTTATGGGTCTTTGTCTTTGCCAAATACTTCTCAATTTATATTTCCTTGTCTGAAAATGACTATTTAACTCAGTTCTTCCTTAGCAGAAGAAAAAGTCTTTCTTCATAATGAAAATGTTTCATAACTTTGATCATCCCTGTTGCCCTTCCCTATATTTTTCCAGGTCTGTATTTTTGAGATGACAGTGTGGCCTGTGTGCATGGAGAGGGAGGCATAGTGGGAAATGGGTGGACAGGATCTGCAAATAGTGTCCAAGACAACAGGCTCTCTTGAGGAAAGGAGATTTAATCTCTTGCCTCTTTTTTTGCCATATTCTTAACCCATAAACCACAAAACAGTGTCATGGACGGAATAGAGTGTTAGGAGTTAACTCTGCTTCTCCAGTTACAAATATCTAAAGCTTTTCCACATTATAGTTTTCTCTATCAGGAAGAAATAAAGTGTTATTTAGGTACTAGGGTAAATTAAATAAAAGTGATATTTCAGCAATCATTTAAAATAGTGTCTTGTGGAGTAATATGTATTATACACAGTTTGTTATTCCCTGTCTAGAGGAGATCATGATGGCAAGTTGACTTTAACATTTAAACATTTTTGATTCATGGGTTTATTTTTCAAAAGGTAAAAGCTTCTTGCCACACTGGTACAGTGGAGAGTTTCTTACACCTTTCCAAGTGTAAAGTAAAACAATTACTCATTTAAGGAATTATTTAAATTACATGTGGAATTTGTTACTCTTTCAAGCAGTTTTTAAAAATTAATAAACCATTACTTAAGTAAATTTAGTGCTTATATCTCAAATATAAAGTAATAAATTTCACATAAATGAATAAGTCATTACTTAATTTAAGTATTAAAACGAGATCATTTTGTAGCAGTTAGTGTCACCAGCCTGGACAGCTTGTGACTTTTTTAGCAGTAGACATTGATTATAGCACAAAAGCAGTTTTATCAGTCACTTTCCCAGACTGGGCTAGGGTGAACTGCCAGACTCGGTGAAGAAGGAAGAAAAGAGTTGAGGCAACCGGTGCACCTCATCAGCCTGCTGCATTGCATTGCTCCTGCTGCATTTCATTGCTTCATTTCATATTTTAGGCACAGCACTGTCCTTACCATGGTTATGTATCCTACGGAATACTCCATAGGATAAAATGGGTTCTGCTAGCACAGTGGTAGCCCTGCACAATGGAAACATGCTTCAGATTGCATTGGGAAACGGTTATGTTGTTTGCCAGGTCCCTGCACTCCATCTGCATGTCAGCTGCAAATTCATAGGCCACCAAACCCAGCCCTCAGGTCCTACCTGGGAGTCTAGCTGAGATTCCAGAGTTGGAAAAGGCCACCCTCTTAGACAAGCATGCCTCCAAGCATGTGCTGCTTAGTGCAAAACTGAAAAGCTCTGCAAGGTGGAACAGCACAATAGACCATGATCTCCAAGGCACACATTTTCACTCTTTCTTTTTAATTCCCCTTCATGAAGTTTCTCGTGCATCTACTTTCACGTCCAGGATGATGACTGTCCAATTTACTTCCTGGATCCCAGCGTGCCACTCTTTTCTCCCATTACAGGTTCTTCCAATTTTCTTCACAGCCCTAAATTCTCTCCCTGTGAGCCCTATCCTGAACTGCAAATTTTGGTGCTCCAATACCTTAAGAGTATGCAAAGAGTCTGGTCATTTTAGGAATTTCAATATTCAATGTTTATTCTTTTGTGGAAATTGAAGAGCAACCACCATTAGTTCTAAACAGTCTTAAACACTGTAATTACCGGAAAAAACTAATTTTAGTTTATTTTTCTACAGCCCAGCAGGTAGTCAGTGAATGACTGAATTTTACAAGGAATGCTTACATCATGTTTATTATAGTGTTTATTTTAAACTGCATTAATAAATAATAATATTTAATAGGATATGATATGATACAAATTGCTATGAACAAAAATTGAAAACTTTCCAAAATTGGTTATTAAATATAATTTAAATTTATTCTTTTTGTTGATATATACACTGCCTATCACAAACTACAGCCACACTGTTTTTATGTTCATGTCTACATTTAATTTACATAAATGATTGCACTTTTAGCTCACCTTTCAAAACTCTGTGAGTATAAAGGGTGGGAGATATGATACATGAGAAGTGATACATGCTATTTTAATCAAATCCAAAAATACTTATTCATAATAACTTTTTAATCATGTAAATGAATTAATAGCATTAGATGACAGTAACTTTATCTCTTCCTGGTGAAAAGCTTTATGGAGAATAAAATGTTCCAGCTGTGGTAAGTTAGAATTTAAGGAGCATTTGCTCCTAGGGCTGGGAGTTTTGCCATTGTGGTTAGAGAATAACATCAAAGGTTTGTCAACTTTTTGGAGATAAAGTGTCATCAGGAAATGAAATTATGGATCTGTTAATCTATTTTTGGGAGTGAGGATTTAGATAACCTAAAAGTATTAATCTGCTCATATATTAATACACTAGGTGCGATATAAGATTTCTCTCATGCTGGGCATGTTCATTCTAGCTCCCTGTCATCCAAGTCACACCTGATTCTCGCTGTCCAGTTGTTTTAAACCTTTGTTTGCTGAGCTAATCAGCAGCTTTTTGACTACACTAATTTTTATCAGAATAGCACAGTCCATCAAAATCAAAACATTTAGTAAACTCCTCTGTCTTCAACAAAGCTGGTTCACAAAAGCTGCTTTCATTGGAAAACATGACACCTTTTCTGTAATTTTAACTTTTGGGCTGTTGGATACCTCAGGCCTTCAAGATCCCTAGCTACACGTAGGGCCGTGTTGCCATGGGCTATATCCTAAGGTATGAGAAGCAGGAAAACTTGGAGAGATACAACTTGACATGCACCTCTGAACTGAGAACGTTCAGACTTTTTGACAGAAACTTCCTTGACTTTTAAGGACTCTCTTGTCCAATCGCCAAGTCTTCAGTAACAGCTTTGGGCATGCTCTTAAGGATATGCAGTAACCAGTTGTTCTATTTCATCCAGCTTTGAAAAGTATAAACAGAAATATTTTATTTTTTCCCTGACTGTGTATAATAATGTTTTATCTCTGCAAGTGGCTGATATTTGTCATTAGCCTTTCAAATCAGGAAGATCCTATTCTGAATTTTTCAGTTTCTCCCAACATAGAAGTTTTTAGTTTTGATTACATGTAATTGCCTGCTGTTATCTTTCTTCAAGGAAGAATACAGAGGTTAGAAGTGCTGATCAGGGTGTATTTCCAGAGTTGCTTGATTAAACAAATCAACATTTCAGAAAAATACCTTTTTATCTACAGATTCATTGCATTAAAACATCAAAATGTTTTGTTTAAATAAGAACTTTATCATAAATAAGTAAATAATTTAGAAGAATTCTATTTCAAATTTATTTCTTTTTTTATTGCTGTATTATATAACAGTATATCCCACTTTGAGCATCTTATGGAAGACGGCTGTGGAGAAGCTCAACTAATTTCTCTTGGCTTGCTCAATGAGCGCTTTTCTATTGCCATCTTGGAAGTAGAAGCATTGAGAAGTAGCAAGAAAGTGAGCAACTAGGGGCTGGTACTAAAATTGCGTACACTTTTGCAGGAAATTACAGCAGAGCTGCTTGGGAAGAGGAATTATTTTGAGGATGAGGTGGTGGGCAAAGAACATTGTCAGCTTTTCTTGCTATACAATAAAAAGTTTTCACCATACCTGAAGAAAAATTTTGTTAGGGTTGAAATGAATTCTTTCTGAAATATACAAATTTCTTACCATAATTCCAAAGATATTTCAGTGTCTTGTCCTTATTTTTGATTTATGGCTTTATTTCAGAATCCTTGCACTTTCCACTGCATGGAAATTCCATTCTTCTGGAAAATTCTATTATTTCCTATTTATATTTCCCTGTCCACTGTATCTCAGATATATAGCTTAAATGTCCATTAGATCAGCATAACATACCATAGCAAACCACTGACTATTTTAAAATGGTTGTTTAGTATTTAGCCAAAAGATTACGTAAAAAAAAACAAAAAAAAAACAAAAAAAAATTCTACTTTATTCTTTCTGACTATGAAAAAATATTGTGAAATCTAGATGTGCAAAACCCTACACTCTAGGCAACAAGCGAACAAATGGAGAATTAATAATCTTTTAATTTTAAAAAAATATTTCTATAAAAATCACATTATTTCAGACAAATATTTACATGGGAAAAAAAGAAGGACAAGATAGTAATACTGGTAATAAGTGGTAAGACCCTCAGTACATACGTTTTCAAAAAAGCTGTGTTTTGACAGAAAACAGGTTCTCTAACTCATATTTCCGTTTGCTCTGGCCACTTGTTACTTTATATCTGTCATGGCGTGCTGTCTCTTTCTGTTGTTTCTTATAGAATCATTTTCATCACATATCATTTGACTTGACCCTGTTACAGTATTCACAACCATGAATATTGATAGTACTAAGTATATGCACTCTTCTGAGTGTGGTGAGATGTAGGTGTAAGGACATCCTACTCTGCCAGCTTTGCTGCTGAAATCATCCTATAGAAAAGAAGAAACCAGCTCTCAGGAAATAAAACTATGGAAGAGGGATCCTACCCTCATGTAGCCAGAAAATCTAACAGAAAGAAAATAATATCTTCTATACTTCCTTACTGGGAATCATAATGAATGCTCATTATCTTGTGAAAAAACAAAACAAAACAAAACAAAACAAAACAAAACAAAAAAAAAACCAAAGAACAGTTGATAGGATGAATATATGACATCTTAATGATGTCATTAAGACTAAGTTTTGCTGGACAGCAGCTGGAAGAAATAAACGAAAATACGAAGAAAATTCAGGAAGAGCTTCCAGAAGGAACAAAGCAAAAAGTGGAAGTAACTTTTACAGTCACTGACTTTTCTTAAACATTTTACCTTTTTCTTGTTGGTTTTTCATTCTTCAATAAAAATGGAATAGTATCCAGTGCCAAGATAAGAAAGACTGACTACACCTTGCTGTTCTCCAGATAGCCAGCACAGCGCAGATCAAAATACTTTGTCTTACTCTTTTAAAAGTGTTTTCTCATGAGATGAGACAAGTAAGTTAATGTCAAACATAAAAATTTGGAAACTGGAATAGCTTGGAGATAATAGCTCTAACTCCTAAAGAAAGTTTCCCTCACCCCCACACCCCAAAATATTTATGCTAAATCTCTGTTATCAGGAAATTAATGCTGTGTAAAAAGCATTGACTTGTTGAAGTAAGTTTATTGCGCTCTTAGGAGCAGTCACATACTTCACTGCTTTTCTTCTGTTACACAGAATATTTATTTTTGTCTCGGGGAAATTTACTAAGGATGCAATGCTATTGTGAAACTTTTGTCCACTTCTGCCTGAGACCATACTGCACAAGGCACCTTCTTTAATTGTGCCATTTAACAAGACTCTTTCCTGACCCAGTGGAATACACTTCTGGCTTCTTTTGCCATGCTTTCTCCTCCTTCGTATAGGAATACTGTGCTAATTCACAAATGCTTGTGCTCCACTGCTTATTGGTTTGGTGTGTGAGGCCTGGAAGCTCTTTGTTTCCAAGGCTTTGAAGATGTTTGACATCATAATCTTTGATGAAACATCCTGTTTTGGAATCACCTGTACTTCTCCATAGCTTTGTATTTCCAATCTCTCTCTTGTGCACTGCTTTCCTGACTATCCATCCTTTCTTTTTTATGAATAGCCAGAATAAAGCTTATTATATCAATATGTGTGGCCAAATTTTATCTTCCCCTCCCCTACGGTACTGGGATAAATATCAACACCATTTGCGGATGGAATTTTGAAAGCTATTTATTCTCTTCCAAATTGGCTGTGGCACTGATGGTATCACACAAGATTAGCAGGGATTCTACCACTGATCCTGTCTCCAGGCTACTTTACATAGTGTGTGAATACAAAAGCTATAGAAAACATTTTTGAGTAGAAATGTATTATAAAGAGATTTGCCTGCCTTCCTAAAGATCTACACTAACCTTGGGAAGGTTTAGAAGATTTCAAGAAAAGCAATGGGAATTTTTTTTTTGCTACTAGATAATGATTATTCTTGTTGGAAATCCCTGTTTCTGAGCTATTATAGCTTTTGACCAACCTGTATATATATATTTTTAATATGTTATTTTAAATGTCAAATATAAAAAATGCAGTACAGAAGGATGTCAAATATATGGGACAGAAGTAGAAGAGGCTGGGATAGAATATGCCATGTATCTAAGCAAGACGCATTTTACACTCTTGTGCTTTTTCAGAGGTGGTATGGAATATGGATTTTGCTGTAACATGATGTAATCATATCATGCTATTTTGTCAAGTATTCTATGAAATGGAAAATAAGTCACTGTATATCAAAAGCCATTGTCTTTGACAATATTACATGCATGTCATAGACATAAAATATGCCTTTATAATAACAGTTCAGACAACAATCTTATTTAAAGCTTATTGCACTGTGTCCAGGAAGCCTTATTTTTGATTTTTGAAAGATAATTGGTTTAATCACTTGCATTATTAAAATGTATTAAAGGTGTTAGAACTGCTCTAAGAGACAGATTCACCAAGCGAATGCCATGCTTTTAAAGGTATGTAGTCTGGCAGAAATCCCGTAAAATGGAAATCAGCTCAAATTTTCAGCTTCAACACTATTTTATTTCAGCTGTTAGGAATGGCTGAAAACTGTTCCCGTATATGAATACATTTTTTTCCTTGATTTCTACTTTTAGAGTAATTTAGTCATTATACCATACATAAAATATTGGTCACTGCTCCTACAAAAAGTGCTTATATTTTTGTAAATTGTAAAGATATCTTGATTTAATAAATATCAATGACACTGTAATTGTTCCCTAAAAATGAATTTGTTTCTTAACTGTGTCAATTTCCACATTACAAATTATGCCATTGGCACATGGAAAAGTCATGCAAAAGTTAATTTTGTTGTGTGCATCCCCTATAAAATGTATCTTTCTTGATTTGAAATCTAAGGTACTTGAAAAGTATCATAAATTTGGAAAAGTAATACATCTGCTAAACACTTAAGGTTTTTTCTCCTTCACCACATTGAGCTTTGTGTAATAAGGTAGTGGAAAATGTCTTTTCTTTAGTGCAGCTGTTAAAACTTTTCCTGATTAATATTCTCTTGCAGAAATCAGGTACTGCCATGGATTTATGCTACCGATGTGTCTTGGTGCTGATAATTTCTTTTGTACTAAAGATACAACTTACAAAGATTTTATTTAATAAGGATAATTGTTGTTGAAAGGTTTGAATATTTAATATTCCTCAGATATCTCTACTGGCAAATCTAAAAATGTAAGAATCTCTGATACTTGACGATGACCTTCAGTGATGTTAGAGGGATTTATTCAAGTCTCACTCAGCAAAATGGTGCAAGGAATACAGTGTTTCATTGTTCTCACGTTGATACAGGATATAAAGATAGGGCATGCTGATGGTAGGTACTCTGGGTAACTGTTCCAGTATAGGTTTTGACTTTACTAATGCTTAACGAAGTTAGCATAAGCTAACATAAGATGGCACCCTTTAATATTCTCTTTGGGCAGGCTTGTGGGAAAGGAGTTTGCTGATGCAAAGAGAGAACCTCAGCTAGCAAACTGCCTTGTGTGTTCTGGAAGCTTCATTTGCTTTAGCATGCATGACCTGAACACCAGCTCCGTTGACTGTTAGTGATTAACTTCTCCAGAGCTGAATGAAGATTATTCACAATTACACAGAATATTTTTGGGAAAAAAATGGAAAGACAATTTCATAATCACAGATTCCATGCAAACAAGTCAGTTTAGATACTGCCCCTACAGGACAGTTTAGATATGAATACTGTCTTCTTCAAAGAAGGCGGGAAGAAGAAGCTGTGCATGAACCATCAGTGTCATAGTTAATTGAAGACATAGGTTCTCTCTCAAAATACTATTCTACTATTTTCTCAGATTGGCATTAAAGACTGGAGGAATGAAGTATAAAGAAGCTGCTGAAGATCTTTGTGCTGCTATCAATTTCCATAAATTTTTGTGGCAAAGTTAAGACATTCACAGCAATTTAAGGGTTAGCACTTTGCAGTTATACATATTCATTAACTCAGAATGTTTGTTTTCCCCCTGTTGTCATTCTCATGGGTAGCTGAACTCTTAGGGTAATGCTTTGTATGCAAGGACTTTAATTCTGTTTAATTCCACAGTGGTCATATCTATACCACACTAAGTTTACGTTTAGCTTTTTTCACTCCAGGTGTCATTTGATCAGTGGGTAAAATTTGGTTGATGTTAGCAGTGAAAATCTTTAGTTTACTCAAAGACATGTCTCTCTCTTTTTTTTTTATTATTAAAATAATTTATTTTTAATATGTAAAAAAAAAACATGATCCATTGTGGCTATTTAGATCTTTGATCCTGACCTCATCCCTGATCACTTTGGCATTGATTTACCATTATTCTTGCCTTACTAGGCAGACTAAGATAAAACCTGTTGTGTGCATTCATCTCTGCTAAAAGATAAATGTATAAGACAGGCTTTAAAAGCTTTTTAAAGAGCAAGGTGCTGGAACTGCATTCTCAATCTGCATTCTCTCCTGCTGTTTTATGGGTTGTATTGGAAATGTTCTTTTCAGAGGTCAGATCATTTTTTTTTTCCATGTGTGAAAAAAAGGACATGTCATAAATTAAAAGGCCTATAGAATAAGTTTAAGAATTAGTCCATTCCAGCTTTAGACACCCTATTCTCTTGAAAATTATGACTCATCAACACCAAGAATTATATTTAATTTCTAGAATTACAGCTACCTTAACTCTTACATATTTATGCATTGGACTTTATTAGTCAAAAAGACATGACATGACATGACATGACATGACATAAAAACTTATTCTGGTAACCAAGGAAATAGAAGTATAGCCTGCTAGAACAGAAAATATTTAGAGGAGCTCTTACCTTATTTGAAGTATCTCCAATGGCTTTGTGATATGCTCTCATCTTTTTTTATCCTATAAATTATGAGCCAACAGATGGATGTATAACATTTTCTAAACAGTTGACCAGTATCATCTTTATTTGAGAGAAAAAGAAGAAATTAATGAATTCCTTAGAACCAGATAAAGAACAGATAGCAACAGAGAAGACCCAGTATGACCAAGCGACCATGTCTACAATGAGAAAAAAAATGCTCATTTAGACGTAATATTTGAGAGTTGCCTGGCATTTCTGTGGAAACTACCCCTTTGTTGGTATTTCGATTCTCAAATGAAGAAAAGAGATATGCATCCATAATTTTCTTTCTTCGTAACTGCCACTATAAGCACATTTTAATAAATTTATGGCAAAGAATCCTGACCTTTTTCTGTTAAAATTAATTTATTCCAAGCAGACAAGTTAGGTTGGAAATTACTTCTTGGTGGATTTTAAGTAATGTTTGGAAAACAGCAAGATTATGTTAAGTAACATAGCCTTCAGTCTGTCACTACCTTTTTTGGCTACTACACAAGCTGTTTTTCCAGCAGACTCTGTCCAATATAGACAGAATAGGGATTCAAGTTATAGTGTAACGTAGGATTAAATTTGCTGCTTGGATTAGGGCCCTTACTTCCAGTTCTCCTTTGGTTTGCTGTTAAAAATAAATACATAAATAAATTAATTAATGTGTCATATCCTCTTCTCTTTTATAGAGCTTTGTGACAGGGATAAACCATATTCTTCTGCAATTCTTATTAGCTGAAGGCTCAGTGATCAGGTGCCATATTCTTTCCCTCATTTATTCAGCACTGTATTAACTTCTGTTGTCTCTTGACTGATTTAAAGTTAGTTTAACATTTGTAGGCCACAGAGAAGATTACAACATTTTCGTTTATGTTTTGAAGACTTTCGCTCAGGATTTTGATTATGACTGTCCAGTCATGGCATTCCAGATATGGAAGAAAAGTCAGAAACTCTTGGTCAGTCGTTGTGTGTCACTTTCAACATCTAAACTGAAGACGTGCACTGTTTTATTATCCTTGACACCGTACAGACATGGAGACCCATAACTTTGCATGTGTCTAAGACCACATGGATATATAGTATGCCCAACTAGCACAGTGTCAGAAAGCATTAGAAGCTGTAGCTTCAATTTTCTTTAGCCATCTACAGTGTAGTCAACACCTGATCTAATCGTGACAGATTAGTCAATGGAAGAAAATAGGCAATTCTAGGGTGAGGTTAATCTCATGCTAAAGTGAATGAGTAAAATAGGTCAGATGAATTAGGCCACAAAAATACCTCTTTCTTTCTGTTAACTGGACAGGGAACTTTAACAGATATCTCAGAGGAAGGTATTTAAGGTTAGTTGAGATGAAACTCACTATTCTTCCTTGCAGTTCCCTGAGGGACTAAATACAGGATACATTCTGATTATTCATAACACAGTCTGACAGGCCTGAACATTGCACAAAAGCAGTTCAGACTGCCACTTTTTTAAATAAAGGAAGATACGGTTAGTGTTTCTGTGTCACTTTTCATAGCAGCTTGTAGTGCCTGTGGTATCCCACAGTGGACAATCAGTCATCGTCCTGATGTCCTTTCTGGCAAGATTGCTGGACAAGGAATAAATGGAGAAAGGAGACAGCAGGAGTCTCTCAAGACAGTGAAAAACACGGATATTTGCAGTACTTCTTTGGTATAAGATCTCTTTCTCCCTCTGTTAACACCTTATGTAAGATGGATGCAGTGATGAATGACTTAAGATTTTCATAGTTGGTGGGTTTAATTTGAAATCTATCATTAATAATTTTAAGGAATGGGCTTGTCACTTCGTCAATTCCAGGTATGCTCACTTTCCTGAAAAACTTGTTTTGCACTACTGAAAGCTATAACTGCTCTATTCCTGTTATTTCTATTAAGCTTATAAAGGTGTTTCAGACTATTAATGGCATAGAGTGAATCATATTTGCTCTTTATTGTATAATGAAAAGTGATTGTTTCCTGGAAGAAGCTAAGGCAGATGATATTTCTAGAGTTAAAATTTGAACAATTAAGATTTGAATGACACAATGTTACTGATTTGGGCTGTCCCACTTGAAATCGGGAAAGAATTAGTGAACTAATTTAACCTTGTGGTTTATGGTATCATCACGCATCTCTTTGCTCTCCGGCGAATACACATCAGGGGAATATTGTGCTGCTCTCTTTTCCCTGTGTAATTACACAGTAAAAGCAAGATAGCATATAATAGCTACTATCATGATGGCAATACACCTTCATGAAGCCTTTTTCGTTATCTTGTTATTTATAGAGAAATTAGTCATTTTGACAAAGAAGCAAATGCCTTAAATTGTGTTATCCCTTCTATACCCAGTTATTAAATCAACAGATTTTCTGAGACAACGGAGAATTGTTGATCCTACCTGAAAAAAAAAAACATGCAAAATAATCTAAGAAGCATCAAAAGGAAAAAAAAAAAAAAAAAAAAGAAAACCCTAACGTACTTTATTTTTTATCTTTTGTTGGCAATATCATTCGACAAGAACTAGTGGGCTACACTGATCTATGTGGCTACAAGGTACGTATGGGTATGTCAGCTTTGATGGAGATAAATTGGTGCCATTCTTTACACCCAATGGAGTGCAAAGTGACATCTCCCGCTTTATTGCCTATCTTTCAGTACTAGATTGCTGGTAACATTTTCTGCATTTTCAAGCTCTGATTCTAAGTTTGGCTAAAGCTTCTGCATGCCAGCTGTGGTGGCACGTAGATGGATATCACAGTTACTTATTCCTCCCAAATTATTCTGGTATAGGAATAACCTATGCAGGATTGATTTCACTTAATTTTAGATATCTACATCACAGATGCCTACATTTGAGGCAGCCACTTTCTAAGTGGGCTACTTCTAGGAGACAATAATTTTTATTTTTTTCTGCCTTGCAGAAACTGATGAATTTTACCCACAGATTTTTTTTTTTTTTTTTAATAAATGTTGACTATGTGAGTATGCAGGAAAACTCCAATGAGATCTTTTGATTAGTAGAAATTTACTTTTGTACTGATGAAGGATATTCAGTGAGTCATTATCTGGACCATTATGGTCTGCATGAATGGCTCTCAGATCACTTCTGCCAGTAGTTGTCGGCCCAGGAACTGACTACCTATGTGGCATAGGAGATGTGAAATCTGCATTAAACATTGAATCTAGTCCAGGAATGATCTAAGCAGCATCAGAAATTAGAAAAGATCAGCCTGTCATTTCTGCCACTGAGACCACTTTAGGGCTTTTGTCCAGTGGGAGCATGTCTATACTAGTAAATTAAGTGATTCTAGGAAATGTTTCCGGGTACCCAAACTGGATTATCTTTGCTGTCGAATTATCAAAGTGGCATTGGCACTGCTCTGTTCTAAGACAGGCCAGGAGTCATTCCGAGACAGGGATTCAAACTGCAATAGGCAATTTGGATATGCCAGCCTACTCTGGGCAATGTAGAAGTTTCATAATGTGTTTGTGGACTATTTCACAGCAGCTAGACTCACTGCCTGAAAATATTCCTGGTCATGTTTAATTTACTCACCAAGATGTAGCCTGAGTGGATGATTATGGATGATTCCTGATAAAGATAACCTGGTTGCATTTTCTGAATTTTTCCCAAAGGTTGGCTGGAGGCTGCCCTGCTGGAAAGCAGCTCTGTGGAGAAGGACTTGGGAGCCCTGGCAGACTGCAGGCTGACCATGGACCAGCAATGCGCTTTTGTGGCCAAAAAGACAATGGTATCCTGGGGTCCATTAGGAAGAGGGGTTGCCAGTAGGTCGAGGGGGTTGAGTAGAGGGGGGAGCCCTCTACTCAACCTGGTACATCTCCACATCTGGGGTACTGGGTCCAGATTGAGGTTCCCCAGTGCAAGAAAGACATGGAGCTACTGGAGCGAGTTCAGCAGATTGCTACTAAGATGTTTAGGGGACTGAATCATCTCTCTTATGAGGAGAGGCTGAAAGAGCTAGGGCTATTCCGCCTGGAGAAGGTAGGACTCGGTGGGGATTTTACCAATGCGCATAAGTATTTGAAGAAAAGATGTAGAAAGAATGGAGCCATACTTTTTTTCAGTGATGCCCAGCAACAGAATAAGAGGCAAGAGGAACAAACTGAAACACAGGAAGCTCCCACCTGAACATGAGGGTTTTTTTTTTTTTTTTTTTTTTTTTTACTGTGAGAGTGATAAAGCACTGGAACAGATTGCTCAAGAGACATTGTGGAGTCTCCCTACTTGGAGATATTCAAAAACTTTCTGGACAAAATTCTTGGAAATGTGTTCTTAGGTGACCCTGCTTGAGCAGAGGGGCTGGGCTAAATGATCTCCCGAGGTCCCTTCCAACATATGGAATCACGAATTCAATGATTCTGTGAAATTTATGTCCAACCCCCTGACTTTTAGAAATATTCTGGAATCAGAGTCATTAGAAAGGTGATATATTTAACTATTTTTTCTGACTTATAACTTTCACTGTTACTGAAAGTGTCAGTAGCTTACTTTCCCTGTGCACACTGAGGAACAAAATAACAAATGTATCTAAGTGAATACTGATTTGCACTGAAAATAGTTTCTATTTACAAGTGCTATATGAATAGATACGGCCACCACTTGATCTGACTGCACTGAGTTTTCCATGCATTAATTAATGTTTCTGAGCATGAATTAATATTTCTTCTACTCACTCTCATTCTTTTGCACCAGCTTGACTCTGATCTCCTTCTGCCTAACCCTGAGAATCTCCCTTCATCACAAATGGAAAAGAAGTCCTTTGCAATCAGAGATCTATCAAAATTCATTAATACTGTCACTATAAAACCATAACCTCTGGAGATAATTTAAACAAAATTTAAAAAGAGAAATTTCATAGTGGGTTGGCAATATTGAATCACAAATAAGATTCAGTGTCCTGTTATATTTACATAACATAAAAATCTCTCAGGTAACATTCATTTTTGAGACACGCAGCTTATATGAGCAATTATCTCTGACCCTTTCTTGAATACACCAAACAAATTAGCATTTCTCAGGACAAAAAAAGATGTTTTTATTTTAGCAATTAAAAGGACAGAACAGAATATAATCTCTCAGAATAGAAATCCACAAAGAGTGTCAGTAGTCCTCCCGATAGGAATTATTCATGAATTATGTCAACCTTTTTCAGACAAATTCGAATTCTTAGAGAGTGAGAGAGAGAGAGAAGAGAGAATGGGACCCAGATAAGTAGCAGCAGAAAATTTTCAGTCCATTTCTTAAATACAGAGGCCTGACAAGTGAGGTAAGGATTCAGCACCCAACCTAGGAGTGCTAGACAACACTTTCTAATGTCTAACTATAAGCAATGACATATCTTCCAGAACAAAGCCCCAAAGGAGGCGGCTAATGAATTTAACATCCAGTACTGAAAACTATGGGATTGTTCTCTGTCTGGGATAAATTGGTGTCACTCACCTTAAGTTTAATTCTATGAGTTTAGATACTTTTTATTTCTTTACTTCTTCCTTGCTTGTCATCATCCAGATAAATGATAGAACTTTAGCCTTGTAACAAGTTCCTTTCTCACTCCAGGGTTCAGGAACTTTCATATAATTAGGGAGGTCATTTTGTATAATTAGGGAAAGATTTCATATTTCCAAGACGAACAATACAAAGCCTGTACTGACTGCAAGTTTTATTTTTTGCAATAAATACAAATAGGTGAAAATACTGACTCAGCCTGTGGAGCAAGAATCAAAACCCATGACACTCCTCCCAGCTTTGCACAATAATCAGTGGGTTGAACTGTGTTACTCTCTTTTTAGTACAATGTATCCTGAATTTAGTGTTTTTTTTTTTTTTAATATGAACAGCTTCAGCAACTAGAAGATAGAATTCATTTTCATTTTTTTCACTGCAAGTAATCAATGAAGTTATGGGAAAAGATACCAGTAAGTACCTGCAAGCATTCATAACAGTCTCCATCTTTTACTTGTTTTGTGTAAAGGGTGGAATTACCATGACTATCTCTTCCACCTGCTTATTTTTTGTCTTTTGTTTCTATTCTTCTATTTTGTTTTTAAAAGAATTAACAAGCGAGTATTTCAAAATGCACATTCTGAGCAGGCTGGCAGGATCCTTCTCCCAGCCCTTTCTTGGTCACTGAAAATCCAGAGAATGGATTGGATTTTAATATATGCTTCTCATATCATTTAAAATCAGCTAGACCACAAACTCTGTGGTTCCAATTATCCAAGTTTCAGGTGCCAAAGTCTCCCCTTGAACTTTGTAAGGAACTTAGGTGTTCATTTCCAACGTTCAACAAATGAACAACGTTCATTTCCATTCCAGTCTCTTTGTGTCGTGTGGAACCTTTTCTCTCCAGTAAGTAGAACCCTAGAGGTGGTAGACTCAGACTACCTACATCTAAGTATGTTTTAGAGTTTCGTATTTTAACACTAAGAGAATTTGGGTCTCATTTTGATTAATCTTGATTTAATTTTACACTAATGAGATTTTCCATTGATTGAAAGCGTAGAAAGGTAGACCATTGTAACATTAATTAGGAGTTTTGTTCCTTTCCCAAAACCTGAATGCTGTGAGCTAAAAACCTCCCTCACCACTATTTCTGTGGACAAGGAGATGCTGTGCTGAGAAGGAAAGTGGTGTCACAGGTTTGAGGTTTGTCTCAGCTTGAAATCAGTGCTGAGATGACAAATCTAATAAGTATACCGGAGGTGATGACTAGTGTGACAACAAAGCTGTACAGACAAGATCAGCCTTGCTTCAACCTGCCCCTCTTCCACGTTGGTGTCAGGATAGCTGCAACAGAGATCAGGCAGGACTGCAGGACACAGATGATACATGGGGTAAGGAGCTGGGTGTCCCTTGAGCTATGTTGCCACAGATAAACATTAACATGGAAGGCAGCTAGTGTAAACCCAGATTAGATATATCTATGAAATGCAGAGCCACATCTGTTTTTATACTGTAGACTGTTTTGGCTGAGGATATAAATGCTTATTTCCTTCATGTCTTAACAGGCATCACTGTATTAGAAATGACTGTCTGTCATTATTTTTTTCCAGGTTTATCTCACCTTAACTGTTCTCAGTCTTGTCCCTGGCCCTAAAAAAATAATATAACATGATGAGGATGATTGAGATCATCTAAGAGGCAGAAGAGTGTTTGGGTCTCTAACTGGAGACACCAAAAGGACTGTATTCAGTACTGTTTCTTCTTACCTCATTGCTTCTTTGTGTCTGGAATAGCAATTTGCTGTCCCATTACAGATATGTTGTGAGAATTAATTTGATAATGCCTTCAAACACTCAGTATAGTGGTCCTGGAGAGATAAAGGGAAGGTCATGCAAACAGGAAGGAAAGAAATCTGTCATTTTTCCCAATAAGCATTCCAGTTGTCAAAGAGTCTAGATAAACCATTTGTATTTCAAACTGTCCTAATAATCTTTATCATTTTTTCCATATTATTTAACACTAATCATTATATCAAAATCCCTAAATCTGAACTCACTGTTTGATCTGAGCACTTCATGAATTGCTAAGTCTCTCTCCCTCTCCCTCTTGCTCTTCACTGAGGTGTCCACTTTCTAAATCTCACTTATCTGAAACTGGATAACCTTAGAGTCATAGAATCATAGAATCATAACGGTTGGAAAAGACCTTCAAGATCATCGAGTCGAACTGTAAAATCATCACCACCAAGCCTGTTAAACCATGTCCCTAAGTGCCTCATCTATATGTTTCTTAAGCACTGCCGGGGACGGCGGCTCCCATCACTTCCCTGGGCAGCCTGTTCCAATGCTTCACCATTGTTTCTGAGTAGATTTTTTTCCTAATATGTAACCTGAACCTCCCTTGACACAACTTGAGGCTATTTCCTCTTGTCCTATCTAACAGTAGTTATTTTGGAGAAGAGATAGATCCCCACCTTCCTACAACCTCCTTTCAGAATGATAAGGTCTCCCCTGAGCCTCCTCTTCTCCAGACAAAATAATCCCAGTTCCCTCAGCCTCTCCTCATAAGCTTTGTGCACTTGTGAATGAAGTTCAGTAACTAAGCAGTGGGCACTGGTGTTTATGGAGCCCAGAAAGTCCTGGGTAGTACGTATCTGGTCAGATGGATTTATCTAATACACTTCAGGTATGCATTATTATGATTTGAGAGCAAAGAAATTCCTTCCTTTCAACTTGATCGCATTTCTGCCCTGTGAAGGATGCATCAATTAAAAAAATTCACAGAAGTGCCAGATACAAGTCATTACCCTAGCCACCACCCAGTCAGTTTGAGAAAATCCTTCATTTTTATTCCAGTTTGTCTGTCTGTAGAATTCTGCTCTGTATAACTGAACAGGTTGATATCTCCCAGAAAAAAAAAAAAAAATAGAGATGGTGTGTCCTCTGCACAAGAAATGTTGGGAAAGGCATTTTGAGAACAAAGTTGCTGAAAATATTGTGAAAGGGCAATGAACAAATGAAGTAGAGAAGAAATGATGAACAAAACATAGAAAGAGAAAATATAGTGAATTTTAGATCCTGACATAGGGATGGAAGAAGAACATATATAATAAGTGATAAAAGAAAACTAAGGATTAGTAGCCACTCTTGTTCTTAAAGAAAGCATTTATCTGGAGACTCATAAAACCCCTGAAAGGCAGAAAGGTCCATACGTGGTGCACATTGAGCAAATGATGTGGAATGGGGGAAGGCAAGGCACTCCTGTGTCTGCAATCAGTCGGTAAAGCAGATGCAATGAGGTAAATCAGTCTTATTTATATACTATTACAGCAGTGCCTGACATTTCACAACCTTGGGGAAGACTGCCTGCAGGAGAGAGTAGTTATTGCTCAGAGACCAATGAGTTGATTATCTTCACACATTTCTTGCTGTTTTTAGTATAATTAAAATAGTGGAGTTAGTCATTATTTTAAATTCTGCACTGGGACAGTTCTTTTTAGAACAAAGGCTGACATGTAAGACGAAACTAAAGCACTTTAGCCAGGTTAGAGCTCAAAACATGTTGACTGTGGGTCTCTGCTAATCCATTTTAGTACCTTGGCTGAAGTACTTTAGTGAGATTGATTTAATCCTTCACAGTCTTCTTGCCACTACAACACCAGATCTCCTTTCCCAAGGTTATCCTTCTGTCCTCAGGTTCCTCTGTGAACAGGGGGACAGAATATAGAACTTTAAAGCTTCTGGATACTCATGTTTATGTCTGAGCAACCGATCACATTTACAGTGCTCCCTAAAATAACTGATTTGTGTGAGTGTGTGTATGTACAAACAGCATTTTATGGTCTTATAAAGGGTTGGATCAATAGTTTTATATTATCTTAGATAGTGTAGTTAAGGTATTTACTATTTTCTGAAGGTATTAGCTAACACAGGCATTCTATAAGTGCTATCTGTACTTATTTTTTTTGCTTAAATGAAGTCTTTAGTGCACTTTCTTGGATTTTTGAGAAAAAAAAAATTGTAAAGTGACTTGACTGATCTTAGAATCATAGAATCATAGAATGCTTAAGGTTGGAAGGGACCTCTAGAGATCATCTAGTCCAACCCCCCTGCACACGCAGGGTCATCTACAGCATGGGGCACAGGACTGTGTCCAAGTAGGTTTTGAAGATCTCCAGAGAAGGAGACTCCACATCCTCTCTCTTGGCAACCTATTCCAGTGCTCTGTTACCCTCACTGTTAAGAAATTTTTCCTTAAGTTCCTGTGGAAATTTTGGTGTTTCAGTTTGTGGCCGTTTCCTCTAGTCCTATCAGTGGCCACCACTGAGAAGAGGCCGGCCAGCCCCATCACTCCTCACTGCCTCCCTTGAGGTACTTATTTATAGACACTGATCAGGTCTCCTCTCAGCCTTCTCTTCTTCAGGCTGAACAGGC
>VZSV01000139.1:1414677-1459272 GCA_013398735.1 Nothocercus julius
AGAGGGACAGGACAAGGATATATCTGTTTGCCAATGAATCTCCCATTCTGCCGCAGTAGTTAATTTATGAGCGTTTTGGCCTGTTTTAAAGGTATTTTACAGAAAAGGAGTTGCTTTGGAAACGGTTAGGTTGAGGAGAGAGTGTCCATTGAGCCTGACAGCCTGAGGAAAACTATACAAGATGGCAACGTATGGTAAATATACAGATTTACCATAAAGGAGACAGGCATTGTGAATGTCTTCATCTATGGGAAAAAGGTTAGTCAGAGACTGTGTATTGATATGCAACATAAAATCCACTCTTTGATCAAGATTTCTTCCCTAAAGAAGCCTAATATGTCTAATAAATTGAATTTAGGCCCTTTAACTGCAGTAGAGGCTAAAATTCAAGCCAACACTCAGAAATAAATTTATTAATCTTTAGTTCTGTTTATGTATGTGTTTGTTGTCTCAGAGAAAAAACTCATGATGGGTTAGATTGCATTGCCACTTTCTGCTCTATATTAGGAAAGCTGTGAGAAGTTCTGAATCTCAGAGGCTGATAATGGAACAGAATATCTTTGTGAGAGCATTTTAAAAATATCAAGCATTGGTCTAACTCTCCGCGTCCTGAAAAAAAAAAATAATACTTTAATGAACTTGTTCATTCTCATTGCTAATCACTCATCACTTCATGCTAGGATCATGCTTTAAATTTGGACTAGTAGTGAATGAAAACTATCACCATCTGGCACAATATTTTTTTGCTTGCTTTGATAAACTAAATCTTCTTTTCAGAAACAGGAGCATAAATCCACCCACCACACCCGGACCCTTTCGTGCTGTAATGGCAGGAAGTCCAAGAAGGCACAGAGGCTACGATTACAACACAGAAGCCACTAGTCTCTGGGAGTGACTCCTGACTCTGCCAAATGATGCTGAGCGGTGCAGCTGCTCTGTGCTCAAGGCTAGGCCTCTTGCTAGGCCAGTCTGGAAGCGTACTTTCTATAAGGAAAGGCCTATGTATATAATATAGTGTATGTATTTCAGCCTGCCAAACATTTTTATATATACATACCATGAAACCGAGGGAAGTTTGCATGCCCTATGATGTGGTATGTGAAATATGAGATTGTCTGAGGGTACAGATATCCTGGGATAGTGTGAGAGGACTTTTTAACATGGGCAAATTCAACTCTGATGCCATCTCCTCCATCTAATTTTCTGTAATCTCTTCCTGGAATCTCTCAGAACCCAACCCAAATTTAGTTTCAGAGGAACTAGCTCAATTTTTGAATTAATAACTGTGAAGGAAGTGTAAGTGACAGGACAGAAAGGAAGCAGAACACAGGTTTGATGTGTAGGAGCCTTCGTTGGCTCTTAGTCCATAAAGTTGGCACCACTCTTTGGCCCTGAAGATGGCTGTCGTGCATAACTGATGTCTCACTCCTTTTCCTTCTCCTCCTTTCTCTCAAAAAGGAGATTGTATCCATGTCCTCAATAGAAACAGCTGCTTGCAAGTATCTGAACATTGTGTATGAGGGCAATAGTCAGCATAGCCTGAGAGGATGCTTATAGCTAAAAAAAATGTGTTTTTTTTTGTTTGTTTTGTTTTTTTTCCTGCTAGTATGAACATAATCAAGAAATTGTGTTTTTTACAGATGCCTATTCCGTATACATAGAAAGGGAAACAGTTTTATTTTTAAGGAATAAATATTCAATAAATATATAATTTTAATTAAGCACAACAGATACATTCAAAATAATTATACAGCCATAAGATTTCCTGTGAATATAATATCCTCTCCTAATTGCTTTAAACTGCAACTCTCAAACACTTACTTTTCAATAACCATTTTAAAACTAAAATAATTTCAATTATATTTTAATTGCCTTCACATTTAAAATTCCTCTTTAAAAATAGTAAGCTATGCTTATATGTTAAGTCAACAGCACATCCCTACTTATATGTTTTGGGTAAAATATAAAGCAATAGAAAAACTAAGTAGTTGTCATTATCTCATAATCACCTCAAAGACTAAGTGTAAAAAGTAAAGGACAGATAAAAAAGTACACTAAAGAAGAGCTGTAAATTTAAGTTAATTTTTAAAAAAGAAGGAGAAAAAATGATGGGGGGAAAAGTCTCTCAAACTGGAAAACTTCCAGCTGCATGATTATAAGCAGGAAGCAGATAATTCTTCACAAAGAAAGATAACATCCATTCAGGAATTATTTCTGGATGAAATTATACTTCACTTTAAAAAAATAAAAGCCACGTTACTGGAAATAGCCACAAGCATATTTGTGCTTCCATTAATGTCTAAGTATTTATAGAGTTAATTTTCTAAGAATTCGTCATCTTGTTCCTTCCGTGTTTGCTATTTAAACAGGAAAAGTTCCCAGTCTCTGATGAGGCTCAGGGCTTAGCTTGTGTTAGATGCTCTCTGAGCGCAGAGCAGTAAGTATCTTTGGTCCCTGTGCTATAGGATACGGCAGGAATTAATGCTGCCTAGAATAAGAGCTGTTGGGGGTCTTTTTTTGATGTTAGCTTCTTGTGTCAAGACAGTTGTTCTTTAAAAAAGCATATCAGAAAGGGGATGTTATGGGACAATCCCAACTCTAATGTCAAATCATAGCCTCAGTCAAAACACACGACCAACACATTGCCTCAGGTAAAATATCCAACTGAGTGGAATCTAATAAATCTTTAGATTCAGTTTATTATTTTTCTCCCTGAAGTTACTGTTAGTACTTGAGAAAGAAGGAAAAAAAAAAAAGGGAAGGAAAAAGTGCCTGTATTTTTCAACCTTGTTGGTAGCCTGCTGATTTTCCATAGTCTGTTGTGCTCCCCTGCTTATCTTCTATTCTGCTTCAGCAGTTTTAACAGGTATATGTGGATCATTGGGCTGGCTGCTTTCCATGTGTTCTGAACACGCTTAAGACTGATATCTATGGCATTTTGTTTTCTACTACAGAAATAGGATCTTATTTTCCATTAAGGAGCAGATCTGGCCTTAGACAGTTTAACCTAGAAAGTAACATCAAAAGAACTCTACTGGCTGGCCTTCAACCACCAAACGATGGAAATTCATAGTTAAAAATAAAACCTGTGAAACCTGAGTTCAGCAGTGCTCTCTGTGGGTAGTCTTAAGGCAATGACAAAGCATGAGTGGGCAGCAGAGCTTTGATTTTTTTCTGTGCTATCTAGTTTGTTTCAGTCAGCAAAGTAATATTCTTTTCATTAAATATTTAATTTGAATTTTCCACATTTAACTGCAATTTTTTTTAACTTGATAAGAACTCTTGTGTGCTCGGGGCCATTATGATTGTATTACCGTGTGGTGCTAAATCTGCACCTTTCTCTCTTTCTTTTCTTTCTCCTTCTTTTTTCTTACTCACTCTTTCACTTTCTTTGGCTTTGTTTCTCTCCGTTTTCCTCTCCATCTTTCTTCCCTTGATGACCACTCATCTTCTCAATTAATAATATTCTGCATGTACAAAGACTGAAATAAAGTCTGAAACAGAGCACATTATAGGAAACGTCTCTCCTATTTAATTTTTGGTCTATTTTCTTTTTTCCTCTAGTGAAGTTATCTGGCCCCTGATTTGGAGCTTATTGATAAGGACTGCTTCACGATAAGAAAGGTATGTAGGAAATTCTGGGGAAAAAGCACTTGACGCAAAAACTCTTAATGCCAAAAGACATTCCATAGGAGAACCCGGCAAAGAAAAAAGATATTATGGTTCATTTTACTTACCTATTAGAGCTTGAATTTCTGTTCTAATGACCTGTTACTTTGTTCTATCTCCAGCAACATCAGCAATTCACAAAATATAGCAGTGATCAAGGCAATTTTTATTAGTCACATGGTGAATACATGGCTCTGTCTGTCAAAGGCTCCCTTTCATTCACACTAGTAATAATTTCTTCTGCATTAAGCAGTCTATTCGTACAAGTGGAGGTCATTAAAGCTCCTTTGAGAGCCTAGGGAGTAGACTTGGATGAGTTCCACCTGGATATGTTGCTTTCCTCATGTCAAACATGGAATATTATTTCTGAAAAATGTTTATAACCCTGAAGGTAAGGGAAGAAGGATGATATTGGCGTACTTTCTCCAAAATCTTATTCATCTCTGCTAAGGATTTACTTTATGCTTTATACACTATTTTTTCCCCATAAAAAAAAGAATCTCCCCCTATAATTTCAGACTTCTGAGTCATACTATGACTATTGTCAGTTCAGTAAAATACTCAACCTGGGACTGAAAGAAGAAGCAGTATATTTTAGGTTACCCCTGCAACTACCTACTTCCAGGCTGGAAATACCCCCGGTATTGTCTGCATATCTTTAAAGGAACTAGCTTATCCCAGCATCCCTAGATCTTGAAGAATGCTGTCTCAGATTCTGCAACTTAGATATTCTCTCTCAACTGGATACTGAGCATTTTGATCGGTATATAACATTCTAGATCTCAGGCCTGGTGTAAAGGAGAAGGATTAGAGTAATAAATCATCAGTGATATTTATACATATTATATATATTTTGGTGTCAATAACAATAACTTTGATGGAAGATGTAACTGAAAAGTAAAATGATTTTTCATATGTCTGAAAGCTTCCTTAGTACTGATAGCTGAGAGATCTAAAATAAATATATATACTAAGATTACTTTAAAATAATATCTTCTGTCTTTAATAGCTAATCATATCAGTGTATGCTTTATTGTCCTGGAAAGCTCGTATGGTAACATTGTTATTCATGTTCATTACGATAGTGCCTCAAGAAAATTTGAATTCCAAAGAGCTTGCAAGCTAAACAAAAAAGACAGACACAGAGTAGGGAATAACAGATACTAACACAGCCCCTTCATACTCCTGCAACGCTTTGGTTGAGCTGCTGCAGATGACTGTTGCTAATTAAGGCTTCTCTTGGCTCTTCGGATAGACTCTAACATAATCTTGAGTCGTCTCATCTTGACACTACACCTAGTCTTCCTTCCCACCCATTGATGTCTCTTCTCTTTTTCTATGTTCTTTTCCTCAAAGAGGAATAGGGATACAAAAACTTTTATGTGTACTAGTGCCAAACTCAATGACTTAGCAGCCAGAGAACAACTGACTTTCAATAGGATTTAGGCTCATAAATGATTTTTAACAAGTCCTTCCTGGGTAGTCTTCAGTGTGGTGCTGTCTGATAAGTGCCCCTTAATATCTCCTCTGAGCCTGGATCAATCAACTGCAGATTAAGACAAGTAGGAAGCAGATGTCCAGGTTGATTGGTGAAATTTTGAGCTTTTTTAAATTGTGGAAGGGATTATTTGCTGTCCAGGAGCAAAATTCAGACAGCCTATTTTAAATCCAAGAGAACAGAAAAACGAACAACTTAATTTTGGAATTATGCATGTTCAATTGATTATTTTACGGCAAATTTTTCTTCTGGGCTAAGGTGATATTAATTTCTGGACTCAATATAAATGTTTGTATTGTTCATTATTAATTAACTATTATTAATTATTAGAATGGTCCCTTTGCTGATGTCAGATTATCACTACCCCATGCATACTGGCTTAAGAGTCAGCAGAATGTAGGAACCCTTTCCAAGGGTTAGGGTAAAATCATGTTTCCATTCCAAAAATGATTTCCAGGAGTACGTGGAAATCTCTCAGGTAATCTGTGGATGCTGATGTGAATATGAGAAAAAAGCCTGTGCCTGGGAAGAAAATAGGAAAATGCAGCCCAAATCTAATGAGTGATGCTGAAGGAGGTGTTTGCATTCCACGAAAGAGCAGGTGTTCAAATACAGCTTGTTCATAAATGATAGTTTCTGGGAAGTATCCTGATCAGTGTAGCTATAAAACATGTCTTTCTCTTAGTGCAGGCTGTACAACAAGACAAAGTACCTAATTCTAACACCGTATGTGATCCTATGGGGATGAAGCTTTTAGTTTCCAGTGCATTATGATGTTCTAATTCTGGGAAGAATTCATCTGGCCATCTTAAGCTTAAACTTTCTGTGTAGTCAGTGGAAAGAAATATTAATTTTTAAGGTTAATTTATCTTACTGGATCTGCATTTTCTTAGAAAACTCACCTCTCTCCATTCACCCTTATGACTGTTCTCTTAACTGCTTCTAAGGAGAGTCTAGCTTAGATGTAATCATTTAAATTTTTACATGTTTTAAGTCATATGAATCCCAATCTGTAAATATGACTATGTATGTCTGAACATGCAACTTTAAATAGTAAATGAGAAAATCTTTTCTTTGTGTCTCTTGTGGCTGCTTGGAATACATTGGCTATGAACATAAGATAATCTGAAAAACTTATTTCTACAGTATCTACATCTACAGGAATTGCCTTCAAAAAGGGTTCAAATTCTGTTATTACTCATAATCACACAAGTTAAAAATGGAAATTCTGATTAGATCAAATTGCTTAAATTTCAGAAGAGCTGAGATTGTTTTGTGAAGTCAAAGCTGATTTCCTACAACAAGCTAAAACTGTTGTATTTGTTTTCCAACATCTGTGAATTCATAATCAGAACATGTTAAAAAGCAGCTCAAATTAATAATTTATTTAGTTTCAATACTGTTTTTTTTATTTTATTGACAGTTATTATTGACAATTATTTTTATTTTATTTATAGACCAAAGATGAAAACTTTCTAATCTACAGCTTTGCTCTTTGATGATATTAAAAGCCAATGATTGTGACAATAGAACAAATTCTTTTTTTTCCTATGACGAAGGGTAGGAATTGACCAGAGACAATTTATTTGCTCAGAAGGGTCTCTAAAGTCATCCTGAAATCAATTTCCTATATCAGAGCTTCGAAGGGTGATGAGACAAAATACTTACTTTAAAATATTGTAGTAAATATTTAGTATAATAACCATCACAGGGTAGCATTAACATAAATTAAATTTCTCCTTGCTGTTTTTTGTCTTCTACTTGATGAGCAATTTCAAATTGCCTTCAGAAGTATCAAAAGGTGAGAGGAGCAGAGCAGGATTCACAGAGGTTGAACTTTTCCTCTCATTAGGATTTTGCCCCATTCTTTACAATTACACTTTGTCTAGACAGTTGGCATGTAAGCCTATCTATTTTGATGGCCTTATTTCAAACCTGAGTTACTGGTGATGTTACTAGCCAGTTCTCTCAAGCCCTATGGAGTGAGAAGACTAATAGGAGAGAATGATGAATGAATAGAGAGGCAAGGCTCTAGACTAATTATAATTTAGAAAAAGAAAAGACTGAGGAAAGAAAGTAGTTCTTTGCCATCAGGGAAGGGAAGAAATATGAACATTTTTGGATCATGCAGCTCAGATGACTTAAAGCAATTCATAACCAACTACTAAAATAGAATATACTGTCAGCAAACAGCAGAGGTACAAGGTATGGTAACTGAAAACAGTTTTGTCAATGTATCTTCCACAATTTAGTGGAGTAATAAAATGCATGTGTTAAACTGTATAATATTCAGAAATATGGGTCAAGTGAAACTAGAAGTATGCTACTACTGTAAAGTAATTTTGCCAAGAGATGCAGGTCTCTATTAAGGGAAACTGTGTTTACCATATTAACTCCTTGATCTTTTTTGTTTTAAAGATAGAGGCATCTGGGTATAAATGCACCTGGCCTTGACATTAGAAGCCACAAGCAGGAAGCCAACATATTTCTCTAGGTGTTTCATCTTTATGGGATCATAGCCTTTTCATTGCCTAGTGCTACTTCTCTCATGTCCTAATGTTTTGAAAAAGTGCTTTAGTTATGAAGTGTCACTGCACTGAATCATCTCTCTAGACAGTTTGTTTTAACATAGGTTTTCTGTAGCTATGCTTTTTTTTTCGTACAGTGACAGACTTCATCAGTGGTTACCTGGATCAGTGCTAACCCAGGGGTCTCCATAGAATATCCTGATATTCTTGACCAAAAAGAGGACAATTTTCTAAGTCAGTTTTGATCAAAAATCTGTGTCAGGAAACATTGTGCAGCCAGCTCTGTTCTTAATGCAGTGGAGCACAGTTGAGATATGGTGCTGAACCTAGTACAAAGATACCATATGTGGACAGATGTAAACTCAAATTCATGACCTTCACAAAGCCCTTAAAGACTTCCTTTATGATCACATTTTCCATATTGGCTTTTTTCTAGCAACAGAACCGGTATTTGTCTATTTAAATGCCCTTCATATTGCTGTTTTGATAGAGCATACTTCATTTCTCATTTCATCATAATTTGAGTTTATAGTATTTTTATATATGGGTTATAATTTTTATTTATTTATTTTTTCTCCAGCCTAAAGGTCACTCTTGGTGAGATTAGTTCTTTGTGTGATTCTCAAAAAATTCTGAAACAAAAAATAACTAGTCCTGCATCAGTAAAGGATTTTAATGTCTAATAAAACATGAACTGTAGGAAAAAGAATATGTCATTGGGGAAGCCTTATCCTTGAATGTGTGTTGGGAGGTTTTAGCTATTAATACTAGGGTTAAAACATCAGCAGTCTGGACTAAGTTTGGATCTGATATTGACACTTTGTGTTCCATGTTCACAGAAAGGAGATAGTCCTTGGTAATGTGTAGTGTGGAAATGTCTCTGGTAGACAAGTGCAGGCAGTCTGGATATGATTCATCTGGTTACACATAATCATTCAGAATTATCTTAGATACTCAGGGTACCCCTCTAACCTCCAGCTGCTGCTTTCCATGTGTCCTGGCTCTCAGCTCCACATTCACATCTTAGATACACTAGAACATCTCTGAAATCATGAGATGACTCATGTTAAGCAAATTAACCCATCCTTCAGATTCTGCTGTGACCTATTCTACCAGGAGGAAACCAGGTTTGCCTCATTCCTCTCTTTGTGGTTCAGCTTCTCTCTTCATGGCAAATGTACTTCTGAAATACTGGGCTTCCTACAGCCGCTTCCATCACTGCTTTTCAGCTGAAGGTCTTGCAGCTGTGTGAGAACAAAGACTGTGAAGAGCCCAGAGTATAACTGTGGGCACTAAATGTGCCCCTGTTTCTAAGCCATATTTCTATCTTTTTCTCCAGAAATCACAGTCTTCAAATTGGTGCCTTTAGAGTTAAATCCACATAATAAACTAGAAAAATGGCAAAATGATGTTTTATGCAGCTGATGATTTTTAAGTATGTTTTGTGCATGTTCATGGTAATTCAATTTAGGATTTAAATACATCTAATGTACATACACATCTTTCTACCTCCTTTCAGTTCATGGCACCACACCTCATAGTCTGTCAGTTGTTAGTGTAATTCATATATTGCTTCACTGGTTAAGCACACCAGTAAGCTCCATAGTTTTCCGTGTCTTTAGTGGGAGGAAAGGAGAACATGAATTTGCTGTATTGCAGAGATCCTACACGAGAAAGAATAAAAAAAGTTGTTAGTGATGGTGAATGAGCAAACTTAAACTCCCCAGAATTCTCAGCATCTTCAACTGAACCTTCAAACTGAGGTTTGGTTAGGGTTAGAGAGAAGATTCATGTTCTGATGCAGTTACTCAGTGCATCAGATCTCAGGGAGCTGCTCTAACTGCTGTGATAATCTATGAATGACAGAACTCGTTCAGTCAGCTGCTCTACATGGACCTTTTTATACGTGGATGTGGTGCCACATCCATGTCTAACAATTTGTCCTGCCAGTCAAAAACCTTGTCAAATATTGATCTGACATCAGATCCATGTATAACAAGGTTTCTGATTGACAGCTGCGCAACTGCCCAGAACTAAAGCAAAACTCCACTGTTTTTAAAAGCTAGAACTATAAGCCAGTAATCTGGCTTTTCTGAAGCATTTAGGCATACATAAACTGTGCTGTATCTTTAGATACAAAAATCCTCAAATTAGGAACATTGCAAAGATTGGATTTAGCATCTTAATGAAATTTTAAAGATAAAAGCTAGTGTAGCTGTGTTAACAAATGCTGTAGAAGTTTGGCAGCTTCAGCTTCAGTGCAGACATATTAGACACCAAAACAGCAGGAAGAAAGTGGAAAGGCTGGGTATCATGAGTTAGAAGAAAACATGTTAGATGTGAGGTTTTAGAACCTGGGTATTATCATTAAAAATCCCCAGCCAAAAGCACCTCATAATTTTTGAAGGCTATAGAACCTTGACCAAAATAAGAATCTTGTAATTTCAGCTTTCTTATCTCTTACAATATTTATGCTAGTCTGAAGAAGCTCTCTGGATTCGAGTGATTAGCACGAGGAAGAGGAGGGGAGAGCTGCATCATCTTCACTAAGCTTCTGGCAGGCCTCTGCAAAGGATGCAATGGCAGGCATGACACGGAGAATAAGAAAGAACATAAGCTAGAGTGAAGAGATTAGGCATTCATCATTGAGACTGCCACAAAACCCAAATCACTCAAGATGTATTGTCAGTAACAGAGAATTACTCAGGCGTCACTGAAAGCAACCAATGTTTTCATTGAGAGCTGAGAATTTTACAGCGGAAATCCCATCAAGACCACGAGGAGAGTTTCATCCCTTACTTTTAAAAACCAAAGTAGCTTTATCTGTTTTAGCAATTTCAGGCAAAAATAAACACATTCGAGAGAACTTGTGCCATGAAACAGCCCTAGAGAAGTTGCTACCTGTTAAGTAGAACAAAAACAACTTTTCAGGTCAGCACTATAGACTAAAGGACAAAGGAAAATAAATGGCTGATGCCTTCCATTAAATTAGACTAACTATGATCAGCAGTTTAAGACAAATGGGAATCTTATTACTGATGCCAATTGGCGGTAGATCAGTCTCTAAAGGATCTTACCTACTTCATAGGCTTCTTTCTCTCGTTCACTCCAACTGCTTTGAATTAATCTGATGACCCAAGGCATCCACTACAAGGATAGAAGTACCAGTTAATGTAGCTTAACTGGTTGGTTAAGTCAGGTTTATGGCTCCTCTGTGTTGCTCAAGTACTGCAAAGCATCCAGAACATAGCAAGTTTAAAAGCTGTAGAGACAGATTTTAAACACATATAAACATGTATGCACCATTTCTTCTGTGCTTATCTTCAATTTACTCAGCATCCTAAACCACTTTAAAAACATTAATTGAAACTTACAATAGCTCTCTATTTTTTTTTATTTATTTATTGGGGAGGTCCTTATATTCATTTTATGGTTGAATAAACAGTGGAACAAGGATGTGTCAACTTGCTTGCTTCGTTCTGTTTTTCAATGATATTTCTATATATTTGGCTTCCAATTACTTTTATTGCTCAAATTAATAACTAGGTAGACAGCAGGACTGAACAGGAGACAGATGTAAAAACATAGGCAAACAGAAATGTATGTATTTCCAGGTTTCTCTTTAAAAATCTTATATTCAGTAATTGAATATGAAGATGTCCAAAATCAGAACGTCAGAGAGCTGCAGAGCTTGAAGCAGAATCCATCTCAAAGTCGGCTTTCAGCTTTACTAACGAGGTTTGATGTTGTTAAGTTATGAGACATTAATTCATGGGTGGGAATATGTATTGCATTTGTCTCCCTTAGCTGCATGTGCCCCAGGATAGGGGAAAAGCAGGAAAACCTCTTTGTCAGTGTAAGGATCTTTGTGTGCTGTTTGTGTTTTATTCAGTATAATCCATTATTAATTCCTATATTCCTAAAACCTCCAGCAATGCTGAAACCAGCACTTTCAACTTCAGCCTGAGCCATCGCATCTATTAAGTGAGGCCTTTGAAATTTCTGCTTTTGAAACCAGTTTCAAATCCGAGAATCTGGTAAATCTCTCTATCCTGTGCATACATCTCTGAAAAGGCTTATTTTCAAAGAGCTGCATCTTTTTTTCCCTCTGAGTTGAGGGTGACTTCAGCCTGAGTGCTGATACTTCAGAGATTTCAAACTACAGTCAGATGTGGCTAAGGCTGAATCCGAGGTCATAATATCAACAAAAAATAAATCTTTCAGTTCCTGTGACTTTTACTTATTGTAAAATCAATTTTAAATCACAACATGCTGTGGTACAGTCTCTAGAAACGTGCACATTGTTATTATGGATGTTGAGGATGGGGAGTGTTATTAAAACATGTGGTAAGCTCTTGCAAAAATCAGGAAATACTTAAAAAGTAAAACAATCAAACCAAAACTAAGACACATTAGACTGGAGGAGGGAAAAAAAAATAGAAGGAAACTTTACTGCACAACCCAAATCAGTGTCCTGGAAACTTTTTGTTATACCTGGCAGCATGCATTTCTAGTAAGGACAGCCAATGGAGAAACCTTTTCCTATGATTTTAAATTTTTGAAGTCTTGGAATACTAACAGGTGTATTCCAGGAGGTTGTCACAGAATTATTTTATTTGGGATTTCTTAGTTCTACTGGACTGTGGGGTTTACTCTTTCATTTCCTTGGGTTGTAACGTCTGTCAGTTCTGTTTTATGAGTTTGTTTGTCTACAGAAAATGGAAAAAGTAATGATTGTGCCAAGAGACCTCTTTTTGTACCAATATCTATGTATCATTTTATATGACCATGAAGAATGGTCATTTATGACTTGCTTACAATACAGACAGAGGGCCTGATGCTGATGTCAGTTACGCTAACGTAAATCAAAAGAAGTTCCACTTGTTTTGACCAGTGTAAGATTAATGCGAGATTTGAGAAAAAGATTTTCAAGAACAGAAAGGGTGTGCGTTCAAATATTATTTTTAATAAAAAAATTAAAATGGGTTTAAAATCTCTATTTTCTGACCTAAAAATATTTTAATTGACCATAAGTGTGATAACAAACTCTAGGTTGTTCAGCTGCTTTGAGAATACTGTATTTCTCATGCCTCACTGTGTATCCAAGCTGTGTATGTCTCTCCTAACAGCTGCACACACTGTCTCGAGTTATTAACTCTAGTAGGAGACCTGAGGAGCTGCAGAGTAGTTTCCCTTCAACAGGGTTTCTACACTGGTTTTTCTGGGCACTTGCATGGTAAATGGACCATTTAGAAGAAGCTATTCTTTTACTAAGGACTCACTGAAAGCTCTATTCAAATACCAAAAAAAAAAAAAAAAAAAAAAATTGTTTCTACCCTTACTATGATCTGGGCTCACAGTACATGGGAAACACAGGAAAACAAAACTTAGCAGGAAAAAAAAAAAGTATTATCCTGTTCTTTTACCGTGTTGGTATTTGGGAGGAGTTATTCGTTCACAGAAAAAAAAAAAAAAAAAAAAGAAAAAAGCCCAGCAGTAGGTTGTCTCTGTGACTCTAGGGCGAGCCTTGCCTGACTTTTCTCTGTTGCCTGTATAATGGTGGCATGTTGATACCTTCCAAGAATAAATAATTGCTTTTGTCATACTCAGACACTAGAGTGATGGCCATTTACATGAACTGATACACATGTTCAATATTTAAAGTTCACTAATTGAGCAATATATCTGGCCAGCAAGTTGTACAGGGTATACTTGCTGTTCCCTGAGTAGATGACCTGATTTTCAGCAGCTGAAGCAGAACATGATGGAAACTTTGGAGTGATAAATTGTCCTATGAGACAATGATAAAGCGTTAGACTGATAAGTCAGTCAATGAAGGAACTTATAGAGCAGGTTAGCTTCTTTCCCTGCCTCTGCATCAGAAAACTTGTATTAAGTGAATTTTACAAAGGAAATGGGTTCTTTTGTAACTGTGGGAAAGAAAAAAAATCTGCAAATGGATTTAATGGCTTCCTGGTATATTTTGCAAACAATTGTTTAAAGCAAAATTGCTCTCAAAATTACCATATCTGTTGCTGAGGCACTTTATTTTCCGCTTTTTACCTACAGGTCACAGAGCACAGGGCCACCGGCTCATGTCCGTAACTAGATATGTTATCAAAAGTGTAGATATTCCCAAACACGAACACTTCCAGTGTACATGTACATGTAATGCCTTGCTCCAGAGAGTGTGAACCCAGAATTTTGGAAAGTACCTAGTGAAAGAACCTCTTTTTTATGTATGCCAAAATGCCCTTAAGGTTGTATTACTCATGCATGGTCACTTAGTTGAATTTATATAAAACAACTTGAAAATAATTTACCTTCTCAACCCTCTTTTTTCCTTTCCACCTCAAAGACATCAGACATTTGGATCTTCTGTGAAGATGCAAAGTGGCCAGGTGAGCTTTTTTCATCATTATCTTCTTTCAAGATGCAAATGCTCTCCTCCTGAATATTGCTGCACTCATTAATGGCTTCAGTATCACAAATGTGAAAGGGCAGATGTAAATATATGCAGGAAAATTCTATGTAGGAATAATTGTACCTAAAGATGGGCCTTAATAGCATTTTTTTTAAGCAAACACACAAAAACTAGACTTTGATCAAATTATTGGAATAACTTGTTTAGCCTACAATTCAGTGAAATTTTGAGCTGGATTGCATGGATCTTTTCTGGCCTTGCAATTCATGGGCATATATCTCACAGTTCATGCTTTTTCCTCAGCGGTTTGAGGAAGAAATACAGTTATGGAGAGAACTGCATTGCTTGCAGTGAGACTGTAATAAAGCTCAAATTTAAGACACATCTAATGAAAATATATGGTTTACATCCAAGTATTGTAATAATCAGAAATAAGTTTTTAAATAATGAATAGGTTGATTTGGGGGGCTGTTTTGGTCTTCTGAAGCAACTTCATTGGATAAATGACTGAGATGACCTATTGAGCAGATAATGCAAAAAAAAAATGCCATCAGAACTGCCTTGTACTCCTACAGACTATTAAATTTGGGTTCTAGAATGTGACATTTTATTCAAGTCACATTGGAAGATATAGAGAGAGTGAGTGCATTTACAGAAATTTTACTGATGAAAATGTGGAATTTCTGGAAGCAAAAATTTCCCCACCATTTGCCAATGCTGTGTATATGTATGTTAGTGTCTCTATTATTATGCCAATTATTTTAACATGTAATGAATTATAAGATATGTTGGCCATAAATGGCAAATTATAAAGCAAATTCTCTTTTGCTCCATGGACAAGCCTAATAAAAAAAATCTTTCCTGTTAAGATGAAGAGAAATGTTATTGGCAAAATTCTGGTCCCATGGAATTCAGTGAATAACTTTTAATTGACTTCAGTGTTTAAAAATTTCAAATTACATGTGTATATTGATGGCATGTTCTTTCAAATTCAGAAAATTTCTGTGTACTTAGAACTAGAATACTTCTGAACATTTAAACTTGAAGTTATATTCAAGCAATCCAAAGAAAAATGCCTACTGTTTATTATTCCCCTCCAAACTGATGAAGATGATCTGGCTTTGACGTGAGATTTTATTATTCATTCCATTTTATGGTTTAGTAAGAATAGAAAGGGCCCCTAATTGTATACTCAGCAGTGAACAGACTTGTCTTACTACCTTGTTTTGGCACATACCTTTCTATAGCTACATAGGCTATGGAAAGGACTGTAACTCAAAAATGAGAGACTACCGAGGTCACCAACTACAACAGATATTGATAAATTTATTTTTAGCTCTGGAAGAGGGACAACTTTTCTTACCTATATTTTCAGCTCAAATTCATTTTATCTATTTTATAGGTAAACAACCAACTGTTAATCAAATAAACCAACTGTTTGGTTGTGCACTGATTTATTCTTTGCTTAAGAAAGTATATGTAGCAATGAAACGGTGAAATTGTAACACAGGGTTAGTACTAATGAAATCTATGTAAGCAATTGGTGTAAGAAATAATGGCTGAAAGAGGTGAGAAATATCTGATACTCAACTAATGAAGTGCAATTTTTGATAGAAATTACATATATATATATATATATATATATATACACACACACTCTCCAATTGTATATTATACAATGTTCTGGGCAATCATTTTCAGACTTTTAAGAGTCTTATGATTCACTGTTGAGATATAAAGGTTGCAGACATGAATATGCCAATCAAGCACTGTACGAAATGAAATTATGTTATTTAAAATTATGAACTTTCACTATTCCACATAATAAGTCCTTTCTAAAATTGGTAGAGAAAGGTCAGTAATAGCAGTGACAGAAAGTAGGGTTAATTCTACCACATTTTGAAAGAAGTTATTCCTTTAGAAAGTTTTGATGATATGCTTTAAAGGTTATTACAAATCAATTTTTCCTTTGTCTGGAAGAAAATAGGACCTGTAATATGATTGTTATGTCAATATCAGTCATGAATTAGTTTTGGGAGCATGTAGAAATGCAAATTTCTACTACATGCTGAGTATTCATCCTGCAGCTAATGAATATTCACTTGACTCTTGTAACCTAACCTAATTACCCATAAAGCCTCAGATAGATTTCACTTGACCCCAAACTTTGTACTGTTAGCCGCTCCTTTGCCTGATACAAAGTGATAATGCAATTAGCTGTGTACCAAAGCAGAAAAGGGTTGACCCCTAGTAATATGTCAGTGAAGTGCATAACATGGGAGAAACTCAACTGTTTTGGAGAAAGCCCATTACATTTTTAATCGTCTAAGAAAAGTAAGAGTTTTTCATCCATGACACGCAACAGTACCCAACCTAGTTTTTGCATTATTGAATGTAAGGAAAGGGAGGAAAATAAAATAAATAAAACAACCATGAGGAACATAGAAATAATAATAATAATAATAATAAAAAAAAAATCTTGAATTTGAGTCTTAAGCCCCGTCAGTCTTCAGTCTTTCAGTCTTTCCTGCTTGCTCTTGCTGGACGGTTATTTTACCACTGAGGTTATCTGAGGGATCTGATCTTCCTCCCAGCTTGACTGGGTAGATCTGAGACTTGCAACACTGAAAAAAAAAAAAAAAAAAAAAAAAAAAAAAAAAAAACAGTAGCAAACAGAAGAGGCAGGAATAGTGTAGCAGCTCCCTTATGAGGAAATATGATCCCTCTTTCCTTACAACACTGAAATTTGTGCAAGATCAAGAATTTCAATCCTCTTAATCTCATTTCAATAATTCTGAGAGCTTACTAAAGTGCATTTTGACCCTGTTGTAAACGTGAAAAGTTCCGAGTTTGCCAATATACTGTAAGTCGTCACGCTGTTTTTTCAAAAGTCTTCCTAGATTCAATTTCTTATACTGACAGTGACAGCTCATGTAAAGAGCACAAGACACCTGAAATATGTTTGCGAATTCTTATCCCCATGAACAAACTCTGCTTTGTTCTTCAAGAGTTGCAAGTGGCAAAAAAAAGCTTTTCTGGACATTTGCACTAGAGGGAATTAAATCAGTAAAATCAGGACATGATAAAACCTGCATGGCACTGTCAACATGTCTGTAATGATTATTGCTGTCAGAACAAGGGATTGTTCAATTATTCCATAGTGAAAAGCTAAGGATTTCTGTCTTTCATGCTTTTCAAGCTGGTTAGAGAGAGCCTTCCATTGAAGTCTTCAACTTCCTATATTTCCCATATTTAAATTTGTAAATATGGGAAATGAAGTATTTCCTATTTTTAATTCAGGATTGGCCAAAAGAGGTACGATTCTTATGTACTATACTGAAAATGCAGTATAGACCCGTGCAGCATCATGAAGTAGAAGCTAGCAAAACTCATTTTCATGATTCCTTGTGCTTCATATGCATAACTGCAGGAAGTGATAGCAAAAAGTATGGCCAAAACATACATGGATTTGAAGTATATTTCACCTAAATAGATTCAGTTCTTCATGAAAGATTGGCTCAGGCAGTAAATTCTTGATTGCTCAACGGGCTTGTCTATAGACTATGGTAAATAAGACCCGACAGGAAATTATTTCATTCCTAAATAATGTATTCCTTGCATTCCCTTTTCCAGTGAGTTTTAGATCTTTTCTTCAGATTAAAAAAAAAAAAAAAAATCTGTAACTTTAAAAAAGTTTGGCTGGAAGCATAATCTTCACATGTAAAAGGGCATTTTGAAAAACTGTCAAAGAAGTGGATGAGGTTGCTTGAATCAGTAAATTTCAGCTATGCTGCATCTTTAGCATGAAAATTTGGAGAGCAAATGCAGAAGTCTAAGAATCATGATTTGAGGAACTCTGGTTGCTAAAAAGAATATTTTAAGAAGCTATTTGCTGAAGACTATGGGTCAAATTCAGCTTAGGTGTAGGTGGGCATAACTTCCATTGCCTTCAAGGAAAATTGCATTAATGTAAAAGTAAGTGTTGCCGTATATGTCACTTTGCTTTTAAACTGAATAACTGGGAAATTATCTTAAAAGCAGGCAAGTTTTCAGATTACCTGCTGCTGACGCTGAAGAGAGAGATGTAGAATTCTGGCAGGTAATTTATGGAGAGGTGCTTTTCTATTTAATATATTAGGAATTTCAGCAAAGATATTCTGACCTGTAGAGAAAATAGGTGTGAATCCTTCTACTTGTAGATAGATGACAAAATGCCTCCTGAAATTATTTCTTCTGTACTGTCGTCGCAAAGTGACACTATTCTGTTTGCAGATGAAAGTGAGAGCGAGAAAGAGAAGAGAGAAAGAGCGAGAAAGAGTGAGAGAAAAGGACAGAGAAAAAGAGAAAGAAAGAGAAAGAGAGAAAGAGAGAGAAAGAGAGAGAGAAAGAGAGAGAAAGAGAGAGAGAAAGAGGGAAAGAGAGAGAGAAAGAGAGAAAGAGAGAGAGAGAGAGAAAGAGAGAAAGAGAAAGAGAGAAAGAGAAAGAGAAAGAGAAAGAGAAAGAGAAAGAGAAAGAGAAAGAGAGAGAGAGAGAGAAAGAGAGAAAGAGAGAAAGAGAGAAAGAAAGAAAGAAAGAAAGAAAGAAAGAAAGAAAGAAAGAAAGAAAGAAAGAAAGAAAGAAAGAAAGAAAGAAAGAAAAAAAAAAGAAAGAAGGAAGGAAGGAAGGAAGGAAGGAAGGAAGGAAGGAAGGAAGGAAGGAAGGAAGGAAGGAAAGAGTCTAATGTTTCAAGGCCAAATAATTCACCTTTTCCCTGATGTAGCAAAATCCACTCAGCTTAGTATATGTAGGCTTACGAAACTACAGATGGGATTTGTAGAAAAGATTGTTAAGACTGCTTCTTTTTTATTATCCAGAAGAAATGAAGCCTCCAAATGGAGGTGAAAGGATACCTTTTTCACTGATAGACGATGCCAACAGGCTGTTTGATATTCAGTTTGGAGCATATAACCTATTAAAGATGATAGAGGACTCTCTTTCTATGCATTGCCTCACACACCATGAGAATAAATCCCATGGGCTACCTCTGGGAAATATTGTACGAGAGAAGAGAAGAAGGCTTAGGATTCTTCTCTTTCACTGGCCTTCATTACACCAGAGTTCTTTAGGGTTACAGTGATAAAACTCATAACAGGATGAATTATGAATTAGGATAGAAATTAGCTGATGTAACCTGTTATCATGCTGCAGTAATTCCCCAGGATGTGTGACCTCAGTGTAGATGGGACATTACAACAACTAAAAGAGATGGTGTAATCCAGGGATAAAAATGATTTACATTGGCTCCTTTCCATTCTTCTGCAAATCTTCACTTAAAATATTATATCAGGTCTGAGGAGCATCTGAATAGGTCAGCATAGCACCAGACCAGTTTGTATGGGTAGGAAATAGGAAAGCAGCATATACTGTGACATTATGTAACCTTTCATGCATTTGAAAAGCACTGGAAATACTAATGCTTGTAATTTCTTTCCATTTGTGAAGTTTAAAATAATGAAAGGAAGTTGCATTTCCCAAACTTTTTACATTGAAATGTATTATTATTTTGATTCTCATTCTGGACAAACAATACGTAATTTTTTATTTCCCTACAGCCAATTGAACTGCATCATTTATGCTACATCATGTTTGATGAGCTTCAGAATTTAAGCTCAGAATATTTAGAAGCATAAGCAGGTTATCACTGAGAATGCTGAGAAGAATTCTGGAAGTAGGAGCTTTGCTTTGTTAGTTAGGACTGCACTAAGTAGAGTGCAGATACCTAATCTAATGTTTCAGAAAATAAGCTGAGACCCTGTTTTAGCAATGGAAAATGCCAAATAATTCATAAATATCTTCAGTCATATATGTTTCACACACCAATCAAGGATTTTTTTTTTTAAATAAGATTTTATTTTCTGAAAATATCAGGGATTTCTTTTTTTTTTTTTTTTTTTTTTTTTTTTTTCAGAAGAGAAGAAACAAAGAGATTTAATCCATATGATTTTGTTTGTGCCCAAACTCACAGGAGTTGTTTTTAGGTCCTTACAAGTTTTTGATTCCACCAGGTCATGGGCTCCCCTTCTGACTACAATTCCTAAAATGCGTTCAGGAGAATCCTCTGATCAATCCTGTACTTCTACTGGATCTGACTGTAGTGCACTACCATTTGGGAAGGTGGGCAGTAAAAAATATAAAACACAAGGTACCACTATGTTTCATGTAGGTGAACTTACTTATTTTGGGCTGAGTTGACAAGAAGATTTATGCAGTCACACTTTGTGTTTCATTTTCCTTTGCCTTTCAGTATTTTCCATCCTAAATCTCCTGTTCTGCTGAAAAGTATGTTTTAAAGGTTTTTGGTTTTGATTTGTTCTAATTATGAAGAATTCTTGCCATCCTATTAAATATTTGGCAAAAAGAACTAGATTAAATTACTCTTTTTTTTTTTAATATATAGACACTCTTTCTTGTAAAATATATATTCTGTCTTTCTGTCTTTAAGTCCAAACTAGGACATGGAATTAGCAGTAAAGAACATGTAAATACATGGGAGTTTTGTTTCTTTGTTTGCTTGTTTTTCTGTTAGGATAATATTTTCTTTAACTTCTCAAATATATTTTGAGAAGATCTTTTTTTCCTTGATCAAATACTGAAAAATAAGGTTATGCATAAAAGTGAGTTCTATAGATGCATACATTCATAATGAAAGTGAAATATGGAACAGAGCCTAAAACAGACTTCTACAATTTTTTAGTTTAAAGAGCATATATTACTGATAAGCAATCACAGATAGACAGTATGACTAAGTGCTGTTGAAAAATACGGAACTGACATGGATAGTAGAGAAAATCCATAAAAATTGTTGCTGGCATTATCTTTGTTCTCTACATGTTGTTCTCTACATGATGTTCTGCAGAGGATCCCTATAGAATACAAAATCTAACTCCTACTTAGCTTTAATTTTTGAAGCCAAAAGAAGTCCTTTTTAAATACCCCATAACATTAACTGCTGTTTCCACTTTAATACTTACACTTAGAATCATAGAATCATCTAGTCCAAGCCTGCTGCACATGCAGGGTCACCTACAGCATGTGGCACAGGACTGTGTCCAAGCGGATTTGGAAGATCTCCAGAGAAGGAGACTCCACAACCTCTCTTGGCAACCAGTCCCAGGGCTCTGTCACCCTCACTGTCAAGAAATTTTTCCTTAAGTTCCTGTGGAACTTTGGTGCTTAAGTTTGTGGCCATTTCCTCTAGTTCTATTCATGGCCACCACTGAGAAGAGGATGGCCCCATCCTCCTCACTGCCTCCCTTGAGGTATTTATTTATAGACACTGATCAGGTCTCCTCTCAGCCTTCTCTTCTCCAGGCTGAACAGGCCCAGCTCTCTCAGCCTGTCCACAGAGGACAGATGTTCCAGGCCCCTGATCATCCTCGTAGCCCTGCGCTGGACTCTCTCCAGCAGCTCCACATCCCTCTTGAACTGGGGAGCCCAGAACTGGACACAGTACTCCAGATGCGGCCTCACCAGGGCTGGGTAGAGGGGCAGGATCACCTCCCTCCACCTGCTGAGACGCTCTTCCTAATGCACCCCAGGATCCCATTGGCCTTCTTGGCCATGAGGGCGCAGTGCTACCTCCTGGCACTTTTCTTCCCAGAGATTCCATTTGTGGTAACAAAGCAATTGTATTCTGTTAATATCTGTCTGAGCTAACATCACCATCTCTACCTGTCCCAGTTTCTTTAAGAGTAATACTTTCCAAATTTTTAAGAGTAGTACTTTCCTAGCTATACAATTTTTTAGTTATTTACATGTAGAGTCTGTGACATACTCTATCTAGTGACCCAAAAGAAATGTCTGCTTTCCTGATCCACATCCAGCTATTGTCATTTGGCCCTGCCATCCTGCCTTTGGTCAGTTCACTGACAACAGTTCATAGCACCTGGCAATTCTAAAATCTGCTGCCTTCTTACAAAGTCTCCAGGAGAAACTCTGTTGCTAATACCTTAGCTTTACTTTCTCATCAAAGAGGCTCAAGAAAAAGAGAATCTCATTTCTCAAGTTACCAGCCAAAGCAATTCCTTTCATCACACCTGCCATCATTTTCCCCCTCTCCAATCAGCAACCAATAGCTGTCCTCATCTCTCTAATCATTGCTCACAACAATATCTCAACTGATTTTAATTTGAGCACGTTTCTAGTGATCGTACAGAGACTATTTTCCTTCATCTAGCTAACAACCTCCTTTTGCACATCTCCCTTTTCCTTCCAGATTTTAGCTGGCTTTTTAAATCCATGGGCCTCTGTTTAGTTTTGACCCAACTCCAGAGATGGAATTGTATACAGATCTTTTGTTCCATTTTCTCAGTTACATTTTTGTCTCAAAGGATGAATACAAGAATTAATAAACACTACCAACCAAAAAATAAAAATGACAACAAGACTCTTTGGCGCTTTTCCTTTCATGTTTCCAAGAGTTCTTCTATAGAATCACTCCTGGCAAATTTCATCACTAGCTTATTTTGTCTATTAACAGCATTCCCCTTACATCATCTTGGATGCAATCCACAGCCCAGAGAACACTGTAGTTCATAGCATCACTTGCTATGAACTCTTTTTTTTTTTTTTTTTTTTTTAAGAATTGTGTCACCTGTTTTTAGTTTGTCTTCTGATCTTCTCCCATTTCAGAAAATGAGTCTCTAGGATTAGTATTTATGACATTTACTACCCTCTTGCCACCCCCAATAAAGCTGACTGGAAAACATTATAAATTATTCCTTAAAAAGTGGAGATACATTGTACAATGCATGTATATTGCACTGCATGATGCCGAATACTGTCTTGCAGGCAGCCTTTTTAACTTTTTTAGCAATCAAGACCCTAAAACTGTCCTCCCTATGAACATAAAACCAGGCTAGTTTTTGTTTTGTTTCATTTTTTTTAGCATACTTCTTCATAGCTGAAACATTCTGCTGTCATTTTGGTCATTTGGAGTCCCCTTTTGTAAAGGAATTCCACTGAATTATCCACTTTTAAGGAGACCTGCCTAAGCCAAAGTAGGTGCAGCTTCTGTCTGGACTGCCAAATCATCCAGATACTCTCACATACATGGCAATAAAATTATGCATGACTCAAATAGCAACGATTATCTCCTGGTGAAACAATTGCAGGAATTAATTTGGAGTTTATTGAGTCACAGAAAGAGAGAGAAGGAGCTACATCAAAAATAAAAATTTGATAAAGTTCCAATTTAAATTCTCTCCTTGGGCACACAATGGGATTAAATGCTCAGAGTTAGATTTATGTCTTCTCCCATATAACCTGGAGAGAACTAAGTGACTCGGAATTGAATCCAGGAGGCCTCTGGATCTCCTAGCGAGTTACCTTCATGCAACTATGGGAGTAACTGAAGAGGTGTATATCTAACAGCCTGACCACCTCTGAAGAGTGCTGGCTGACTCAAAGCTTGTAGGATCAAGTCCAGTCACTGATGATTTCTAAAACAGTCCCCTTGTGGGAAGATAAGTTGCTTACTTGTATCTTCTCCTTCAAAGGGTAAAACATGACCCACCTCAATGGTAGAGATTTCTCACTAGCAGTGCGACTATTGCCCAGCTTTTTTTGGACTGACATATTAGACATTTATGGACTGGTAATTCTGTAGGTTGAGAAGTTATTTGAGCCTGAAAAAGCTGAACTCACACCTCTCCTCCCTCTTTTCATGCTTTCATATGAAATGAGCTTAGCAGGACTTCTCTATCATCTAAAAGTGAGATTTCGATACACAAATAGAAACAGAAATAGAAAAAATATGGGTTGTATTCCAACCCAGTTAGACCATAATGCTTAAGGTGCTAGTGTGGCAGGTTAAAAGTTTACCAGTTCTATCATGTGACTATATGGAGCACTTGATTTTGGGGATGCTAAAACCCTCAAGATTTTGCTACTGATGCCTGTAATCCCCAGTGAGCAAAATACTAGCAGCCTAGTTATATCTTATTCACCTAGCAATTGCCATGATACTGGGAAAATGACAGAGAATTTATATGTGTTATGTACTACTTGAGAACAGGGTGATTATCCTGGGAACGTCTACTTTAGAGTTAATGGTTGGTTTGCTCTGGAGATACTGCATGGGGAATACCTGGGAGTGAAATCCATCTGATTAAATGCAGAAATCAGTAAGACAAGGCTGAATCACCCTTGGCTCCTTTTACAGTCAATGCAGAGAAAAAAACACTTCTGAGGAACACGTCTAAATAACATCCTGAGGTACATGGCTAAAACAGGTCAGATGAAGTGCGCCTTAAATTATCTTTTTCTCTCTTACTGGCTCTAAAAGGAAATGAATGTAAATACTTACTCTGTAGATATCTACAATTATAAGAGAATCTCAGCCTCAGTCATTAAATTTACCAAACAGCTACTCATTTCTAATTTGTCATGTCACTGAGAGATCAATATACTTGTGTTTTTTTTTCTGTATTATTAGCTATAATTTACCATATTCTATCCACGCTTTATTTCTGGCCACTTGATATTCATGTGTGTTACCTGATTAGGAAAAATGACCTTTTCTAATTACAAGAAAAATAAATGATAAATACTAATAAATTTTTAAAATACCTGATGTGAAATCATTTATATTAAAATTTACAAAATTGTTAGGCTTTTCAAAAGTATTTGAAAACTTCTGTTAACTGTATACTCAAAGAAGGAACAATATACGCTGAAAGTAAAAGTGAAGTAAACTAATTACACTTTTCTTTCTCCCTGTTCAAACAACAATTTTCAATATTTCCAGAGTTGTCAGACTTTGATGCTCTGATATAAACTATGAAATTCTGATATAAACTATGAAACTCCTAAATAACTGCAATGTCAGTAACAGATTGGCCATATTTTTTTATTCCCTGCATTTATATCCTTCAGCAAGTGAGAAAGAAATCTTATCTGACAGGACATATGTCCCTTGAAGAACAGTTAAAACTATGCCTAGAAGAACAGCTCTTTTTTTTTGGTTATAGTTTGAAGATCCTCCCCAAAATCAGAGAGAACATATGGTCCCTGGATTACTGCAGACAGAGTGAGGCAATCTGAACTCAACGCAATTTAAGAGGATATTCGCAGGCAAACTTCACCCATGCTTGCTTTCTAACTAATCCTGGGATTTCTCTGCTCTTTATTTGGGATGGTACAGAAGAGACTGATGGCTGCTTAGAGATAACAGCTTGTTCATAGCCTTCATGGAGGTTTGGTCCACCAAGGGCACTACCACTAATCTGAACCACTAACTTGGGGCACCTGATCTCCATATCAGATACCAGTTCAGATTTTGCCACATCTTTTCTAGTCACTTATATTTTTTGTCCAGTGGAAATCAGAACTTGAACTTCTCATTAGGACAGTTAAGAGTAATGAATAGGAGATGAGTGTCCACATGGATCTCAAAGCAACAGGGAAACAAGGAACAGAATGGGTGTGCATCCAGATTTGGGGATTCAGAAAAGCTCCCAGGGCTAGTAAAATACAGATAGAATGTTAATGTGTCTACAACATCGCACAGCCTGAGCTCAGGCCTAAGCTCAGGCTTAGCCTGAGCCTGAGCCTAAACATGGCCTATGTCTCTGTTCACTCACAGGTCGTGAACTGACATCCTAAATCCATCTCAAGGTTCTTTCTATCCAAGGTTTCCAAGTTTTTACTATATAGATTGACTTAGACCGTTTCCTTGTTTATTTGGCATTATGCTGCAACAGAACAGAAGAAAAGCTGCTGCAGCTCTGGTCATGCCTGTGAGGCAGCAGCTACTGAGGCTGCAAGTCTCGAGCCTACTGACACTCATCTAAGAGTGCTGCTGCTTCTGTGCTGGCCTCGTGAGCAAGGCACAGCACATCACTGAGTCAATGGCCATAGCTTGCTTAGGCCAGGGTCACACATGCAGCATAGTCCCAGAGAACATTTTAGAAACTCTTTCTTTTCACATTTCCATTGTGTGAGCCTAATGTATCACTTCATAGAGCAGATGTTGGAAAATATACAATATTTCATACAATATAACTTCATCCTTTTGTAATAAATTAATCTGATCCACATTGTACCTGGTAAAAACACAATAACCAGGGAAATCAAAGCAGGTCTTTGAAACTGTCCAGTATAATTACTTTCACACAATAGTCTTTTCAGGGAAGTATAGTAATTACCAAACAGAAATATGTGCTCATTATTCTAATCCAATTATCTTTCAACAGTTGGAACAACTGTTTCTGTCATTGGTTTTCTAGTTTTAAATTTTGCTTTAAATTCAGTAAAAGGCACACATCTTTCCTGTTCACAGGTACTCTTGGTTCCAGGACTGATGATAAGAAATTATAACAAAAGTTTACAGGATATCTAGCATGGTTAGCTGGGTAATTGATTAAGTAAATAGATACATTTTGTACTTTTAGAATAGCAGACTGCACCTAGCCTATATTAAAATTAAAAATACATATATTACCTGGAGCAGACTAGCTGAATTACCTAACAAGAATAGGTAACGCCCTCCATTCTGACTGTTCTTTTTAATGCCATACACTTATCCCAGAAGTAACTTAAATAAAGTAGCTTTAAAATGCACTATATAAGTGTTTAGATAAAACATCTCTTTAAAAATTTGCATTTATAGCAACAACAATGACTGTAGCAGAAAATTTATTCAGATCCATAATACTACAATAGCATTATTCAATTAAGAAGCATGAAACAAACACATTTATACATATAAAACAAATATAACACTGTTCATTGTAATATAACATATAGGCATGTATTGTAATGCCTCCTGTCCTGTATCGTTTTATAACTGTGAATCTCAAAACTGTTAAGAATTCTCAATGTTGCTTATGAAATGAGTGATAGTTTGAAATAGTTGCACATTTTGACTTAAAACACTTCTTCTGGCATTTTTGATGTTAGTCACAGCTAAAAGGTCAAGAGCTGAATAAACTTGAGAGTAGACCTCATACTATTATTACAAATGGTTCCAATAGGTCTGCTTTACACTCATAGTGGAAAATTACCATTATCTCAAGCTAGGGCAGGGGAGTGGATTTACCCACTGTAGGTCAGCCTGGGTCATACCTAGAAATCTGTGAGCCAAATGTGCAACTCTTCTAGGGTTTGGCCCCTCTTTATTGGGGCACCTGTATCCCTGGATGAATGAGGAATACATTAATCATGATTACAAATACTTATCCTTTGCTGCAGAGTCAACACATTTCTCAGTCTCTAAATTGCCTGCCTATCAGTATTCTGCTGTCATAGATTTTGTTTCTTGAAGTCATCTCTCTTTATATTCATTGCCTTAGTCCACGTTGCCTCTTTTCTAAACATACAAGATGAACAATTATCTAAATACAAATATAGCCCTTTGATTACGGTTATATTTAAAAAAAAAAACAAGACAAAACCTTCTCCTCCATAAAGCTACCCTTAATATAGAGAAACTACCCTTAATATAGGGAGTAGAAAATAAAAGGTATATTTTCTCCACATTACATAAACATTTCACAAAGTATAAAATGACATATCTTGCAAGCAAAAGTATAGTATTGGCTCTACAATGCAAAGTAATGGAACTGTCTGTAGGCAAAAACAACAAGAAAATTATAGAAATGATTAAAATTTGTATAGAAATATCTGACAGCTGATGGCACTAATTTATGTCCAATGGAATAATCTTTTAATTTTATTTTTAAGAAACTCTGCAAAGCCTCCCTTGCTTTAATTAAGTACTTCAGGATGAGGTTCAGGCTTTGCTTGAAATCAACACACACTCAAACTGAAGGTATGAGACTTATGTGATGTGTAGGCTTTTGGAAGTAATAAGTAGTTAAAAAGGGGAATTTTACCCCAAATGTTGTTTATCTAGAGAACCACTGTCTAGATATACTACTAAATGATGTAGCTGGCTGCTGTTATGGGAAACATTTTGGTACTATGATGCCTCTAGAGAGGTACAATTCACAGACAACTTTTGTATCACATATTCACCATTCATTTATTGTTAGTTGTTGCTTATAAAATAACTAATTGACAAAAAGTGCAATGGCTTGGCATTCAAAACACAGCCCTGAAGACATTTGTAGGACATTTCCTGTATTTCATTTTCTTTACTTTGAAAAATGTGGATCTGTGCTTTCCAGGCATTTTAGTAGACTTTTATAGGTAATTTCTTCTCTAGTCTGGACAGGTCTGGTGCTTTTATTACCAGTTACAATTTACAGCAACAGGTCTGCAATATTTTTCTACTTGAACTCAGTGGACCACATCATGTCCTGATTACATCCATCTGACCCCCAGAATGTTGTTCCAGTAAGCCCAGGGGAGATGTGATACAAAATCTTCAGTTAGATGCAATTGGGGTCTATTTGTTATGATTTATGATGCTGTCTTTATTTTAATGATATCTTGGCTTCTTGATCAAGGAGCATCAATTCTCTTTGTTGCATTCACATTTCTCATCCAAATTTGTCTCTGTTCTCAGTGTCCTTCTTGTTGTTTGCATGCAATTTGGTATATTTGAAAATTCTACTCAGATTTTTTGATCCAATGGCTTACTCTTAAGTGGATTGCTTTCTAGGCTTCTGCATAGTTTTCATCAACTCTAATTTTCTAATATGGTATGTCCACCAAAGAGAAATCATAATATTGAAAGAATCCATAGATCAGCAAATATTTAAGAAACAAGGCAAACCAGCATGCTGGCAGAAGTTCAACAATTTTGAGAAGTATTTTTCCTTAGTCCCATGTGTTTTAAAATGAATGAATGGCACAAAAACATTCACTTCAAAATATTTTTGGCAGTTGTTGATTAAAAGCATTTTAATTTTTAAATACTGTCATTTCACATCTCGGATTGGCCATGAACATTTCACTGCAAGTCATGCTGATTTCTAACAGCAGTGTTCTGCAAACAATCAATCTTCTTGTGATCGGGATTATGCTACTTTAGAAGTGAGAAAACATCCAGGGGCTTTGTACACATAGTACTTCAAATATACATGGAAGCATGTAAGCAGGCATCCTGTGCTTACTAATATTAAGAGGATTTTTGTTATATTGTGTATGGATTTTAGGCATTATTCTTCTCAAATGACAAGCTATTCTAGCTTACTGTAGTGTGATCAGTTGCTGTTGGTGAGCAGATGATGATGTTTGCTATGTTTTATACTCAGTTCGGTGGCCTGATCTTGTAAATAATTATTCATGTAGAGAGCTTTGCTAAGAGAATTACTCATAGGAAGTTACTCACGTGTAAGTGTTTGTAGGAATTATTTATGAAGAGAGACCAAGGCAATGTAAAAATGGTCTGTTTCAACACGGAAAACAAAACTAACAGCAACTGTAAACTGGCTCCAAGATTGCAGATTCAACTGTCTGAAAATTGCTTATGGGGAAGACTGCTTCTCAGCATTTGGCACATGCTGTCTGCCTCACTGAGGCAGGTAGTAAGTGTTATTGTGTTTGTTCATGTTAGCTGACAAATCTACTAGTTTTTTGTTTTTTTTTTTTTTCTGTTATGTGGAACTAACTGTATTTCTATACAGTTTTCACAGATACCAAAACTGTTCTCGTGTGCCTTTGTGCCATGTGGACCATATTATAAAGGAAGCATTTGCTGTAGGCAAGAGGAGATGTTGTGTTGTAATTGTGCCATACTTTCTCCTGCTTTCTGCCATTTTTTCTTCTTTCTTTTAAAATTAAAATTCAATTGAAGGTCTTTTCAACTAAAAATATAACCTTTTGAAGATGTTCATTATTTCTGAGCAAAGTAGGAAAGTGTGAATATGATAAAAGCTTTCCAAAATGAAAGATAACAATGTTTGAAATTATGGAACAGAATGTCTCTTTTGCATAGAAAAGATAGTTTCCTCATACGTTGTATATTTGCTATGTATAACCATGGAGGTCCATTTACTCTTCATACATGGTCTTGACTTGTTATAATAGCATTCTCATTTTTAGAGAAAAGAACTAACATCTAGGTAGAGTGGTTGTATTTTTTAATGCTTCCTCTTTCTCAAAATATTGAAAAAAAAAAAAGAAAAACATGAAAAAATCTTTCCCAAACGAACTGGGCAGCACAGTAAAAATATATACAGTAAATCACAGTAAATATATAAACATAATAATATGAAAGACAAAACAGACAAGCTATATGAGTTTATATTGCTTAAGAACATTTATAATACTGTGTGTTTTGTATGAGACTTTGTAAGTTTGACTTTTCACTTGAGAATACCTCATTATTCTATACGGCATTCCTTGTAGTACCAGACAAAAGTTGACAGTTCCCAGAAAGCATACAGGCTTGAAAAAAAGGCCATTAAAACATTAAGTTTTACTCAGGTACCCATATATTGTAGTTTCCTTAGAGAACGGAGCTAGGAAAACAGGGAGAGCACTGAAGATACATTTTTTTAGGAGGCGAAGATAGCTGTCACCAAATTATTTGCTATGAAAGAGTTCATATTATTGAAATGAGATAGGGAAGCAATCCTCCTGGACTGTCTAAAGGAGTTTTTGTCAGTGTCCATCTTGTCAAGTCTTAACTTATCTAGTCCCTTCCAGACTCTTTCAGAGTCGTAAGTACTCTTACTGTCAGACACTGATATCTTGTGAGAAAGATATACTGACATTGTGGTGTTCTTATCTCACAGTGTGTGCTCATGTTCCACCTTTTTAACAGACCTTGGCTTAACCACAAGGTGCAGGTCTCAAAAATGAGAGAAAGATGTCTGAATCCACATGTTAAAGACAGGATTTTCCCTAGGACCATTAATGCTGGTTTAGTCCCATTTCCTTCATTTTTGTTAATAAACTAAACACAGGTAGGTTGTGGGTCTGAGCACTGCTTGTACTTTTAAATTGTTAGCATGGTCCCTGCAATAGGATTTCTCCAGATTTGCCTGGGGATCGACCAAGGGTTTGTCCAGGTCATGGGCTGTGCCTAGCAAGGAATCTGGATGTGCCCCATGAAACTTTATCCTTCTTCAGTAACTCAGGCAGAGAATTTCTCCTCCCTCCTGTGCTACAGCCAAGTAATTACCGCACTTGGTTGAAAAATGGGAGACTGAAGTTTAGGTTTTTCATTCCTTTTAAGAGGAGTCAAAGCTAAAGTTCTCACTTCTGAGACTGGTGTTGAAAGCAGTAGCTTAATATGCAGCTCGGCTCCTTCCATGTGTTTTAAAGAAATGGCAATACTGAGATTTTTGAAAGGAAGGGTTGATGTACCTGAATGAGAAGGTTCAAGGGATTAGGCCACCTAATATTTATAGACATACTAACTCTCCAAGAGACAAAGACTGAAAATGCTTTCACTCCAGTTCTGCCCATAAGGCAACATCCATGTTTCTTTATAGGAAGGTTTTGCCCTGCTCTTTGGAAGGCACCTGCTTAAGTTTCTCTGCGTTAGACACTGCAGTCTGAGATCCAAGCAATGGGTAGTTAGGCTGTTCAGCACTTGCAGTCCTTGAACCAAGAGACAGAGCAAAGGAGTCAGGACACAGTCTGCCTTCTAAATTGTTATCTTTATACATTGACATTATATTAACAAATGCTTTTGAACAGCTTGCACTGGGCTTCTTAAGAACATGTTCTCCTCATCCCTAGTAACACAGAAGTTAACATATAACTTATCATAATGAAGAATTTCAAATATATATAATCCAGATACTAATTAAAATGCAATAGAAATGTGTGATTTAAGCTTAGAGACGCCCTGTGTGTAGCCCAGGGACAATGTGGGCGTGAGGAAGGTGTTTCCTTTGAGACATAAAGATGACTGCTATCAGATGGCAGTAAGTCTATTACTTCTGGATTTGCCATATCCTGGGGCTCAGCTGTTTCAGCTGGCTCCAGCTGTTTACCACAGCATGTGGGGCATCATGTTCTGGTTTCAATAGATTCTCACTTTGACCTCTGGATGCTTTTCTGCCTCAGGTGTTCTTTATTGCAGTATTTTGGATTCTCTGTCATGTTTGCAAGTCTCAGAGCACTGTCTGCAGTCCGCGGCTTTGTCTGCTCTGTGTAACTGTCTTTGAGAGACAAAGCCTAATTGCTGGTCAGGAGTTAAATGTGAGTCATACATAAATTTTCTCTTTCGTCTGCTTTGTTTCAGATTCCAATCATGAGCTGGTATTATCGAGGCTTCACTTTATCCCTGAATTGCTACATTAGCTCTTCACACATGAGCACTTCTATGTTTCCAGTTTTCTCTGCTCTCTCTTTGGAAATGCATTGCTGATGTGTTTCATTTTTATGTAATGAGCAACACTTCTCAAATCTCTGTATTATATCTCTGCAGTTAGCCTCTTCTGCCTGAGCCTCATCTACCTGAATTAACGGCAAGCTACTACAAACATTAAGTGCTTCAAGACCAGCTGTTATCATGTCTCCTCTGTCTGTTTTCTTTTCTGATGTAGCCATGGCTTGCAGGCACAAAAGGAATCATTACTTTTAAAACTTTCCTGTTGTCATCTGCCCTTCCAGGAATTTCAGTTTTAACGAGGCTTTTGACAGCTAAATCAGACACTAAGTGAGACCTGTAGTCTCTATGCTGTATATAAATTAAGCTTATACTTATTGCTATAATCACCAGAATCCTAGTCTCCGCTAATTGCCCAGACCTGAAACTTTGTGAAACTGCAGCATACTTCTCTTCTGGTCTTCAACTCCAAATTTCTTTTATACATAAAATGGATGGGGACAGAGATGAGTGTGCTAGACTAAGGCAGAGAGGGGCTGATGCTTCAAGAAGGTTCCAGTCTTGACCAAGTGTGACACCTCCTTTCTAATACAGTATCTGTATGAAGCAAGCTTACAGCTACTGTCTACCACTACTCCACATGCAATTTCTGCATTATTTTCTCACTGTTTTGAATGGAATTTATCTTTTATATAAAGGGTTCCCCCTTGACTCCATTCCCACATGCCATGGTGGCACTAACTATTTAATTTAGACAGGGTCAACTGCTGCAGCCCTACAGCAGTCATGTAAACAATTGGTTGTGGTCTCTTCTTGTTTGCTTGTTTGTTTGCTTTTCCCACTATCAGGGAAACATCTGTTTCATTTTAGCTTCCTCTTAAAAAAAAAAAAAAAAGAAAGATTCTCATGAGTTTCCTCTGCTAATATTGTAATTCTCCTTTAAAAAAGTTTCTTTCTTCTCAGGCTGTGAATCTTGCCTTTTTGGAACCAAGGTTTATTTTTCTATAATGTCAAACTATTCCTTGCTGTCAATGAACTGCAGAGAGTAGAGGTCATCTTTTCAAGCTGGAGTTTGTACTCTTGGTGTTATGAAGTTGTCTTCCACACAATACAGTTCTTTTCTTTTTTATTCCTCTACTTCTTACCTAAGTAATTAAACCTGCCTATTACTCTAACATTCAACACCCTCAAGAGTTCTTTTGGTAATGGCTTGTACTTTCCAAACTTCTCTTTTGGTGACAGATAGCCATTGCTGTTTCAGGATTAAATGACCTTGTAAAAGTTTTGTGCCTTGAATTACTTTGGAGTTTGAAAGTTTTATAAGTTTGGGGTTTTAGATGGTAAAGGTTATGCCTATTCTGTCTGGGTTACCCGGGCTGGGAATTAAGCTAAAAGCTGATAAAATTCCTGATTTGGCTCCAAATTAGTACCTATAGGATTCTCATTGTTTCTGTTGTCAAAGTTGTGTTTTTATTTTTGAATTCATTATAAAATAAAACAGAAAACAGAGCTTCCTTTTCATTGGGATTTTAGAGTGGGCAGTGAGGAAGCATAAAGCAAAACTTCAACTATCTCAGACACTTTTCTTCTGAGAATGAGAAGCAAGTGATTATATGTCATCTGCATTTTGCATGAATCTTCTTGTCACTGTCCTGTTATAATGTAGGCTGCATCCTCTGACTGTTACCATGCAGGAAATCCCATCAATGAGCCAGCTGCAGCAAATATTTATTGATTTGGGCCCTGGAGGTAAATGAGCAGGGAAAAAGTTAGTGGATACGGATTAAGATTGCCTTTTTTTTTTTTCATATATGGTACTAGAACATAGGGGAGAAAACGTTTTGTTTTAAGATGGCTCTGATCTGCACTTTTGTTAGACTGGCTAAAATGGACCGCTAGCTGGGTGTTATATTCCTGGTAGAGATTTGATGATGAGTAAGTCTTCACACCAATACTGAGTTTCAGACTTTTTGATGGAAGGTTTGGAATCAAAGTTTTGGACATAGATTGTTAAAATAATTAAGAGCTGGAAAGTTATTATCAGCATCAACATCAGAAATTAGGAGAACACAGCAGACTGGTTCTGGTCTCCAGTATAATGAATCAAACAATTTCTATGAGAAATAACAAATACAAACATTTTCTATTTTCTACTAAAATCGTGACTTTTTTTGTTGCTGTTGGGGAGCTTTATGTTGCACTGAACTTAATAAGAGGTTGAAGCACTGCTGTGTAAAATCTAAGTCTAAAGATTAGGAAAGCTATTTGTTGTAGTTGTGTTATTGAAGTGATGGTTATTTTATAATCAGGTAAAGAGTAGAATAATAAGCAAGAGTTTTCCTGTCCACTGGGTTAACAGTGTGTATGTTGCAATAAGCTGATGTGAGAATATCTACATCTAACATCTGGAGATATGAGACATGCGCAGAAATATAATATGCATACTGTGATAGCAACTTGAGTGATGCTGAGTGCATGATTGAAATAATTGAGCAAGTAAAAATGTCTATAAAACAGGCAGGAACATGCATGATGCAACTGTTAAGGAACTGGTAAGTATATATAAAAGGAAGGCATTGCTTTGATTTAAACTGCTGCAGAGGTGAGCCTCATTGTGTGTTCCTTTGTTGCCATTTTAAAGAGTTATGTTTTTATGTTCACTACTTACTGTATGAGAAATGAATGTCATGTACCTTATCTTAAATGAAGACTGTAGTTAAAAGATACTGAGTGTGTTGGGGTCTTTTACTGGTGAGGATGCAGTTTTTTGGAGCAGCCAACATAAACACAGGCTGAGCAGTCTCCCTGAAATGCCAAGAGATGGTTCACGTCCCAGAAGTAATAGCCAAGACACAGACCTTGGATGAAGAAGCCAATTGCTTTTTGTGACTGGTTTGTGATGAAGTTTGCAATCACCTAATTATGAAGCTAATATTCATCTGACTATACATAAATTCTGTGTAAATGTCTGTGCAAGTGAACCTAGACTGTTTCTGCACTGTAAGTAAAGAAAGATCCAGTTTATCTGATCCCAATATAGAGATCAAATTAGGTCAGATGGAATACTACTCAAAAATGTTATTTTTCACCACTCCCTATTCAGAAGTGTATCCAGTGGATAGGTTGATAGGTGTCTCATGCAGGGAGAACACATTCCGCCTTACTTGATTAATAAACAGAAAGGAGATACTGGTTATGATTTTCTAGAAACTGGAATTTATTTCAGAAGGAAACAAAGCAAATATTAAACTGATACAGGAAAGATAGAGTTATGACTGCTTCTTCCTCTCGGAAGCTAGTTGGCACACCATGGAGAAGGACAAAAGAGACAGGAAGAAATGGTCCTGTGTTTAAACTATTGAAAATATCCTCATGAAATATCTGTCTGGCTCCTGCATATGTCCTGAGTAAATGTCTTAAGTGCCTCTAAGCAATTCTGTCAGACTGAGTTTCCCATTTGTACATCTGTACTTTCATTTTCCTTCTGCAGTTTTCTTCTTGTAACTGTTAATTTGTTGTTAGGTGAGTGGTATCTTTCCAAGAATAGGTTTTGATGCTGCCTTGCACCACAGAGCGTCAACAATGTAACACAAACCTATATTAATAATTAAGAATATACAAGTTCCTCTTGTGCACTAGGGAGGTTCAGGTGGCACAGGTGCCACTGTAAGGCTGGGCCTAAACTGCATGAGTAAGACCTTAATTCATTAAAGTAATAATGAATATGGCATGGTGTGTTTTTAGATCATCATGCAGTTTTCAAAGCCAGGTAACAAAGTCAAGGAGGAATTTCAATCTGCATCTGAAAAAAATGTTTTGCATCAGTAAGATGCACTATGGAAAAATGAGAACTGCAAACCTGAAATATTTGCACATATTTGCACTAAAGGAGGACTCTGTTTTGATGAGAATATTGGCAAAGTGGCTACTCGGGTTGTTCTGAATGTTTCTCCTTGTATTTCATGGAAGCATAGAATATTCAATGTTGGAAGGGACCTTTGGAGATCCTCTAGTACGACTCTCTTCTTAAACCAGTGCTTGCTAGCTTACTAGTTAGATGAGGTTTCTTAGGACCTTGAGCTCAAGATAGGCATTTCATAGCCTTTCTGGGTAACCAGTGCCAGGACCCAGCAGAAGGGTCTGCCTCTGTCTTCTCTGTAATTCTCCATTTGGTAGTTGAGGAGAGAAACTACATAATCCCTTAGACTTCTTATGAGACTAGGCAACCAAGTTTCCTCAGCCTTTTCTGCTGAGGAAATTGTGCCTCCTAACCACCATAGTGCCCCTGCAGCAGGATAAAGAAGAAGCATAGATAAAATAAAAATTCTTTTCCCAAGATTTCAGAAACAGAAGCAGATGGTTAGAGTATAACTCTGATTGGGGTGAAGAGTAGGACATTCGGTACTGTGGCATACCAACTTTTGTTTTCTGTCTTACTAAGCCCTGCCTATATGAGAAAGAAGTAGATCATTGACTTCTTACTTCTTTGTTTCCTTCATAATTATGATTTCCTGGGGAATTCATATTGATTCATGGACAACTCAAACTAGAGAATTCCCTTTCCTTGCACAGGTCTATAATTTTGCAGAGCCACAAGGTAGCCTTTGCCCTGAAAGCAAAGTAGTAGATGGGAAACATTCATGCCTTCCAGCAAAAGAGGTTATAAGTGTCCCATAACTCTTTGCAAAATAATAAAACCCATGGAATCTGAGGCCATTATAAACAACCAATTAGGCATTACTTCAGTCTTTTTTTTTCCTCTAGATTTCCCTTAGTGCCCTGTAGAAAGACACAGATCATGCCCTCTAAAATAACAATTCATTCTTCAGAGATTTTCTGTTTATCTTTCATTTATGGCTTTTTCTTCATCTTTTACCTTAACCTATAACTTATTTTATTTATTGCTTACTGTTAGCTGATAGTGTTTTTTACCAAAAATATATAAAAATTAGAAATATTGCATGGGATACAATAATATTTGAAAAAAAAATACAGAAAAGACACGAACATGTGGTCAATATATTTTGGAACAGGCTGCACAGAGAGGTTGTGGAGTCTCCTTCTTTGGGCATCTTCAAAACCTGCCAGGATGCCACCCTGTGCCCCGTGCTCTAGGTGTCCCTGCTTCTACAGTAGGATTGGACTAGATGATCTCTAGAGGTCCCTTCCAAACTAAACCATTCTGTGATTCTGTGATTCTGTGAACATACAGTGAGGACAACATACTTTTTTGATGATGTAAATGGTCAGGTGGAAAGAGGATTCATATGGAAGATACCACTAGACATTGCTTCTTATTCTGTAAGTTTCTTATATAATTTTTTTTTCCTTAGTTATGTTTTCCTTGGTTCCTCTTCATCCATTGCTTTTTTGTTTGTTTGCTTTTTGTTTTCCTTTGGCAGTTTTTAAGACACAGATGTGTCTTCACAGATGTGAAGAGAGGTTCACAGATCAGGAAAGGTGGGGCTGGCAAAGGATCAAAGGCAGCATAAAACAATAAAAATATGTTTGGGGAAGCATTCCTTCATAGATCTGTATAAATCTGTAACTATATCAGCCTGTGTGGTTGGATCTGAAAGGATGGGCAAGTAAGATATAATTAGAATGAAATATGACCATTTTCAGGGAAGCGGTTGAAATGGAAACATTGTGATTGAAGTTCCATATTTTTCATTCAAAAAACCAGCTTGTTTTACAGTCTTGGTCAGTGAGGTTCTTTTAAGTAGACTTTGGGAACCCTTTCCTTCGTTATGTTCAGAGAAGCTGGAGATGACTTTTTGGCCAAACATGGATCAGACAGGCATGAAGCTAAATTTTTTTTAATATTACCCACATACATACAATTTAACCTTTTTATTTAGAAAAAAAGTGCACATTACATGACTATGTAACAATAACACACAAAAAATACCAAGGTATTAATAGGCTTAATACATAACATCATACATCAGAAGGAACATCAGTCAGTAGAATGTGATAGCATTTCACATAACAGAAATAAGGTCACATATGTGTTAGAAGATCTGCAAGACCAGGAAAAGAGTTTTTAATCCAGACTAAAAGTGATAACTGAGTGATAAGACAAACATGAAGGGCCAAATTCATCCCAGGTGAGACTCAGCTGAAATCAGTACAATTGAGCCCAGAATGAATTTGGTCCAAAATGGACCAAATATTTGTAAAGGATAAACAGATGTTGGAAAAAGATGCACAGTGCTTGCAATTGTAAAGAACCATTTTATAAGCAAAGTCTCTTTTGGTCCATCACCTACTTTCAGATACTTCCCTTCATCTTTTGCTGTATGCAGAGCTGGTGACAAAGAAAAACTTATTAGAATTAAAATATATATGTACATATCCTTGCTGAATGAGATCAGAGCAGAGAATTAGTGAAGTAATATGATAAACTTAGCCTGATATGCTGTATAAATGGGGCTATTAGTGGAAATGGTGCTTCATTAATAACTCCGTTTTCTTCATGACATTTCTATTTGTCTGGGCAGTGTGAGGGTGGATTTTACATGATATGCAATTGGCACCATCTAATATAACGACTTGTCTGAATAGAACATAGAATATGAATTAAATTGTGTTTTAAGTTCTGAGTTATTCATCTAAGATGGGTGTCAATTAGCAGATCCTGAACATATTTGCAGACCTGTGGGTAAAGAAGCATAATGCAGCCATATGCTACAGACAACAGATATGATTACTATATAAATGGTGAACAGTTGGGCAGATTAGATTAGAATTCTGATCCCTGAGATTCTGTTACACAAAAAGGTTGACAGAGTAAAATATTTATTTGGAGAAATAGTGGATTTTTGTTTTGTTTTGTTTTGTTTTGTTTTGCCAGGACTATCAATAGATTTATAATCCTGTCTGTGGGTCAGATAATATACAGGTGGGGATCAGATATACACAAGAGTTGTAGTGGGTATCTTGTTTTCTTGCACTTAACTTTCTGACCTTTCTGAAGTTTTCAATGAATGTTATGAGTTATCAGAAAAGACTGAGCAAAGATGTAGGCAATGACATTATGGCATCAATTAAATAGTGTCTATCCAAACATTTGTGTGCAGTCTGGTCCCTCATCGAATAAAGTAGTATGTATAATAATGCTAAAGAAGGCTCAGGAATGATCAAAATTATGGAATGGTTTCCATAAAACCTATGACTATGTAGGCTAGAATTTTTTGTAGTGAAAAGGGAGGGAAGGTAGAAAAGAATCATAGAATCATCATGGTTGGAAATGACCTTTGAGATCATTGAGTCCAACCGTAAGCCCCTCAACACCATGCCTGCTAAACCATGTCCCTACCTGTCTCATCTACATGTTTCTTGAACACTGCCAGGGATGGTGACTCCACTACTTCCCTAGGCAGCCTGTTTCAATGTTTGACTACTCTTTTCTTGTAGAATTTTTTCCTCATATCTAACCTGAACCTCCCCCAGTGCAGCTTGAGGCCATTTCCTCTTGTCCTATCGGTAGTTATTCTGGAGAAGAGATCAATCCCCAGCTCACTACAACCTCTGTTCAGGTAGTTGTAGAGAGTGATAAGGTCTCCTCTGAATCTCCTCCTCTCCAGACTAAATAACCTCAGCTCCCTCAACAACTTCTTGTAAGGTCTGTGCCCCAGCCCCTTCACCAGCTTTGTTGCCCTTCTTTGGACGCGCTCCAGCACCTCAATGTCTTTCTTGTAGTGAGGGGCCCAAAACTGAACACAGCATTCAAGGTGTGGCCTCATCAGTGCCTGAGTACAGGGGGAGAAAAACAGAAGTTTATAAAATAAAATATATATATATATAAATAAATAAAACATGTAAAGGCAATGATTTGAGTTTGTTCACTGCATCTTCTTATAAAAGTGTTACAAAGAATTAAAACTGGCAGATAAACCTTTGAAGCAAGTCTTCCATCCCATGGAATGGTTTAGCTGTCAAACTGCTTCTTGCATAATGTTGTATATGCTCAAATCAAGCTGTTTCATAGACAGTGATTTCGCTGAAAGAAACCCCATTCAGGTTAAAAGTACATTGGAGCCATTCCTGTCTTTGGAATTATCCAAGATTCATTTTTTTGAGGGTAGCTGAGTAAATGATAGATATTCTGGGACACTATCATATATGTCTGCTGTGTTCCTATACTCTTCCTTAGGCACTCAATGTAACCTCAGGCCTCTCTCAGAGGCAGGATAAGCCTCTCTCAGTAGCAGGGTATTGGGCCAGACACGTTTTTAAAGTGACCTAAATTAACTGTCTTTATAGTTAATAAAAACAATCCTTTATGGCAGTTATAATAATTTCTCCTTTTTTTTTATGGTTCACTTGACAAAGCAGTAGATTGCAATACAACCACAGCAAAATGGTGGCTCCTGAACACAGGCTCTTCTCCTTTACCAATATGGCTCATCTCCCTGTCTTGGGGAGCAAGAGCAAATTTGTGACTTTTAACTCCAGAATCATAAAGATAGTGTTTTAGTTGTATTTCGTAAAATTGTATTTGAAATCTACCCAATTCAGATCTGCTTCATGACATTTATGGTCTTTGATGTTTTTGCTGCAGCACTCACTTTACCCAGTAGTAAGTTCTTTGAAACATCATTTGGAGCTGAAGTAGTTTCTACAGAACTGAAAGCTTCGTGGCTCGACTAATGCCTTCTGTGTTGGCTTCTACGTGCAAAAAGCTATCCTTGTTTGTGATCTTGCAATTAATGATGAGCAGTGAGCTGTTTAAAACATTTTGGAGGATTCAAATCTTAAATGGACTGAACTGTCACCTGGAGATACCTCTTCTTCACCCACTAATGAAGAGCCCAGATTTAAGTGCACTCCAGTGAATTTGACCATGCTACCCATCATGCCCAATAAAGAATGAGGTTTTCTAGCTGTAAATGAACAAGATGAATTATTTCTATATCAAGCTTAGAGAGAGAGAGAGAGAGAGAGAGACCTACTCCTTTCCTTCTAATAGGTTATTATGAAGCAATTACTTGTTAATGAATAAGTATTAAAAAGATAACTTCAACATTGACGTAAATACCAATGTTTTTTGGGGGGTCAAGTCAAAATCCTTGTACAGCCATAGATTTCTCCTTTATTGGGTGAATTTCAGTTCCCCTGAAAATTTCATTTAGATCTTATGCTCACTGCAGTATCTCTTCATTACTACTGAACCTGCAGCATTTTGCTAAAGAGCAGGGCATTCTGGTGAGGCTGTGACAAGCTTAAAAAGCACATGTTTCAATCAGATAATAAAAGTGAATGTAAGTTTCTGCTACACTGATGCCAAATTATTGTTTTCAACACTACAAGAAGTGAAATAATGCTTTGCTTACTGTTTCTACCTGTTGGTAATATATGCCTTGTTTGCTGTTGTTTTCTAGTGTGAAGATACATAATATTTGTAATTTTTTTCATGAACTCTGTAAGTTGCAGGCATCTTTAGGTCTGGAAGTCAGTGTGGTCTTACAAATACACCTTCTTCGTAGTAGTCACAATTCAGACAGAAGATGGCAGCTCTCCCTTTTCAGTCTTTTGAGCCTGGGGATAATTTCCAGAAACACATCAGACTTCCTGACTGTGTTTCTTGTTTACGAAGTGCTGTATACATTGACATTTAAGAATTTCTATGTACTTTATTACAGACTATCATACATCACATTATAAAACTAAAGGCAGTTAATTTCCCACAGAATTCTGGGTCAGGTGGAAATTGCTCTGCACTCTACTGGTTGTTGTCTGGTACTTCAAAAAGACATCCTCTAAAAATCACCTTTCTGAATTTCTCATTGCTTTACTAACTGTACTTCTGGTAATGATGATGGACTTTTTTGACTTTGTAGCAGGAATCCTGATTGAAATACAATTTAGTCATTTCGCCCTTACATTTTTATGTTCTGTAACAAAAAGTACAGGGTGATCTAATATGCTTTGAAGGTGAACTCTATATTATATGGATTAGCTTTCTTTAGGGAGATGCTTTCTAAAATCCTGTTTAACAATGTAAAAAGAATTAAATAAGCAACAATGAAGAATTTTAAAAAGATAAGAAAATAAAAAATGACTTTGAAACCAGACGAACTGAATATATAAGGCAGATGAAATCCTTGAAGATAAGCTGAAAGAAAATATGATTAACACTGATGAAGTAGAATAGTGCCAAATATATGTCATTTCTGAGCCAAGTGCATTATACAAGGTGGAAATTGAACTTTCAAGACTCGTGTTAACATTTTACTCTTATGCTTTATCAAGGTAAGTAAGTGAGAAAAAAATAAAAAAGCAAAACCTGTAAAGTTATAAGTCTGTTGAAAGTTAAACATTGTCATCTGTCAACACTTTGCTCAATGACATCATTCTGGTAAAGTAATTACTGGGTTAAGTAATGGCTTATTTCTAAAGGCTGGTAAATATTAAGTTCAGATACCATTTGAGGGCCAAAACACTGGCCTGGGAAGTTTTAATAGTATATTCTTAGTCTCCCTTTTGTTTGTAGCTTGTATTGAAATCTGCACTCATTATTAAGATGATTTGTAGAGATATTTTATGCCCTGACACGAAGCAAAGACATTTTATTATGCACTACTAAAAAAAAAAAAAAAAAAAACTCCATAGTGCAGCCTGCAATCTTACTTCTAAATGATAAATCTGTTTTCATGTTATTTTTCTGACTTCATTACAATAATAATAAATTTCCCTTCAGTCCATATGGTATAACCTCTTCACAGAGTCTGTACAGCTACTCCTGTTAAAGACTTCTGTGTTTGGGATATAAATTAAAATTAAATAATATTTTGATTACTTTTATTTATATTTTGTACAACATATAATAAAATGAATGCTCAGTGATAGTAAAGAACAATGTAAATTGTAAACATAATGTTAAATAAAGAAGTAATATTATGAGACAGATGCAGCTTTCTGTGACCTTGATGCAAACTTATTCAAAAGCAGCTGATCAGATGGACTTAGTTTATGCACACGTGCAGTTATTAAAAGTTTGACTGTGCTAAATGGCCTACAAAGGTTTTTCTCTATATTCACAACTCATACAATTAAATAAGAGAAAAACTGTCAAGTGCTGAAATTGGTTTAGGTGCTTTGATTCCTATGAGTTTACACCTTTGAAATACTCATCCTAAGCTCACTGGTAGATGTTGACTTTTCCTGGTTGATTAGATATAACTGCTTTGTTACACTATCCCTAACCTGCCCAACATATATATAATTAGCTCTTATAAGCCAGAGCTGTATCTGATAATAAGAATAGTAATATTAGCTATGTGCTCAATAAAGTGTAAATTATAAGATTAATTAAAGAACTAAGTCACTCCCTAAGAGAGAAGAAATGACTAGAGGAGACGCTGAGGCTTTATGAATTTAACTATTGATGTTTCCGTCACATTTCATCTATCCTATTGTATTAGTGCCTCCAAATTTTAAATATCCTAGGGCTCAAGGGAAATGTTCTGAATTCTTTGGCATCACATGGCCGACCTTCTTCGCTGATTCTCACTCCTACCTTGTAATGAGGCTGTATTGCTCTTCTGGGTCCTAAAAAACAATCATATTTTCCCCCTCTCACACACACTGTTTTTGTCTCACTATGGAGTTTACCTGGACAATTTCTGCAGCCTTTTTTCAGTTTTGTAGATACCTGGGGGCTGTTGCCAGCTTCCTCGGGGATGGTCTTTTTAAGTGCTGATTACAATTTACAGAACTTTAAATGCACCAAGATCTGCTTAGCTAAGGAACCAACCTTCCCTGTTCTAAGCCATTTTAGGTATTTGACCAAGGCTGCATACAGAGTAAAACGGATGGACTACTGTAGAAAAAATCTCTGTAGACTTGGGAACCTCAACTTTTTTCTCTGCTTTTCCTATGAAATATCATGAATTCAGTGGTCTGTCAGAAATACTAAAAAAATCTGATTGTCTGATAGTTTTTTGGGAATAGCATGAAATTATGCCCCTTGGTGTGCGAAGGGAAAGGCTTTTTTGGTATCTTCCTTTTTCTGTAGCTGCTAGGTTGAGGAAAACTGTTGTCTGCATTTGATCATTTAAAGCTGTTGACCAACAAGGTTAATGTATTCTGAGTAGCTATGTATGTATGCTGTTGCTATTAGCAGCATAATTATTGTCAAGCACTCAAAAATTTAAGATGAATGTTCATTTAGTGCTAAATCTGAAGAAAAATAACAGTAATATATCTCAAATTTCTAAATATATATGGATATAAGGTG
>VZSV01000139.1:1468853-1493130 GCA_013398735.1 Nothocercus julius
TTTTTTTTTTTTTTTTCCTAATTACCATTACCTACATTGTCCTGTGAATAGGAACTGAAACCTAAGATCTCCATTCTTAAGTGCATAGCTTAGCCAGGATTTTTTAATGATGCTTTGGCTTGTATTCCTTGCTACACATCTAATCTTGAGGTAAAGGCTAGAAAATATCACTGCACTCATCCTAGCTTGCCTACTGTTTGATGGATATATCTCTCCTGTAAGGCCACTTGGATGCTGCAGAAATTTCAGACTATTCTAGATTACCATGGTTATCAACCCTAACAGCATGTGTGCCTGCATCCCAACCACATCCACTGAATTGTCATTTATACATGAAAACATCAAAATTACTGTCCACTTATAAGGCAGAACTAAATTGTCTTTATTTGATTTCGCCTTTTGAATATTTATTGTATCTGTATTTATATTAAATTTTGCAGTGTTCCTGGAGAGTTTACATGAAGGACACTTCATAAATGTAGGGTGGATTGATTGATAGGCTGTGGGAAACATTTTCAGGAAGTTTGCAAAGGAAAATAAAAATTTCTTAAAACTCTACCAAAGAGATTAACCTATTATTCTAAGCACAGATAAATGAACTTGGCTAGATAACTTTAATGATGCTGAAAAGGATGAGTTTTATTTCAAATTTACAAATTCTGAAAAGATATAATGGCTAGCAGTAATAAAAATATGCTGTAAAAGAGCACTGACACAATAAAAAGAAGGATTTTGTAGGATGTAAATATGGAGATATATTTTTGGTTGGTGTTTCAAAGCCTGGAACATGTTATTTTATACCATACTTAACCTTTTAATATTTTATATTTTTTACATTTTAAGATGTTAATGAAAAAGAACAAAACCATTTAATTTGTTTAGATAGCAGGAGCCTTTGCAGGAATATACAAGTCATGTACGTGCCATAGTAAGAAAGGTCGATTTAATGGCACGCTACACGTATAAACATTTATCAGCTATGTTATATCACAACTGCATATTATCTTATATGTGAATTTCAGTTGCTTTGTTTTTTAAGAAAACTGTGTTTAATTTGTTCAATGATTCTGAATATGCTAATGTTCAATTTTTAACTTGTTTTGTCATTAGGAGGTGTTTTACTACAGACAGGCATCCAAACACCAATGCCTTAATAGCAGCATCTACTTTAGTTGGAATTCTGGACCAGTAGGAGAGGATAAGTAGAGCAAAACAGTTGTACTTGTCCTTCCGATAGAGTGCGTTGAAAGCCTCAGTTTAGTTTCATCACGAAAGAGGCCCAGCCTGTGCTTGCTGAGAGTGCTTCAGGATAAGAAGCAAAATGTGATTAGTTGATTCAAACTGAAACATAGTATAGACACACCAGGGTTTTGCCACAGGATTTAACTGACCTGTAAATTCCAACTTTTAGCTTTCTGGAGAGCAGCAGATTTAAAAGACAAGAGAGAGCTTTTCCATACTTTGTTCTCCTGTTCTTAAAATGTATAGAAAGAGGAAGATATTCATGAAAAAGATTGGCTAAAGATTAGAGTGAAGAAAAGAGGGTGGTCTGAGGGCAGGCCTTTTCACTTCACCAACAGAATTTGCCACAGGAAAACAAACCGGATGCTTCAATTCTAGAGATATTCCCATATTCTCCGAGTTTGACAAGCACCTTAAATTAATCCACTCTATAGTTTATTCACAACTGCCAAATGAGATGATTTGCCCAATATAGGTCATCTTTACTTCAAAATCATGCATACAGACAAATGATATTATGAGATGAATAAAAACTGTGGCAATCTATCAAGACATAAGAGCACGAAGCTTACCAAGCCAGGTTATAAAATGGAAAACAAAATAGCACCTCCTACTAGAAGGCTTTCAGTCTGTATTTCTCAGCTCCTCCTAGACTGTTTTCCCAAACCTTTCCAGCAAATGGCACTGAAGATATGTCCTAAGAACCTGTCAGTTCCCTGCACAACACAGGACTAAAATGCTGCCCGTAATTACAGGTCTGCTAAATCTTACAATGTTGATTTCTAGGGACAGGATCTTGGGATCTGGGCTCCCCTCACTTACGCCCGAGAGAGCAGCAAAGCTTTTGATCATTTTGTGATCAAAACTGTAAAGACCTGTGTTATGCTTTTCACTTTTTTCACTTTTTTTTTGTATCATTGTCTCCGCCCATGTTTTGTCTTAGTTCCATGCAAGCAGATGCTCCCTGACATGCTCACACAGGATAGTGTTAGCGAGCATACACATATGCCTTTCTTTTCATTACAGGGATGGAGAGTTTTGTCTTGGTTGCTCCTTCACTAGTCCGTATTTTTTACCTGCCTGAATGTGATTCAAGCCTCCTGTTGTCTCTTTGGTTTCTGGCCCTATGACTTTCATTCCTGGCTGTCATTGGCTCTGTTTCAGCAGGAAGGGTGGAGAAACTATTAACTGAGTCTGTGTCCAAATAAGGAAAGGAGAAAATAGTCTAGACTTTGGCAAGATAAACTTAAGTACATAAGAAACTTGCCAAAACAGATTTTGTGGAGCCATTTGCTAATAGCACAAAAATGAATTATATTTATCTATATGTATGTGTGTATATATTTATGTACATCCATACATATATATATGTATATATAAAATCAGAAGCAGGAAGTGTGCCAAAGAATTTGTATGCTCACTATTTGATTTATTTGATTGATGTGCCAAAAGAGCACTATCAAAAGATAAGGCCACCGCAGAAATGTTTAATGAATTCTTTGCTTAAGTATTAACAGTGAAGGACACTATAGAAGTTTCATTTTTATGGGTGTCAGCTCTAAGGAACTGGCCCCAAAATTGTCATAATAAAAAGTTTTAGGAAAAATTCATAGCTATCAGGATGAAATTTCTTTCACCCAAGAGTTTTAAAGGAAATCAAATATGAGATTGCAGATCTATTTGTGGTGGATAGCCTACTGCTTATTTTGGCTTTAGTATCAAGAGAATGAATGCATGTAAAAAAAGGACACCAAAAGCATCTGTGACTGTTTGCTAAAGGACACCAAAAACATCTGTGAAATTGATCTTTACATCTGACCGCTATATCAGGCAAATGCTAAAGAAACTGTGTTAAAGAATACAGATCATATACTTATTAATAAACATGACATAAATGATAATATGTTCCTGTGAGTAAACAGACTATTTTAAAAAGGATATTATGGATCAAAATGAATCAAAAAAGACTAAAATCTTTGAAAATATCAGTAAACATGTAGAAAAGAGTTATTTGGCTGAAGCACCCTGCATGGATTTTCAAAGAGCTATCAACTAGATCCTTCACATGTCAAAGAAACAAAGTTGTCAATGAATCAGAGAAAATACCATGACCAATAACAAGCTAAAGGGTCTAATGAAATTCTCCCACAAGGCTTGGTTCTTGGATCTGTGTTTCTCAAATATTCTCTTATGATCTAGGATAAGGGGTGAACAGCAAGACCATTAAGTTTGGTTTTGTTATAAAACTATTCAGCTTCATCAAAACTGGAAATGACTGAATCTGCAGAAAGATTTCATGGTACTGAGCAGCCAATAAAATGGCACATGAAATGCAATGTCAATAAATGCAAAATAATGCATATGAATGGAAAAGTCAACCCTGACTTTGTGTACACCAGTGGACAGTAAATAGGCTATAAAAGGGCATAAAAAAAAAAGCTGTTAGGCCATTTTAGATAGTTTTTCTGAAAATGTCAGTTGGTCAAATGTGGAACAAAAATAAAGCAGGAGTTATATAAAAGGGATCAAGAATAAAATACAAAACAGAATTATGATACTGGATACATGTATCATATAATTGCAGCATGCCAGTATCTTGAATAATGTGTACAATCCTTATTTTTTGTTCTCAGTAAAGGATTCAAATAATGGCAAGAATAGATGTTCCTAAACATTAAGACTAGGAAACTGGAAGACTCATCTGAGATAGAATGCAGATATATAAAGCCAGAAAAAGAATCAGGAAGGGGAATCAATTAGGGAAAATGATTTGATACAATTGAAAATTAAATCACAGAATTTATATTCATAGGATTTTCTGCTTACCACAAATATAACTGAGTTAAAAGTCCTTTGGGAAAAACCCACAGGGAATATTAAATCCATAATATAAATGCAACCTTTTGCTTAGGAACCCCTTAACTGCCCAAGCTGAGGCTTTTGGGAGGATTTATGGGATAGAAACATCAGTTTATTCTTACCCCATTTTCTTTTAGTTTTCCCATAAGCATCTTTCCTGGCCACAGTCAGAGAGCGAGCATTATAATAGATGGCCCATTGATCTGGCCCAAGGAAGTCTATTCTTTCTATGCTATGCACCCTCATTATATGTAGTTCCTAAACTGTACCTCCCCTTTACCTCCCTTACCTCCCCCAACTTCTTGATAAACTAAAGTTTGATGTCATTATTTATTTTTTTCCATGCATCATATGATTACAGTTATGTAATTCACTATAGCTACCAAAGGAATGATGGAAGACAGTGGTACATAGTAATTTTCATTAGGTAATTAAGACCCTAATTGTGGGGGACATGGGGAATTTGGGAAGTACAGTAAGTAGCTATGCTAGAATTAAAAGTCATTGTCTTTGCGTGACCTAAGGAGTCAGACCTGTTGTCTTCAAGAGAACTGCTTATCCAACACTATATGCATGAAATTTTGGCAATTTATATATTTGTGATTCTGTTAGACTCTGCTATTTATTACACTCAATCTTGAATTTAATATTCCCATAGCAAGCTGAATACTGAATGCAATCCCTTTGAACTGTGGAGTGTCTAAAGTTGCTGTCATGTAATATTCCTAGTATTTTGAATAAGGGATTATATCTCAAAGTTATACATAGGGATTTCAAAATCAATTTATATGCATTCAGAAATCAAGAAGCACCTGCAATGCAGCAAATGGAGCGCTAAATTGTTTTCTATATTGGGGTAGATCCAAAATAAAGATGCTGAAGGTGTCTAAAATGGAACTTATGTAAAACACAGATTCTGAAGTACATGTTTGAAGTTTTGAAAGTTGCTTCTACATTTTTGGTCCAGCAATACAGTTGCTTTAGCTGTTCTGGGGCATGTGCTGGAGCAGACTTGCCTAATTTGGGAGATCTACATAGGCTTGTATAAGTTTACTTGGCTCAGCTACATGGACAAGGCATGTCAATGGAGTTTTTTGATTGAAGTTTTATTTTGGCTCTTGAGCTAACTAACAGGATGGTCATTAAAAAAAGAAAAAAAAAAGTCTTGAGATTTTATTTTTAATGTTTAGAAAGCATAGGTTTTTGAATTTTTGCCTTGAAAAGGATTATTTCGGTAACTTTATGAGAAAAAAATGTTACTTGAGATAAAGAATTATGTAAAGAGTAGAATTTTCTCAGACTCCACACTTGGATGCTATGAGCAAAATTAAGAGATTCTTAAAGCTATCACATATGGGTAGATTTACAGCTCTGCACAAAGCTGTAACTGATGAAACAGTTTACAAAACCTGTATATATGGGAGTCATGAAAAAGGACATTTTTGCTTCATGTTCTCAGGGTTTATAAGATTTCTTTTCCTGCTGTGCTTTTTCTCTATATTGAAAGATAGAAATTGGGAAGTTTTACAAATATTGAGGCCCTTTGACAAACAAGTTTTCGGTTTAGATGTAGAATCATAATTGTAAACATTATTGGTGCAAAATAGAAGTTACTCAGTTTTAGTAAATTCTCATGACAAATTTGTGAATATAAGAACTATCAAATGGGCAAAATGGCATATATATGAATATACAGTCTACATCCCCAAATCTTATAATCAATATAATTATCATTGAAGTAAATGTTATAGCAGATTTTTCTTTCAAAATATCTCCCAAGCTGCTCACCAAGATGCAAAAAAAAAGATGTTTTTTCTCCAAAGACCATTTATGAAAGGAAAAAAACAGTGATTTCACATAGGTCTAGTTTTCTTCCTGTTTTGCTCTGTTTTGCATGCTAGAAAAGTCTCATCAGAAATGTCTTATGCTACTGACCCAGCTCTCTTTGAAAACTGTTTTGTCATCCTTCAAATCCTTAAAGGAAAAGATGAAAGTGAAAATATGGATGTGTTTCTAATGAGGGTAATGAAAGTTGAAAGGCAACTGGAAGCAAAAGTAAAATGTGGATACTGAAGATGCTAAGCACAGAAAGGTAAAAGTGAAGAGCCTGTAATGTGACAATGAAAGGAAACTCTTTACTGGAGAACAAAATTTGAAAAACTTAGAGCAGAAACTTCAGATTTGGGTGGGAATCAGAAGTCTATCTGGAGGAATTGGACTGAGCAAAAGCAATACTATATAAACGTCTTGTGACTTTCTTTTTTCTGGAATATGCAGGGAGAAAACCTGCTTTTTAATGAAATTTTGTGTTTCTAAATATATTGTGGGTCATCTCAACATTTCTTAATTACAATTTTTCTTGAATTTCATTTTGCTGTTTTTGCAGTGTGCTTTTTTCGGAATAACACCAGATATTTATCTAATGAATGGTTATGGTTCAAAGCTATTCCTGAAGCTATTTCTTTGGAATATCAGACTGGGTCTGATAAGGAGATTGACAGTTTATTGGCTAGAGATAGTTGGTATGATTCTTGCTGCATTACTTTTGTTGCATTTTGTTTTCTTTTTTCTTTGCTTAATCTTTAGAACTTCCATCTGCTATCAGTATTGATATATATATATATATTTAATCTGACATAGATCTTTTGATGGATGATCACGCTGAATATTAAATATTTGGACTATGTCATGAAATCCTCTGAGTATAACAGATTTTTTACTGTCCTGAGTGTAATATAAACTATTAATTATGTACTGCCTTTCTTCTTTTATAAACTGTGGACTTTATAGATATAGTAAAATTATCTCTGTTGTCTCACACTAGAAAATGTAAAATGAGCTTCATGAAAGAAAGCACATTTTATAACCATGGTAACTGTCAGTAACATCTGTAAATCTTTCTCTGTCTCATTTCTCCAGAAAGATTGAAAAACATCATTAATTTTTGTTGATTTTTATTTTTTGTGCAAAAGGCGAAAGGGGAAAATCGATGATGGGCGTAATTTTAAATCACATATGGCTAAGTATTTAGGAATCACTGGCACAATGAATATGGTAGGCAGTAAAAAATGTTTATATTTAAATGAATTTATCAGAGATTAAATTAGCCTTTTCAAAAAAATACGATTTTCTCTGCATTGTCTCTGCAAACATTTAAATGATACCTTTAATGGTACTTTGTAAAAAATATCAATGTGTATAGTTCTTTTCAATTTTTTTTTTTTTTAAGAGCATCTATTATCTCTTTGTCAAGATATGCCCATCTGCCCCAAAAAGGATTGAAAGGATTTCACAAAGAGAACAGTCTGTGAGGTGATCCTGGCAGTTTCTTCTGACATTTGAGGACAGGGCTGGCTGAAGAAGGAAGGGATCCTGATTGATATTTTAAGGCTGTTAAAAAATATTTCAGTAAGGTTTTAGAAGAACAAGGGACTAAAACAAGAAGATACAGTAAACAGTAAACTTATTGTAGTAGTGTTACTGTCGTTGAGGGTTGCAGGATGCTAGTCAATGTATCAATGTAAAGACAGTTAGATAGAACTTCTCCCAACTTCTCTCTTTAAGGGTTTATTTTATTTTTGTTTTTAATCTTATGTGGGTCTTTTGATGGTTGAACGCTCTGTGTGCCACTTCATAAAAAAAACAACCAGCCAACCAAATGTATTTCCTCTCCTCTATTATTGGAATATAGGTCAGACTCTTCCATCATTTTTCTTGCTATTTCACTATACCAGCCACTCTACTCCATGCCTTGATCTCAGCAGCTATGTATACACCTTCTTCCCCCAAAGCACAGAGAGCTGATGTTTAACTTAGTTGCACATATCCTGCAATGAGATCTGACTGTAAGGTTCAGCCTCTCTTAGCCCCTCAAATCTGAGTCTCTGCCATGTAGAACAGAAGTAGCCCTCACATAGAGTTGCATCTCACATAGAGCCTGGACCTGCATTCACAGTTTCACTGGGAGGAAAAAAAAAAAAAAAAAAAAAAAAACAGTATTTTCTTGAAAATGCATAGAATGACTGTTAAGCTCTATTTGAGATGGGAGCAAATAATAGGTGTTGGGTGACTCCGCACCTCGTATGGAACCTGAACTCTGTAACACGGACCAGGCCAGAAAGCACTCTTGAAGTTCCCCTGAAATATCCTGAAATCCCCTGATTAGAGAGCTCCTGGAGCATTAAGACCTTCGCTTGAGCTATATTTATTACAGAAATATTATTTCAGAGAAGAGACGCAAAGGTCATGTCTATAGAAAAGTCATGTCTCCTCCGGCTTTCAGGTACTCTATGGCTCGTTTACAGCCACCTGGAAGTTTAATTCTCTTGTAACTTTGATGCTAGGCCATGTTGTCCTAGTTACCTGCACATGTTAGTAGATTTATATATACCAAATATATAGCAATACATGAAATATTCTCATCTCTGAACATTCAAAAATATGACTCAAAGGCCAAAGATTTGTGATTTTAAAATGTTGTGTATATATATTTTTAATGATATTAACTTGAAGATGTATTTTGGTTGCTAATTTGATTTTAAACTCTCAAGATCTGTGCACCTTCAGGCTTTAATGAGCCTATATGAAGATCAGAAACTTTTAAAATAAGATAATTTGGATTCTTATATAAACACTTATCTGACAGAAGGGGCTTAGGCTCCAAGAAGAACATAGAATATAGTGAGATTTATAAAAATCATGAGTTGACAAGCCTGAGATGGTACAGAAGAAGATATATATTTATAATGCATTCTTCAGAGCATTTGTTGGACCAACAGAAGATGTATTCATGCATACCTAATGGTTCTCTATATACAGCTATCTACATGAAGCTCCTCATGATGTATTTACAAGTCCCTGTCGCAAACAATCTTTGTGCTCACAGTAAAATAACTTTCACATTTTAAATGTCATTGACATTTTTTTCTCCTCACCTTCTTCTAGGAATTTTTTTCTTTTCTCTTTAAAATCTGTTTTTTTTTTTCTTAAAATTTAGATTACCTTACATTACATTATTAAAATTTAGATTTAGATACAAAAGATCTTTTCTAAATGTATCAATGTTCCTATGTTGATTTTTTTACTGATATTTATATTTTTATATTTTCTATTTATATGCTGTGGTAAAGACAATTTCACAAGTTAATATAAACAGCGAAATATAAAAAATAAATAAAATAAAATAAAATAAAATAAAATAAAATAAAATAAAATAAAATAAATAAATCATATGGAGTTTCAACTCTCTCTTCTTTTTTCTTTAATACTGCTTATACCAATGCAAATGTCACTTTAAATCAGAACATAGAAATGTGTCTAAAACTGTGAGAAAGAAATGGTACAAAATAATACCTACCCCATGAAAAAATTATCAGCATGACCAGAGGATAAAATCATGTAAACAGTAGGAAAACAATATGCTTAAAATTATAACAACTGGACTTTACTAGGTCTCTTGTTTTCAAAGTATATGAACAAAGATGAACCAATACATAAATACATATTTGCTCAGGTTCTGAGATTTATATTTTAACTGAGTTCGTAGGTATTATTATCAAATAAATGTTTGTAAAGAAGACTCTTTATGTGTTCACTGATGTAATCCAGATTAGATTTACTTCATGAATAATTATTTTCAGAAAAAAAAAATAGTCTGGAAAAAAATATCTTAAATCTGTGACCATTTGAGTGTATCTTTTCTATTTGTAAGGTATTAGCATATTGCATTTCTACAGTTTAGATATATGCACTCTCCCAAAACTACTCAAGCACAAGCTAGATATTTGACAAGAAAAACAAACAAACAAACAAACAAAAACAGAAAAACAAAGTCAAAACCAAACATTTTGGCTTGATTATAGCCTATATAGCTTAAAGTCAGAAGACTTGAAAACATCTAATTAAAGTAGAGAACATCTAATAGAAGACTAGCAAATACTTAATACAAGAAAAAAAAGCACAACAGCACATGCACACACCAAAAGGAGAATAAGTGCATTTTGCAGTAGATTTCATAAAGCTGATAACATAATGCAATTAGACATATCAGAGAGCCACAGTGTATAGGTGAACATTTCAATAGCGACAGTAAAGTCCATACAAATTGTGTGGTGTATTGGAGCGGTGCTTCACATGAATGGAAGTGAAACATGTGCCTGCTGGGGACAGGGAGCATTAGAGATCATTACCTGGCCTGTTGTGGACAACTCTATGCAGCACGTACTTGTGAAGGTGAAAGTCCATTCAGCCAAACTCATGAATGCTGGTGCTATATATAGGAGGCTTTTCCTTCTTTTGACTACTGTTTTTTTGGCAGCTCATGCTGCCAAATTTTTACCTTTTAGGACAACGCATATCAAGGAACTGTGCTCTGCACTTATAGCAAGGAGCTAAGAGTGGAGGTCCTGGATTTGTTTTGGAATTTGTCTTGCAAATTCCTGTGAAAAAATATTATTGAAACTAGAGACATTCAGGTCCATTGTCAAAATTTCCTTTCTAAATGTATGAATATGTAGGATGTTGAATACTGAGCTAACTGCTTGGGTCAAAACAGAATTTTGTTACTGTTTATGTCAGCAAACGTTTATGTCAAATTTTAGAGGAGCAAAATTAACTTTGATATTTTACTGTAGAATGTTTTATGGCCATTCTTATGAGAACCAGAAGTCACATTAGCTCTTCCTTTCGAAGCTGAAGAGAACTATCATACAGACACTCCCTGAAGAAAACCAGGAGCATGTACAGTGGTGATACAGAGGACACAGTATATGTTTATTTCAGCTATTGGTAGAAAGATCCCCTCAGTTATGGAAAGTGTAGGTGGAAAATGAAGTCATGGAAAGACATCGAAAAACCTTAACTGTGCACTCACTAGACATGGTCTGAGTTGTAAGCCCCAAACTTCAGGTTAATTTAAAACGTCAATTCAAATATTGACTTTCTGTATCTGTCCCTTCATTGGTGTCTGAATGCAATTAAACATTCTTCTCTTGCTAGGATAAAGCTAGAGTTACTGCCGTAATGTATTCAGGCTTTTATGTGACATTCATCTTGAGTCTAACCCCTTTCCAATAAGCAATGAGATTATGAATTCATATATGGTCTATCCTTCCCCTCATCTTCTCTGAGAGGAAAGAATCATAGGGGTAGTGAAGTGATTTTTGCTGGTTTATTTATGTTTAATATGTGCACTGTGCTACAGGAGTTTATAGTAGAGAGCTGCATTTTACTTTGCAGCAGAAAGAGGCAAGTTGGTGAGATTATCTGTACCTTCCTGGGTTATCTCATCATTGTTATTGCAATTATACAGTTTCCTATGAATGCTGCCCCCCCCCCAAAAAAAAAAAAAAAAAAAAAAAAAAAAAACCTTCTCCTCAAAAAGAAAAACAAACAAAAAAAACCCTCCCAAACACTTGCTGGGGTTTTTTACTCATTACTTTTTCAACTGAGAGGTATATATTGTTGTTCTCTCTATATATGTTCAGTTCTGGAAATAAATTGGTAGTTTAAAGTAGCTGAATGCATGAATGATTAAACTATGCCCATGGAACTTGTGTTTTGAAAATCTTTATTCTGAGACATATTAAGTACTGTACTATGGAAGACAGTTCTTCCAGGAACAAGCTAATGCAGTGCCAGATAATCAGCTTTTATAGCATTGTCAAAGTATTCCCAGCTATAACACAGTTTTACAAGCAGATACTGGCACGAACATCAAAATACACCTGAACTTCAAGATGTTTTTCAGTATTATCCTTGCTTCCCATCTATGAGGAGAAGAAAATTATACTAGAAATGTAGCGGTTAACGTTATTTTTAGTAAAGTGAATCCTCTAGTATCCTGTCATGGAACCTGTTCCTCCTAATAAACTGCCTATATTTAAATTGCACTGCTTTTGAGCACTCCTGTAAGACAGGTACAGAGACCCTGGAGTAACTTTCTGCCCTGAAAGTGGTGCAGCTGGATCATCATGGCAGTTTTTGAGGCAATTTTTATTAACTGCGGGGCAGCACAGGGCCACAATTGCACTAGTCTTGGCTGCAAGCCAGTATCTTTACCTGACTCTATCCAATTTTCCAGGGATATAGCATCTCTGGCTCACATGGTCCAGCAGGCAGTTCAGGTGCTATAATTCCTTTCTATAATACCTTGTCAGAGTATAAGGAGATGAAGGTCTGGATTTTCAAGTCATGCATGGGCCTCACTTCCATCAAAATCCATGTAGATGCCTTTATATACCCTCAGTTTCTTGGGTTAAATGTGGAAAGGAAATCTGTGAAAAAATAGGAACATAAACTGGAAAAACTGAGCACAGGCAAAAAAGTTAAGCCTTATTTATCCAGATCTTCAAAAATTAATGCAGATTTTTCTTACCTATTTCTTACCAAATACCTATTTTTGTGAATACTTTCTAGGCTTCTCTCAAACTCTTAGCTTGCTGCAGGGGCTCGTCATACTTTTAGGAGCGTGTGGGAGCAGGAGGGGAGTTTAACCATTAACCTCATGTGATCTTTTCCTCACTTATTTTGCAGCAGTGTCCTCATGTAGCAGAAGATTGCTTAGTCAAGCTCCTTTGCCTCCCTCTCAAATTGAAAAACATTAGATTTTCTTTGTGCTACAAATTGTGAGGGTAGGACAGAGTCTTAGATGAATTCTCGTGGCAATCCAGATTTAGAGGGCAGCTTCTGATGCACACATTTTAAGAAAGCAAGTAGTGCCGTCAGGGGCAGTCCGGATATGTGCAAAACACAGATGCTACTGACATCACTGAGCGACCTCGCCACAAGCCAGATGCAAAATCTAAGATGCCAGGAAAAAACAAATGCAGCTAATCATAAGACTGTAATAATCTTCAAAAAAAAATTTTCCCCTTATCTTAAGAATGATGGATTTTGCACCATAATGTGAAATCTAGCTGATTGTCTCTTTGTTCTGGGATACTATTCAAATTATATGGATTAAAATTACTCTTTGGTGGGGCAAAAGTACTGCAAAGTCAGTCAAACTCTTCTGTTGCTGTAACATGCTGAGACTATGATGTTGATATGACCAAGCTAGAAGATGAAAAAGAGAACTTGCCAAAAAAAAAAAAACATAAAGAGTGCCAAACTGTCACTTTACGAACTGCTATTCTGAGAAACAGGTTTAACAGTGGTGATAGTTATTTCAGGCAAATTGATGTGGGGAGGGTGAATGATGGGCTGGATGCAGCTGAAGGCTGTTGCTAGTAGTATCACACACCTCTACATCCTACTGTGTGCTGGCACCAGTGACTCCTTCTGGCAGAGCGGTGCTCTCTTCTTCTGTGTTTTGTAGGGTTTTTTTTGTTTTTTTTTTTTTGATTTAGCCATTGGTGAAAACCATAAAAGCAACCACAGCATACACTGAAATGAGGCACACACCCCAGGCAGGGAGTGCCCTACACAGTAAGTTACTCAAATAATGGTTTGGATTTTTTTGAATATCGCTTTATTTTTGATTCAATGTCAGTTTGCTCACCAAACTGAAGCTAACACTAACACTAAACTAACAAGCTAACACTAAACACTTGTTTCAGTACTGTTATTGGGTAAGATAACTGAGTAAAAGAAAACTAGATGTCAAATAAACAACAGAGACTTTTAATATGATAGACAGACTCAATTAGGTAAAACAATCTAATTTATAACTATTAATACCTGACCTTCAAGTGGTTCTCAAGAGAAACTGCAAAGAGTATTTTACCTTGAGTACTCTTGAGAAGGTTTTGAGTTTGTTTTAAAACAATAATTCTTGTATATTTAATTGATTCATTTTCTGTAATCATGCTTACATATGCATGCATGCATGTACATAAATGTGCCTGATACTATCTACAGATGCTCCTTGTCTAACTCGGTTCTAAGCCCTTCTCCAAAGGAACCCCCTTGAAAATGTAGAAGGAATGGGCCAGAACTTTCATCTGACCATACTCTGTATTCTGCTTATTACTCATAAAAAGTCTCAGTGAATCTGGGAAGATTTCTGATCGCTTATACCAAATCTAGGTTGATATGTAGATGGAAAAGCCAGTATCTCGGTGTAGCTAATCGGGAATAGTACACTGATATATAAAAAGCAGTCTGTCCCAAATCAACAAAAATGTGCATATTGTTTGCCTGATTTAAAATCTCATTCATATTAATGGCATAAGAGAAAGAAGCCTTTTGGCATGGCAATGGCTGAGCTGCTCCTTTGTGCTCCGTTTAGAATTTAACCTACCAGTTTGGAAGTTAGCGCTTCAGGAGTTCAAAGAATGTGTACTTATCTAGCCGTATAATCATGATGTGACTGTTATTTTGGATCACCTTTGCACACTTAATTGTTTCTCAGATTCCCAAAATCTAAACTAAGACTTTCTCTTAGGTTTATTTGCTCATTTTCCATCTATTCTGGGGATTCTGATGTCTTCTCATGTATGTTGCTTTTTCATAAAGTGAATGAGAAATGCTTATTTTTCAGGATATTTGGAATTTCAAAAGTAGAGCAGACCAAAATGTTCAAAATCCTTAAATAAATAAATAAATAAATAAATAAATAAATAAGCTGTGAATAAAAGCTGAAAGCAGTAAAGTAGAGGCACGTTTACAGCTGATCCCAGCTTGTTTCAAGGCAACCTAATATTGCCTTGGACATGACAACACTGGAGTTGAAGATCAGTATAATGCTTTGCACTCCGAAATCTGTTTTCCGTTGATTTTGACTTTGGTGCCTCAATTTCCTGCCCAGGAAATAGGGGTAATATCATCATCATCAACAACCCAAGTAGGGTAGTTGAAAATAAGTACATCTATGTGTATGAAGTACCAGGATGTTCTAGTCATGAACTTCTTAGAGCAGCCCATGAGGAATCAATCACAGTTCTACAGAAACAAGATTTGAATTGTTTTGACTAAGTAAAGACTTGGGCCAGAGTAATGAAGGTAAGAGAAAATATTGATCATCATATTGATCATTACGTCAGCATCATACATTTATGGCCTTAAGTGAGGCTGAGTCCTGTTGAAAAGAACTTATGTAATGGTATAATTAAAGATTATAACATAATGCATATGTATAAGGGGATCAAATTAGCAATGCAGAAGAAACCTCAAACCTGACATTTCCAAGCTATTAAGCACTCAACCTAACAAGTTCTTTTCACCTACCTTTTTGTGGGTATGTACAATATATGTACATGCAGCACTTAACTGTCTGTATAAATGACGGACTGCAGAGAGAGAGAATTAGAGAGAAAGTCTTTTTAAATTGGATCTGTCATGTGTTTGCACATAAATGGGTCCCTTCCAACAGAAGAGCACAATGGGGTTAAAACTCAATGGAGTTAAGCTATTATAGCACTGAATCACGGAGTGATGAATCAGATTCCCTAGTTCTATTGACAATTGATGGTCTGATGTATTCACCTCAAAGAGAATCTTGTCTTCTCAGCCAATACATTTTTCTCTCCTGCAAACTGCACAGACAGCCCAAAGAGGAAGGGCATGTATGAATGACATACAGCTTCCATGACATACAGCTCAAAATTTTTCTTCATCTCCTCCTGCCACCTCATGTGTTCACATAGCCTGACACCACAAGAGTCCTTTGGGGCTAAAGGCTATCATGAACAGGTAGAGGGTTTTTTTTTTAGTTTGTTTTTTGTCTGTTTTTTACTCAGATTATTAAAAATGTGTCTTGTGACTAGTGGAGTAAATATGTAGAAGTTGAATCCTCACATTCTATGCTGAGATCAAATTGATTATTGCAAGCAATGAGGGATGGCCATTTATCAGCTACTGGCCAATTTCTTGTGTCAGAAGGGAAAGGGAGGAAGAGAAGGGAAGACAACATATGTCTATTGCTGCTGTCCTTTTGACAGTGAAGGAAAGTCACAGTAACACAATTAGAGGTGAGCAAAGGAAGTGAGAAGTGAAGGTTTCGTAAGTTTTGCTTACCTTGGATTATACAAAACCTGGGGAGACTTTCCTTTTATCTTTTTATCTATTCCCCCTGCTTGAATTGGCCTAGGTGATCTCCAAAGATCCTTTCCAACAGCAACTATAGTGTGATTCTGTGATTTTGAAACATAATAGTAATACAAGAAGGAAATTTAAAAGGGAGATTTATATTTTAAAACACTCTCCTCCCTCCTCTGCTGCTAGACTAATATATGTATACAGAGAGGTGTGTGTGTGTATGTTGCTGCAAAGAATTTTAATATACTTGTGCTTGCTGTGTTCAGGGTTGCAATTGCATCAGATTACCTTGTTAGAGTATGTGGTTGCTATCATGGTATGCCACACTTCTCCCACAGAGATAATTGTATTCCAGTAGTAGGTGGACTGTTCTTGGTATGCATAAAATATAAAGCACTTTGGGATCATCTGTGTATGACAGGAGCTATTGTTAATGTCATTGGCTTTTAATCTATACTAGTCAAAATTCTTTACTATTTACATACCTCTGTCACATCCACTTGACCATCTTGCATCAGCCCTTGGGCTGCCTTATCTTGTTCAACTCACCCATTCACACTATGCCACATAGAAAATGTAGTTTTATCAAAAATACAAGAACATTAAAAAGATTTTGTTGAATAGCACCATAAGCCGATGTAATCACTTTTTTTCAGATAAATATAGCAGGTCTTTGCAAAGCATACCGATTTCAGTATTGTACCTAATCACTATGCTAGAACAAAAAGACAAATGTTTTAATGCAGATATTCCATAGAAAGTTATCACACTTGATTACACTATGTATATGCTTTTAAAAGCACAGAATGTTCTTAAGAATTGATTCTCTTGCTACTAATTTCTCTTCTATCCAAATTTGGAGATTAAATATGTAGAAAAGTCCTTCTTTTTTACATAGCAGATTTTTAAGCATGTACTTAGGTCACATAGACTTTAATGGATTTTAGACATGTGCTTATAATTAGGCATTTATAAAACTATTTGGGAAATGTGTGTTGATTACTGCTCAGGCACCTTCATTTTTAAAAACCAGTTTCTACTTGAAAAAGCTCTTCATGTAACATCAATATAGGCAAAACATTGTCAACATATTTTGAGGTGGGTAATAAAAGCTTAAGGCAGATGGAGACTAAAGTAGATATGATGGGAGACCCTTAATTTTCAGTCTGCTATTTCATGGTTACCAATAAATGTGAAGTGTGAGGAAATGATAAAAACTGTGTCCTTGAAAAAACCTATGCCATTAGCTTCAATTTATTTACAGCTAACCAATATACTGGTTTATCATGGGCAACCTTGAGTTTCCTCACCTGATATGAGCACAGGCTTAAAAGGAAAACTTCCTCCTGCAATTGCCTTTTCTGCTATTCTTGCCTATTCCACGAAGTATTGAACTGGCACCAAGCTGGAAGTACTCTCCCTGACAAGTACTGCATTTAGAAGGGCTGATTTTGCAAAGTACTAGAGCAGCAGGCTGGTTGAGGCAGTGACAGCAGCATTAAGAGGATTTCAAAGCATTGTTAGACTTACTGAATATTTTTCTTATCATTTTTCCAGTTTTTAATTTGCTCACTCGTTCAGTGCAATCTCTTTGCAGAAGTAGTTCTTTTTCCTCTTCTGGAAGTCAAGCAGTAAACTGATACCATTCGCTGGTTTCTTATTTTCTGGTATGTGTATGTTAATGACTTATTCAGGCTATTCAGGCTACTCTAGTACTTAACTTTTTCTAGACTGGACAGAGCAAAGAGCTGCAATAGGTTGTAGAAGGATGTAATCCATCTTTATGGATGGCATGTATGTGGATCTGCCTATGCCAAACCCAAAGATGGAAGTGGGAGAGAGGAAAACTAATCTGCAGAAAGCATCCCAAATTCAATTAGAAATGCTTGGTATGATAGAAATTAGCATTGAACTGAATAAATTCCAGCTTTGACAGACTGAACATCTGAATGCCAGATGCAAAGTGATAATGTGTGCAAAGGTTGATTCCTCATATGAAGTAGCAGCCAAGATGTTGGTGAGGTAAGCAAGATATCTACTGAAATGTGAGCAAGATCGCTTAATGCACTGAACTGTACGAAGCCCTCAGGGAGCTGATTGGAGGGGGTAGTAAATACAGCATCAGCGCAGTCCAGGAGAGTCTGGAAGGAAGCAAATGCTGGCATAAGATTAGAAGAAGCAACCAGGTGAAGGGGCAGCACCAGATGTATCCCTCACAGACAGGATTGCATGTTCCTTTCTATGTCATTGGGAGCAGGAAACGAACAGCAAGATAAAGATATCTACTCACAGAATAATCTCTGCTGAATAGAGGAAAGAATCTGCTGGAGAAAGAAAATAGAGTGAGTGGCTTTGTAGAGAGCAGGAGACTGTAGCACTGGAAATTGAGAAGGCAACTTGCGTGAATACACACAATTGCTCTAGTAGCAGCAGTTTTCTTTAAAAGATCATTGAAGAAGACTCAATAAATCATACAAACTTCCTCAAAATGGATTCTTTCAAAGTCAATGCGTTATTCTTGTGTAAGAGTTTCTGCTTATTCCATCCAATATACAAACTTTACAGCTGAATCCACCCTGGGAAGAGTGGCACACGCATTTTAAAGGACAAGGCCAAGATTAGAGAAGAAGCTTTCTTTGATTTTCATGTGACTGATTTTAGACAAGTGCAAAGCACTGAATTCAGAAAGAAGGGGGAAAAAATGTACACACTTAAAATAAGGCCTGAATGGTTAGTAGTTGTATTGAAAAAGATGTAAGAATTATTATGGTTCTCAAAATAAAAATGAGCCATCAGTGTAAATCCTGTGGCAAAATGGGAAAAATCTCATTCTTGAGCAAATTAATGTGACTGTTGAATGTAATACATGGGAGACAAAGTTTCTAGCTCTTTTTGGAGTTGGCAGATCTTTGGCTGGAATACTGGCCATTGTCTTGTTGTTGGAAAAAAAAAAGTAGCAAGTTGAAGAGAGTAAGACTGATTGGAGGTTTAGAAAAAGTGACCTGTAAAGAAAAAGAAAATTGAAATAATTGTGTTTGTTCAGTCTAGCAGATGAATAAGAGACAAGAGGTATCAAGAGTCTTTTCTATTATGTAAAAGGCAGTTATAATGAGGGCAGTGATTAATTGTTCTCTGGGCTAAGACAAAAAGGAGCTAGCTGAATTTCCAGCAAAGATGATATAGTTTAGATACTGGGGAAAATTTTTCAAGTCAGGGGTCTGTGAAGAACTACAATAATACACCTGTGCAGATTGTGGTTTTATCTTCACTCTTTTGGGGTTTTATTATTATTATGGCAAATATTCTTTTAGAGATTGTCTAAGTGATTTGATCCTACCTCTGTGCATTTAGGACTGGACAATGTCTTCAGTCCTGTGATTTCTGGGATTCTGTGCTTAAATGACTGAGAAATTTACCAACTATAACAGAAAACTTCTACTCAACCAGAAAGCAGAGAGGCTATTAATCAGGGTGTGCTATGCAGAACTCCTCCAGTGATTAATGAATTCTTGGTAAAGATGAATGAAAATAACTCACCAATGTGAATGACATTCATTGATTATGAGAAAGATACTGACTGGCATTAAAGAAAGAAAAATGCTGTGCTGAAGGGGACCCAAGCACAATAAAACACTGTCTGCAGTGTCTGAGCAACCCAAGTGGGTTGGGCTGTAGCTGACACAGAGAGGAAAGAAGAAATGGAGAACCCAGGGCAGCTCTTCTTGTCTGCAGTCTGGCAGTTGTGCATTTTTATAAAGGGACTGTAAAGGTCCAGGATCTGTGCTTCCTGAGCATGCAGCCTGTAAGCTCAGGAAAGGCAAAGCTATTCTACCCAAGGTCTCCAGCTACAGTGGAGTGCAGCATGCCACAAACAGCATCATGAAATCTGAGGTTCAAACAGACTGTAAAAAGGGAGTTTGGGGATTTTGGTGTAGGGGTGGGAAAGGATGAATGTTACTGTTCTGCTGAAATATATTCAGTTCTGATAAGGAAAAAAAAAGAAAAAAAAAACTCACAAGAGTAAATTGCTATTGTTCATGGCAAACAAAATTGAGAGAAATTTGTACTCCTTTATTTCAGATTTGAACTTTGGCCACGTCCCTTTGCAAACCTGGAGAGTGATGAGCACTGAGGACATCTTAATTTCCAAATGGCACTTTTTTTCCACTGGCAAAACTTATTGTTTCATCAGAACTGCATAGAAAAGTAGGCTTTTGGGTACAAATACAGTTTTCTCATGAGTTTCTACAGCACCAAGCACTGTTCTGACTGTTACATGTTCTGACTGGGCCTTCTGGATACTGCTGCATTGTAAATGATAAATGATAACATCCACAGTTGCACTGAGCAGGAGAAAAATATCTATACAGAGGTTCAATAAAAAGAAAGTATTTTGATCAGGAGAATGGAACATTGGAATGGAAAAGGAGCATTCTTTTTATAAAAGCAAAAATGAACTTTTTTTTTTGAAAATGCAAGATTAGAAATCACAGGAAAGTGTGAAAGACCACCGTCTTCTACTACACTATTCTGTATTATCATTTTTGCTTCTCTATTACAGTGCATTAGGAAGAACAATACAACAGAAGAGAGATTACTTACATGGAAAATGCAATAAAGTGTGGTCAAACAAATTGCCCTGCGGATCCTTGTGATTGTAGCAGTCAGGAATGAGACTTAAGAAACAGAGAAAATATTACTATTCAGCCAGTAGATGTAATTAAGAGAGAGATGATCATTTTATTCAGAATCACTATTTTCTCATTGCTAATGTCTCTCTCAGAAATGTATCTTTCCAGCTGATTTATCTGATATTTTTCCTTTTCTAGTCAATTCCGTAGCAGATTTCCATTAGACTCTGGGATACAAAGCAAAACAAAACAAAAAACAGCATCAATTCCTATCATTAAGAATAAATTAAGAGAAAGGAAAAAAAAGGTAGGACTTCTTTGTCTTGGTTACTCTAAATTCCAGCTGAGCAGTCAGGAAACCTTTCAATTATTTGTGTGGAAGAGGAATGCTCGCTTCCTTGCTTGTTTATTTATACTTGGTTATTCTTTGCTAACTTGGGGGTTGCTTCTGAGAGAAAAGCTGCCTTTGGCACATGGAGAGAGGTCTTCCAACTAAGCAGGCAAGGTCAAGGGGAACACACTGCCCCCGAGGTGCCTTGCTAGGGCCCCTAAGGTCCCTGAGGAGGTGACTTGAAGCCTGTGGCCCAATACACAGACTGTGAACAGGGACCAATCATGATGGCTGAGGGCCACGGTCACCCCAAAACAGTAGTGTAGGACGTGACAGCAGAGATAGTGTCCAGGCTGGAGGACCTGGGTGTAGTTTTGAGGTATAACAAGATCGATGGCTGGCCATCAATCAAGCTGGAAGCGATATCCCAGCTTCCTATAGAGCTAGTTATCCCACTCATCCCAGCGAATTCCACGTGGAAACCCTCTGGCCATGTGGAAACTGCATTGATTATGGATGAGTATGGAGACTTGTGGTCCCAGAGCAAGCATGGCCCTTTGGCAGAGCGGTTCACCAGGAGCATGTCTTTGTGCAGGGAATGAAACATCTACTGTGGTCTTTGTGAGAGAATGTCTGGAAGTCCTGGCATATGGAAAGCAGTTCACAAGGTCTGCAGGATGGTTCGTGGTGGCTCACATGTAGCTCCATTCTCTGCAGCTCTAATTTATTCACCGAAAATATATGTTACAGACACTTAGGAACAAGTGTCACCAAAGATGAATGGGCCAAAAGTGCTGTGATGGGGTCAGCACAATAGTACTGGAGAGCTGTGTAGGGTGTAGTTGTCCTTTAAGGGTCATTTGTATAGCAATGGACCTGCAGAAAAATGGAATATAAAGAATGTAAATGCCCAACTTACACCTACTTAATTTCTTAATTCATTATAACACTTGCCTATAAGCAGCTTGGAAAATTATTGATTAAACAAACAAACAAAACCTAGGTTGATTTTCATCTGGCAAGTACTCCAGCCCTAAATCAAATGTTGGATCTGAGGCAGCAGTGTGCTTATCAGCCGCAGGTCATGTCCTTAATGCTCAATGAAAGGGAAACCTGTTTCTCATTCAGTGATTGCTCAGCTATAATAAACTGCTAACATTTTTTAATTTGATACTTTACATACTCATTAAACTCTGGTATCATATAACAAGGCAGAAGGTTTGACTTTTTCCCCAGGAGCAATTTTCTCCTGAAGCCTGAACATTTCATTGCTGTACTGTAATTTTAAGGGTTATGGAGACTTGGTGGAATAAATTATACTATTTATGAAAATAGCCAGAACCAAAAACAAACTTAAAACAAAACAAAACAAGCATACAAACAAAAACCAGCTTTATTCCACAAATGTTCAGTGGCTGCAAATTATATGCAGAGGGAAAGTTATGAACAGAGAATTTTTTTACTAAACTATCAATCATGTTCTCCACAGGAGGGGGGAAGAAAGCTTCTAAATAATTATCTTAAAAACTTATTTATTGTAATACTTATTTTCACAGATATTATAAAGCAAATGAACACAGTCATGTTAAATTTATCTACTCAGTTAGATAATGCAGATGAAACACTGATAAAAGTATCTAATGCAAGCCAGCTGAAAAACTTACCCAATATTGGAAAATAAAACAAGTAGTTAGGCACCAAGGCTAAACCTTTCAGCCTTTCTTCAATCTGTATTTCCACATGAATCAGAGGTGGTAGGATCAGACATGAAAGCTGTGTTAAATCATCCATTAAGAAGGGAAAATAATAAAGAATTCAGGTTAATAATTAGAAAGAACTTTAAAATTAATTAAACAGAGCACCAGGACAGAAGAGGTTATATTTTATTGAACCATTAATGCATGTTGTGAGGTGTAATGCTATAGGCCAAAATATATTCAGTCACCTGAGGTACCTACTAATAGACCAATTTAACATGCAATGGTGTAGCTTAATGTTCTTATAAAATCGTCACAGAATCACAGAATGGTTAAGGTTGGAAGGGACCTCTAGAGACCATCTAGTCCAACCCCCCTGCTCAAGCAGGGACACCCAGAGCATGGGGCACAGGGTGGCAGCCAGACAGGTTTGGAAGGATCTCCAGAGGAGAGTCCACAACCTCTCTGGGCAGCCTGTGCCAGGGCTCTGTCACTCTCACAGGAAAGATATTCTTCCTCACATGCAGACAGATTTTCCTGTGTTTTATTTGGTACCCATTACCCCTTGTCCTGTTACTGGTCACCACCAAAAAGTGTTTGGCCCTGCCTTCTTTACATTCTCCCCTCAGGTATACCTTCTCCCCTTATTGATCAAATCCCCTCTCAATCTTCTCTTCTCCAGGCTAAGCAGGCCCAGCTCACTTAGTCTTTCCTCATACGATAGATGTTTGAGCCCCTTAATCATCTTTGTGGCCCTACGCTGGACCCTCTCTAGAAGCTCCACGTCCCTCTTGTCCTGGGGAGCCCAGAACTGCACCCAACACTCCAGGTGCAGCCTCACCAGAGCTGAGCAGAGGGGCAGGATCCCCTCCCTCCACCTGCTGGCAACAATTCATTTAAAACAAATCTTAGCTACAGAAAGCCTTTAAGATTTGTTAATTACTTGCACATGCTACTCCATGGTGGCAAGTAGTTTATAGCAGAAATATAGCTGGGAAATATCAACAGAAATAGTTTTGCCTTCCTATTGTCAGTTCCTCAACCCCTAAAGCCCCTTTTATGTGAGGAGGTGGTATCTGTTTGCTCTCCATCATTTTGTGGATTGCTTTTACTGGCTGATACCTCTTCTTTGAACACTCTTCTGCTGTTCATATTGTGATTAGGAACTTGGCCTCTGTCATCATTGACTTTACATATTTTGTTTCCCACTTTTCACCAGAAAGGAGCCAACTGATCCTCCAGTCAATGATGATATGCCTTGTTTAGGCAATGTGCACGTTACTGTGCTGGGTAATACAAATTTGTGATCCACTCCAGGAGTGTAAGGAGGTAACCAGGCCAAGCAAATTGCTGTTGCAGACTGATGGATGAACTCAAGCACTGCTATCAAGGTGCCTATGGCTTTTCATGGAGAGAAGCTGAGTTTTATTAAAAATTAGACATAGTCCTCTCCCTTCAAAAAGGCAAAGAATGAAAAGAGAAGGAAAGAAAACATCAAAACTAATGAAAGATGGATACTGCCTCGTGGCTTCCAAAATAAG
>VZSV01000139.1:1493174-1506615 GCA_013398735.1 Nothocercus julius
GAGTCAACATAGGCTGACATTGGCTCTGGAGAGAAGAAAAGGGCAAAAAGGAAGCATAGAAGAGGAGGGAAAAAAAAGCTAGAGGAGATAAATGAAAAGAAAATAGAGACCTCAAATGTCCTTGCAGAAATATGAGACTACACAAAGAGAGGAGAGTTCAGTACAGAATTCAGAACAGCGAAGACCCATTTAGAGGGCAGGCAGAAAAAAGAAGAGGTAGTTAAGATAGTATAGTTGTTTTCAGTTCTTCAGTTCCAATGCACTGAGGAAGTGATCTGAAAATTAAAATAGAATGGAGTAAGAAAACAGGATATGTATATATTAAAACACACACAGGTTTTTAGCATAACTGTGTTTATGTGTGCTAACTCTGTATAGAGAGAGTTTAGAAAATAACAATACTTGACGATGTGGTTATGAACTAAAATTAACTAATGCAGGATCTAGGCTTTTCCTACTCGTTTCTAGCTTACACAGACCTATTGTGCATGCATGATGGAGTTCTAGGATTATACACAGTAGTATTATTCAAATATGCAAAGTCCCATTGACATAATAGGCAGGGGAGAGTATGGTTTAATATATCTGTAATCCACATATTAAAACTCTCTAAGTATGATTTGACATGACAGCCTGTAATGCCTCTGAGCTTTAGCATTCTATTGTGCCTGTGACATATACTCTGCAAATTATAGTATAGGAGTGTCTCATGAAATTCCATTTAAAAACCTGCTTTTGTTACATATCTATGCATATCTATGCATATCTATTTTATGCATAGATATGTACAAAAACGCATGCACCTTTTAAATATCTATCAACACAAAATAGGAAATTCAGAGATTATTCCGTATTGCAGTCTTGAGTTCACCCTGCTGTGCCTATGCATTGAAGTTAAGTAACCTCGAAGGGCTGTAGGATGTGTCTGTGCCATCAGCAGGGGAACAGAAAGGGAGGTGTATATGGGGGCACTAATACTTAAACTGCAAGCTGCCAGCTCCACTGATATGGCACAAATGCCCAGTGATCCCTAGCATGGCATAGTCATCCTTCTGTGTTCTCATCAAGCACTCGCTAAATATTGTACATTCACATTCCCCAGCCCGCAGTTGCTGGGAAGATCCTGGAGTGTTTGATAGCTTCTCTGTCAAAGATTGTGGATATCAGTGCAACGAAGTTAATGGAGCTTTGAGATTATGGGTCTGGTGGTAACTGTGTTCTCCCTTGCAAAGATCTTATGGTTGCTGAAAAGGGAAGATAGCAGCTACTGGGGAATGACAGCTAAACCCTCTTTCAGGAATCTAGGGATTAGCTGAAATTGGTGGTAGGGGCTGTACACAGACCTCCTACCAGCAGCTATGTAGGACCTATATGACTACACCAAAAATTGGCTGTGAGCAAATAAAGTGTAATTCAGATGATCTGCCACCATTCATAGGTGCTGCCTGTGTAGGGGAGGGAGGAATGTGCTTTGGGTGATTAATTAGGCATGGAATGATTTTTTTGTCGATCATTGTGCCAGCAGTAAAACTTTCTGCCATAGGTAGAAGACATTTCAGAAAACAGTGACAGCTAGCTAGCATCCGTATTCCTGGTCATGGCTCTGGGATCCAGAAATGAGACTTATTAATGGGGTGAAGGGTTTTTTTATGGTAATAGAATAGGAAAAGGGAAGAGAGCAGTCAGATGTCAGAACGGATCTTGCAGTAGCTGGCTTATTTATGTCAATGCTTTGTGTTTTCCAAACCAAGCGGACATAACTTAACTTGTTCTGCCCACTCTTCCCTCCATACAGCTCTTCCCATTTAGGCAGAGAAGGGATGACCCTAAGTAAAGATAAGTCTTTTGCTTTATAATTGAAAATTATTTTATTATTTATTAGAGTTTATAACACACATACACACCTACATGCATATATATAGATATATACACACATACTAATTTACTTTCAGAATGATATGAGTGCCTTCTTGAGTTTAAAGATCTTATAATTTTGTGAAGATGTAGCTCTAGTCACTGCTTCAGGGTAAGGAGAGAGAATACTCAGTAGAATGTTATTTTAATAACCTTAGCAGATCATGCCCTTCTCTGTTCACACTGCCATCCTATCATTAGATCAATCTAATTCTCCTAATTTAATATGCTTTGTCTTTTCCATAAAGAATGAGAGCGCCTGTCTACGTGATTAGACCACAATAAGGCAAGGTCTGCTAGTGTTCTTTCTATCCGGCATATCATGTGGCAAAATATGATAATCCTCATTATGCAGCATTCCTTTCTCGAGGCCTGATCGGGTTCCATAAATAGGAAATGTTCAAATTGCCAATAGTCATTTGCATAGCGCGCCTGGTTGCCTGCTGCTTTCCCACCGGGACCTGTCTCGGGCTGCTTCAAAACCTTTCAGTGACCACTTGTATCAGGCTGTCTTTTTTTTTTTTTTTTTTTTTTTTCCGCTGTTGTACTCATGAATCGTCCGAGATTTTTTTTTATGGTAGCTTTTAAACATTTATCTCCCTGTCTGTTTACTGCCACACAAGCAACCTGTTTCCTGAGTCTTGTCTATAGAAAAATGCACACCAGAGACTCTTCCTTTCAACGACTTCTAATTAGCCTGCTGAGGTTGAGGTCTGAGCAAAGCAATTTTAAGGGTAACTTCCCTGCGCTGGCTCCAGTGCTTCCTGCTTACCAGGGCTCACTGCTTAAGAAGCTTATCAGCTAACTTCCTGCTGCTGAGACTCTTGCCAATCAGCTGATATTGCCCTTGCACCGTATCCATGAGCTGGACTGCTGTTTCCACACAATAATGGGAATTAAGAAGAGGAACTCACCTTGCACAAAGGAGCGCGGCAGCTCGCATGCAAAACACGGCTGCTCTTGCGAGCAAATGGCTCCATTTCTGTTGCGCACGCGGTGTCATCACTACATGTAAATGTGCCTCAAATGCATGCAAAGCTGCCCTTCGCATAGCTTGTCATTTCTGACTCTCACATGGCTTGCCTGCAGATTTCCGAGGGATTTATCGCTTTCCCCATAAAGAAGGAAAGGCTCCCTTCTGTCCATTCCCCTTCTTACATGCCCCCCTTCCACTCCAAGATTTTATTTTAAAGCCGAACAATTTCTCTTGCATGTTGTTCCTAATGCCACTTGCCCACAAAATGACAGCTCGGTGCAAACAGCCTTAAACTTGAGCAGGTTAAATGTTAGTATGATGTTTGTGGCTGCTCATGAGCCAGCTCTGTGGAGTGCAGTATTAGAACTTCTTCTGATAGATTGGGACTGCACACAGGCCCATATGGACCATTTGGGAAATTAGAAAGTCTCCTTTTTATTGCAACTTTGGTCCCATGTGCAATTTTTGTTTTCTAGCCCATTTAAGTAGAAAGCATAGGAAACATGGATCTGTTATTTCTGCTGCTCTCTCCGATGCCTTTTTCCTCAGGAAACAGCAGGGCATAGTTATGTATTTCCTGCTGGACTGAAGGAGTCCATATATTAGTCTATATAGAGATTTGAAAATTGAAACAATTTGAATCTATATTTGGTATGAAGTCAAAATAGGAATCTACTGAAACTTTGAACTTTTAAATGTAGGAAAAAAATGAAATAAAAAGAAGGAAGGAAGGAAGGAAGGAAGGAAGGAAGGAAGGAAGGAAGGAAGGAAGGAAGGAAGGAAGGAAGGAAGGAAGGAAGGAAGGAAGGAAGGAAGGAAGGAAGGAACTCTGGCTTTCCAGTGTCCTTTCATTACCAAGTCGGCCCTGAAAATTGCCTGTATTTTTAAGGTGTTTATTTGAAACTATAGAACTTACGAAGAACTAGCAAAATATTTTTTATCAGCCATCTTTGGTAGTTCTACAGCAGTGATATACTGTTAATTGTTAAATCATACAAAAAAAAAAAAAGAAGATTCTTGCCATTCACTCAGTTTCTATATGTGTTTTCTGTAAAGGCATATGTAACTTGAGAGATATTTACAATAGCTGAGCTCTTACTATAAGCATCAAGTGATTTTTATGTCTGTTCTCAGGATGACTTCGGTTAGGAGGTGGATAATTCTTTTCTGTGAAAAGCATACTATAAATCCTCAGGCACCTCGAGACATACATGGATAGGACATACCTTTATCCTTTGTGTCAAGCTTTGAGACATAGAGAGAGTTTTCTCTTCCGATTTTTCTTCAGCCCATATGTTAGTCCGTGACACGTCTCATTTCTGACCATGCTGCCTTATGCTTTATTGGCCGGTTGCCTATTTCTTGGGGCAATTTCACAACATGTGTCTTGAGTTCTATTTGATTCACTCCTCTGAGGTTGATTTTGTCCCTTGGTGCCAATGCCTGTAATATAATTGCCTGCACACAGGCTGCTTGCAGACAGGATTCTTCTGCTGAGTACATTTTGACACACCCCATGTGGTCCTCATGGTCTGCCAAAGCACTTGCTGCATTACAACCTGTTTTCGTGTCAGCAACAAGTGGCTTTCATGGTGTGCTTTTCTCTACACTGTTCTGGAATAATTTTCTGTGAAGTCAATGTGAGTAAGGTCAGCTGCTTTTGGGTGGTTCTTATATACAGAAAGGGAGTTATTAGCCAAGAATAATAAAAGCAAGATTTTTAGACCTTTATTGTTACTGAGGAAAATTAAAAATGTAAAGAGGTAATAGTTTAATGATACTGAGTAGTTTCATAAGAGGATTCGAGCCCCAACAGCTCCCCACCTTTTCTATAATCCAGTCACCCATCCACAAAGATCAGGAATGAATTAATTTCCCGCTTTGTTATGCAGGAATATACTATATCCCAAAACCTAGGTAACAAGTTATACTAGCTTATGGTACTTTTTAACCTTTGTTTTTTAAAGTCTGATCCTACTCAACACAAAACTGAAGATTAATGTAGTAAAAATGATCAAGACATGCATTGTTCCAGCTTAGAGGTTCAGGCATTCACCTGAGGGAAGAAGTGTTCTGTTCAAGGCTCTGCTCAAACAGCTGTTTTGTATTTCACCTTTAATGGTCATTGAATAAACATATAAACTTATATACTATTGTATATGAAATTACACGTTGATAGGTAAATCATTGCACAGTCAGTAGGTCTAAAACTGTAGTACTTTCATTTAAACACCTCTATTTCAAGTTCCTCTTTACCATGCAAGTCTTCTTTGACCAAATCTTTGGAGCTTTATCTTATTTGCACATAACATATTTACACATTTTTTTTTAATTCTTGCTTGCGTGATGTAGGCAACATTGGCAGGCATTACTGAGCTTAGATGGATTTGCAAAAACTGTGGGCCTTTGAAAGTCAGATTCTGATACTCACAGATGTCGAATATTTCCAAGCTACATTAATTCCATTTAGAATGAATAAATTTGATTAAAATGAACAGTAGTGTTTCTAATAATCAACCACCTCTTGCTGGAATGGTATGGTATTTGTACCAATCTTCCGGATGTACCTCTGAACTAGTTGCTGTCTTGCCTCTTACTCAAAAGGTCTGGATTCGGGTGACGTTGCTGAGCCAGAAACCACTAGTGCAAACAAATAACACAAATGTAAGAATTCAGTATGCATGTATTCTGTATAGACAAACTTCAAAATGTTTTAATATATATTTCAAGACTCAGTCTAATACTCTGTTTTTGATCTTGCTGATCAGGGTGCAGGGAGGAAATCTTATGGAAACTCTTATTCTTATGTAAAGTTCTCCGCTAGAAATAGGGAGCAAAGAAAGAGACATATAATCACCCAGTATTTTTTATTACTGTTTTCTGTCCTTGGACTGACAGTGTCAGGAAGTATAGACACAACAAATGTAAATTAAAAGTCAGGCAAAACCTCCTCTTTTTGGATTCCGCAATAGCCTTGAGCTCTTTTGGCATTAATTCAGCCAGCTTTTTACTCTATCCTACCCAGATTTCTATCTTTCATCTGTAAATGTATTCATATTTGCAAAGAGGGTCATTTTTTTCTAGACAGGGGTGTCTAAGTACCTGTCTAACTGAAATGTACATTTATTACTGAAGGGAAATGCTAAATGAAGTTAAGTGGGTAATTAATATACCTCCTTCTTCAGAAATGCCATCACATTTTTCTGACCCAGTTTGGCTCATTTTGACTGGTAAGAAGCCAATGATGTCCTTCCCTCGATTCTCTCATTTCTGTATTTCAAACAAAAAAAAAATTCTTACATGAAGGGAAAATAATGTTGGCCTATTTTAAAAGAAAATGAAAAGGAGTCAGACTTCCACCTTAATGTTAGCACTGTGGCAGAAATGCTGAATACCTTAGTAGTGCCTGGTGCAGTACACTGAGGGAAGGAGAAGGTTTTTATCTGCTCTGCTTCACTGTGGCCCAAGGACAGAGCATCCACATCTCATCTCTGTGGACAGCAAGGGGTGCACTGCACATCCCTGAAGGGTCTTGTGTCCGAGTGATGTCTTGTGTCCAAATTACAACTGGTGCACCCTACCTGGTGCCCGCTTAGTGACTTCAGCCTTGGTTCTATCACTGAAGAGAGCAAACCTTTGAGGGCCTTTGATCACTATCTGTTGGTCTCTAAATATAATGCTTTTTTTTTTTTTTAACACCTAAAAGAACTCCTCCTGTGCTTTAATTCAGCAAAATAGATGCACTCATAAAATGCGATTTTTTTTTTTTTCATCCTGTTGGAACAGGCGACTTGGTGTGGCTGAAGCAAAAACAGTGATATGTCTTGCCTTTCTTCTTTGTCATTATCGTTTTTGGAAAGTTCCCCACTAGAAGGGAAGTACTTCTTCAAGATAGGGGTGCAGATATGGGTCTCCTCTTAGTACTGTGGACAGGGATCAGAGTGAAAAGAACAGTGATAAGTCTATCTTTAACACTCTGTTCACATCAGGAAAACTACTTTCTTTGATAATGACGTTATCAAATACAGTTATTTATTTCATGATATGAAGCACACTGCCTGGGGGACCATGAATAATTCATCTGTTGAGATTGAAAAGACATTTCTATGTCTGGGCCTTGTATTGAGAAGATGAAAATAATATTCCTTTCTTTAAAGGATTTAAGAAGTTCTGAATAATCAACAATTAAGTGAATTAAAGCAAGATTATAGCTTTTCCTGCATAAATGTGAGTGGGGAATAAAGGGCCATAAAGACTTCAGCTTATATATGCTTTGGAATGGGGATAAAGCACTGAAAGTCATTCTTTCCCTTTCCATTTTCTTTATGCAGTTGGATGAAGAGAATGAATGGGCTGTGGGAGCTGATGCAGCCCCACACCTTGGCAGTCTGCACAGTTCAGCCAGCAACAAAGGAGAAAGGGTATGGGCCTGGAACAGAACTGCACAAGCTGATTTTCTCCAGAGGCAAAGAAAAAATTGTCAGGATTGTCTTCGCTTTGATTATGTCCAGAGGCGATGTTGCCAGGGCAAGATGCAAAGTCAAAAGCTTCCCCTAAGGCTGTAAGCTCCTGCTGTTTTATTAATCTATAAGAGTTACATACATTTATAGTGCTGTACAAATAAGAATGTAAAGGGCATTAAATAGATCTTAATAGAAACTTTCCATTAGCTCTTTCAAACATGCAAAGTACACAGAGAGATTAAAAAAAAAAAAAAAAAAAAAAAAGATCCCAAAGATCTTAAATCTACTTTAGATTGGCCCTTTTTAGAAGTTGTATGGTACAGGTATGGTTCTTTAAAACATTTTGAAGGCAGGAAAGGATTATCAATGCGCAAATTGTGACTGCTCATTCTGGGAACTACACTAGCTCGAATTGTTCTGATTCAACAATAACCTTTATTTTTTGTGTCTTCTCCTTGCTGTGGAGGCATTGTATTTGGCATTCCACCACTTTGTAGGAAAAGCCTAAGCATTGCTAGGCAGATGAATCAGCCATAACTATGTCAGTGCAGAAATCATAGTTTTGCAATTAAATGTATGACATAATTATGAAGATGCTAAACAGATTAACCAGTAACGAGCATGCATACAATTAAAAGAAGCACAGAGACTGTTTTGGAGCAGACTGTAGGGAACTGTTTGTGACTAGGGAATCTTGAGTATAAGATGTGGAGTAGCTTCTTCTTCCTGAAAATGAAACTGTAAAATCATCCCAGATAAAGTATTTCTTTTACTAATACATTATGTTGTAGTATTATAGCTGCCCTTACTGAATATTGTTTTCTTCCTTCTGTATTTTGTTCTTAATTGTGAACAGTATAAAGAAAGTACAGGGAAACTAAAAAAACAAGATTTTAAAGATTTCTGAAACTGCTAGAGACCAAGCATACAAAAAAGAGAGGAATTTCTGGCTGGAGCAGAGATATACTGCTACAGATAAAGCATACACAAAAGGAGGAGTTTCTGGCAAGAGGAAAATTAAAGATATATAAATAGGAAGAAATATTTTAATATGTGTAATATATATATAAAATACCTTTACTATAGCTTTAATTATTGAATTATAAAATGTTTTGTCTCAGACTCTTCAGTTACTTAGAAAAAGAGTTTTCTGCATTTTCTTCCACAAATGAGCCGGAAATTCCCAAAGCACAGCCTGTGTTCCCTCAGAAAGGAAAGATCAAAGTACACAGATTTTCTAACACAGGAGGCAAAGGCTACATCTCCAAAACAGTTCATTATCCTGAACTTTACATTGTTGGCAATGGCTGCATGTCAACTGTTGTGAGCATGACTGCTAGAGTGCCCTTCAGAGGATGAGTGTCCCAGTTGTCCAAATCAAGAACTAGCCTATGATTCCCATTTAACCCATATACCTGCACTGCTTTTTCTTGTTTCAGGTTTTGTCCCATCTTGGAGGCTGGCTGCTTTCAATTTACCTTGAGAGTTCAGAAGCTCTCCTACACCTTAGAGATAGCCTTAGCTTTTGGGATATCTTTTGAAAATTGGTTCGCTTGGTGTCTTTGATGAAGTATTTTCAAAATACTCTCCAGAGAACCCACATTCCAGGAAGACTGTCAGTTATAATGTGCTTTTATGCCTTGTTTATAAAATTGGATGGTGTGCACAAATGGCCCAGAGTCCCACATTTGGATCAAATGGCATACAGAGCTGGTACAACCTCTCTGCGCAAGGGTGAACTAGACTTTGACTGAAAATCATATCTTCATAGTTCACAGGAAGGAGTCTAGTTCAAAGCAAACTACAGGACTGTATCCTAATATAAATATCTTTAAAAAGGACCTGGCATTTAAGACTTCTGAAGAAACTCCACCAAGTCATCTCTACAGGCCCTGGAGCACTAGGGTGCAGTCTTGTGACATAGCTCCTTCTCCACGTAATTTTCAAGACATTTTTTCTCTGTGACCTTCCTTAGCAGAAGGTCATGTCAAACAAACTTCAGACCTCCTTTCTGGAGAGTTCAACAATATTAACTTTTACAGAAGTCCTCCACTGAGATATCTTTAAAGAATATTGTTTGTAAGAATTTTCTTTTGCTACCGCCATTTTTCCTTTGGCCCATTTTCACTATCTGAGTATTTTGTTTTAAACACAGATTTGGTTTTGTAGTGCTTTCACAACTCTCACTCACCTTAGTATATGACACCAGTCCAGATACCTCTCCTAGTCATTTATGTACTTCACCATAATCTACATCCTCTCTTCTCCTTCCTATCCAGTATACATTTTTTCACACATGCTGTGTAAAGCTTTGTCTCCAAAAGAATTTGCTACAACATAAGGCAAGAAAAGGCACATGATATACTGTCATTGATAGTTATTACTGTAATGAATATTTCACTGCCATTTTATCTACCTCTCATTATTTCTTTGTACCTTTCCATTATCTGCTGCCATACACTTTAAAAATACTAATTTATTATGAATTTTTATTCTTGCATGTGAGTGACATCTTAAAAAGGGTGTATTCTCCTTTTCAGAGTCAACTTTGACTGGGATCCAGGTGTCTAAAGGAATATCTCTTTTTTTTGCTTAATATTTTGCCTAATACTTTGGTGTCTTCTCCTTGACTGGACTGAATGTCCTATCCTGAGTTGCCTGTACAGGCAGCTGTGTAGGCTGGAGACTTAATTGCTTCATAAAGAGGTTAAAGCAATGTCCAGGCTCAGTAAAGTTAGAGAGGTATCCTTATCATTCAGAAATTTGTGGAACCGAACCTTCTCCTAAAGCAAAGCACATACTTAAAGATAGTGTTTTCCCTAAAAAAATAGTGACTGTGTCTCCTTTCCAAACAAATGCATGTTTGAAGATATGTAGATTTAAAGAAGAAAAAAAAAGGTATAACACTCTGATATCCCAAGTTGATTAACATTCACAAATACCCTTTTCCAAGGGGATACCCTCACCACAAAAATAGACCCTTAGTGAAGGTAAGTTAGTAAAAGCACCTCTTTGTATCTTTCCAGACAATAATCTTTCATTTATCTCAGAGGAAAGAAGATGGATAGCTCTATAGCTCAGGCACTGTGGGTGTATATGAAAAGGAGGTGATAGAGCAAGCTGGCTTCTGCTTCAAGGATTGTCTGCAAGTGTCATTAGGAAAGGAAAAACAAAACCCCAAAACCAAAAAAAAACAAACAAAAAAACCCAACACTTTCTGGAGAAGAGATCAGCACTGAGCTCTCTCGGGATAAAGCAAGCAATAAACCCATGGCAACTTGCAGGACAAAAAATCACTGAGTTATCCAATGAAAGGGGATCATGACAGCATCACCCCCTCCTTTTATCTGGTTTTGTTTCTCTGTTCTCAGTGGAAATTGGCTGCACGTGTGTGGTCGCTGGTTTGTATGGGTCATGGATTATGCATGTTCAGTGCACACCTAGCAGTTTAAGCCTTTTCAGGAACTTAGGTGGACGAACACTAAATCTGATCATCCGGTCACGTCTAGGGCCCAGGATGCACAGCAACCAAGCTGGGCGTGCCTATGGCTTCATAGGCTTCTGCACGATCACTCTCCAGGGTTTACAGTCTTAAATTCCACCTCATTCTCAACAAAAAGAGTTACATTTCTCTTAATGTTTTATGCACATTTTCTCTCCTGCTCATCTACAGAAGGGCTAGCTGGTAGGAAAGCATTAGTTTTTATATTTGTTATCCTACCATTCTGCTGAATGTCTTATAGATCTCAGCCAATTATTCTCTACTTCTGCATGTTCACCTGTTTTCTTAGTGTCACCTTGTCCTCCTCTCAAATGCAGCAGCTTTTATGCAAAGAGGTTTCGAGGTACTTCTGTACTGGATAGCAGAGCTTTAAATGAAAGATAAGATTTGTCTCAAATAAAAGCCTCAGCTTTCCTTTTTGTATGCTATCATGTAGAATGTATATGGCATTTTTTCTGATGCATTTTGTCCAAAATCTTAGCACCTCTAGTATTGAGTTACTGACACTACAGCAGTGGAACTTCACTCAGCAAATGCACGTGAAAGAGCTCTACAAGATACTCCTGGACTATGGCAATAACAATTATAAAATGAAATTCATCCTCGTAATGTCTGCTCTCTGACAATTTTGGCATAACTCAGATTTGGATAGCAGAAAGTTGACTGTGTTGAATTTAATATCAAATTTCAGCATGCACTGATAAAGCTAATGATAAAGTTGGAAAGGAAATAACCACTGAGCATTGACTCCTGTACAGGCTGTGAAGGAACTACAATAGTCAGAGACATTTTCTGTGGTGCAAAAAGCATAAAATTACCCTTAAAAACAGTCCTGGAAAATAAGATGAGAAATTAGAGTAGAATGAAGTTGAGAAACCATCTATTCAGTCAGAGATATTCAAAGAGATTTTGTTGTTATTTATTTTTGTTTTAAAACAGGTTTGGGATTAATATGCCCGTTCAAAACAGTTGTTACTAATATATTTTACATTCAAGACCATTAATGCAGAAAAGCAGATCAAAACCCCCAAAATAAGCCAGAAAGCATGGTATATCCCTTCTTAGCATGCCCTTCATTCTGTTTCAAACACAAGTAACATGTCAGCATTGGTGATTGGTGATTGGTGATTGGGTGATTGCCCATTGCTGCAAAACCAAAATTACTGAAAACATTGCTCTGCGAGAGGGCAGGGCTTCTTGCAATGCTAATCGCTTCTGAGGGGCTTATCAACATTCACAATCCCATGCTACAGCTGGCTGTGGGAGCATCTATGAATGCCACATGGATTTATATCTCTGCTGTAAAAGTCTTTATTTTACAGGTGTACTTTCTCTGATCCATACACGAGGAAAGATATACATAAACAGCCAAAGGGCCATCTTGCTTAGATCTAATTATAATTAAATCTTTTTTTTTATTTTTATTTTTTTTTTTAGATAAGACTAATTAAAACATTAATCTGACCTTAAATTTGCTAGAGATGTGGTTTGTACAATATATTATTATAAGGGCTAGGGGGAACCTATGGAAAATGTCTGCATAATCAGCAGACTTCAGCATAAATGTATGTAAATACACCTTACACTGATGTAAAATCTTAAGAAGTATCTTTAGGATTTTTTCCCTTCTTATTATTATGCTAATGGTCAAGACCAATTGAAATATGTAAAATGTATGGAAATTTATGGGTTTTCACTTAATGAAATTGCTGTCATATTTGCAAGGCAAAAATATAAGAAACTATATGAAGATTTGAATTTAATTTGCAAAGGGAAGAGAAGGAGATTTAGTTTATAGTCAGAGAAAGTTTTCAGGGAATAATTTACCTAAAGCTTTTCCCATTTTTCATGGATTTCAGGAAAGGTACAAATTCCTGGTAAGTTTTGGATAAATTCAGGGGGGGAAAAAAAAAAAAAAAAGAGAGGGAGAGAGAACTTAATATCAAACTAACCAAACTAGAAATTCAAAGGAAGCTGTGTTAACTTCTCCAACATGTTTGACATAATATAAAGATTTTTTAATGGGCCTTAATGCTTCTAGATCTCTTGGTTTAAGTTATTACTGTCCTTGGACATCTTCTATGAAACTTTTGATTCAGGATTCTTTCCTGTTAAAAACTAAGCAAAAGGAAACTTCTCTCTTAATATTAAGGTCTAGCTGTGCAAATTGGCATCTTGCATCAAATCATGAATCAGAGTTCATGCAGAACTGGCTGAGGAGGAAGCACATATTTCCTCTCATGACTCTGCAGTAACGTCAGGAGCAAACAGTGGGAAGTTTTAAGTATCTGCTGCTAAAAATCTAGGTAAATATAAATATAAAAGTATATTGATTCCAAAAATACAGACTGAAGTTCCAGTGCTGGATATGATGGTGACATCCCTCTGATATCTTGTAGGTTAGAAATATAATTTAGGTCTTCAGCATGTCTGTGCAACACCTATATGTAGCACACAGTTAAAGGTGACTAACAGGCATGCAGAAAAGGACATGAGAAATCTATCTGGAAAGTCATAAGAGAATGATATTTTGTATTCAGCATCTCTCTCTACCATGTATTGTCCAAGAAGTATTTACAATAACAA
>VZSV01000139.1:1507185-1527458 GCA_013398735.1 Nothocercus julius
AGAAAGAAAGAAAGAAAGAAAGAAAGAAAGAAAGAAAGAAAGAAAGAAAGAAAGAAAGAAAGAAAGAAAGAAAGAAAGAAAGAAAGAAAGAAAGAGAGAAAGAAAGAGGAAGAAAGGAAGAAAGGAAGGAAGAAAGGAAGAAAGAAAGAAAGAAAGTGGATGAAAGAGAAAGAAAGAAGGAAAGAAGGAATGCAAAAGAAAAAGAAAGAAGTTTTATTTTGCAATTATGCAGATACATAGGCATATACAAAAAGAGATGCAACTATGCATCTCTTATCCAATTGTTAATGAAAACTGAAAATGTGAGTTTGAATATACTTTTCCCTTTTCTGCCACATATTTGCTTGCTTATTATAGGGAAAAAAAGGAACATTTTCAAAATGCATGTAAAATACTTTATTTTCTTGCTAAAGGAATGTGATGAAAGGGTTAATTGAAGTAAGCTAGTTGCTCTGTATTGTCAGATGAGTGAACTTTTTTTTTTTATTATTTTTAAACTGATTGAAGCTAGGATATAATGAAATCACATAAAAGCATCTGTTCTTGCAAGATTCTCTGGCTGATTTCTTGACCAGACAGGCCTGGATAAATCTCAGATAAGCATCTAGATGCTTATCCAAACTGAAAAGAACAAAACAATTTGAATTCTGTTCTTTATCAGTCACATGAGGTTTTTATGAATAACCTGAAAAACACAGGGAACTGTGTTGCTCACTTACAAAAGGCCAAAATAAAATAAAATAAAATAAAATAAAATAAAATAAAATAAAATAAAATAAAAAGGGTTGTGAGGTTCTCAGTGACACTTTCAGTGGGCAAAATTTATGATAGCATAGTACTATCAGAAGCCAAGTTATTCTTCAACAGTATTCTCTGTTGTTAGAACCGGTGACTTTCCAGTGGCGATGAATGTTGAAGGAGGAACTGTCGTCATGTTGGAGATAATTTCACAGCCATTCTTCAAAACGCTTTTCAAGCCTGCAGAAAAGATACTAAGCCACAGTCTTCTAGAAGTTGGTTTAATTAAGTTTGTAGTACTTAACTGTCTCCATGCTTTCATAATGCCTTATTTTGCATTAAGTATGCCTTGAGCTGCAGCACACAATAGTGACTGGCTGATACTGCATTTCCACAGCCACGTGACTATGGGTGTCTGTGTACCTTTTTGCTAAGATTTACTCCTGTGCCTCCTAAGGTCTTTCTTTTGACTGGGTATGCACTGCAAAGCCTTCTGAAAGAGTGACTCACACTGGTGCTTATCACCTGACTTCCTTCCCCTGAGGCTGCCAGTGTGGTTATGTTACCTTAAACACAGTTATATAAAAACAAAAAAATAAAATGTTTTATGATCTGAACTTGATTCCATTTAATGTTTGCCACTAAGACACCATTAAATGTGAATGTGAAAACTTCGTTGTTTCAGGCTTCCCCTTTAGTAAAACCATCACGAACTTCAGGAAGCCGTGCTGTAGTCAGTATTGTATTTCAGAAAATCTACCACAGCTGATAGTTAAACTATTGAGGAATTAAAACACCTATCACTAGAGAAGCATATAGCAAATTTTGTTTGTTTTCATATTGTGAGTTTTCTTTTTTTTTTCTTTTTTTAGCTAGAATATGGCTGAAGTTAGCAGCAGAACCATTTGCTGTTCCCATTGAAGAGAACAATGATTCAACCATGTTTCTGCAAGAGCTAAATTTTTTGATCTCTTAGACCTCACATAGTAAAATTCTGTTAGAATTCAAAAGTAATGTGCTGTGCATAAAATTTTTCCAAATAGTAATATTATGTGTTCATTTTGGAAACAGAGTGAATACACATCCTGAGCAAAAAATGTTTCATTAGTGACTGTCATTTTAGAAGAAATGTCTTTGTCTTTACTGTTTGTTTTTCCCTGAGGAGCTGTTGAAGGTCACATTATTAAAAGTCCTAATAAATTGTAATATTTGTATTAGTTAATTAAACCTGTCAAATGAAAAATTATCAGATGCTTTGAATCTTGTCTTTTTCTATCTCCACTTAGGTAATTTAGGGAAATGTATTTCTGAGTTAGCAGAATCATAAATCCAGATTTGTGTATGGAACGGAAAATTTGAAAAAAAAAAAAAAAAAAAGCTTTTTTTTCCCAGCTCTATGTATTCCAAGTGTATTTTTGCCCAATAGCTATTACAATTTAAAGGAAGCTCTGGATGGATCCCTTTCATGTGCATTGTAGCCTTGTCCTGTCTCTGGCCCCATCTCCTTTTGCACGTGATGGAGCCACTGGACTTGGTGCAGCATTTGCCATATCAGGAGCTGTTGATGGATCCTGTTACCAGCACCTAGCTCTGCCCGCTGTGCTCAGACCCTGTGGGACTATGATCCATCAGTGCAGTGACTGTCTTGCTGGGCTAACCCTTGGCTCCCAGCTCATTTGTCCTCATGGAGCTGCCTGCAGGTCCCTGACACTTCACGTTTCAAGACCTTTGCCTTAGCTAAAGTAGTACATCACATCCTGACCAAGAGGTGTTCCCAGCTAATGTCCCATGTAGTAAGTTATCTATGATAAGATTCATCTGCCCAAATATAGTGTCTGGCAAAAGGTAGTACAGTGCAATGCCTACATCTGAACTTGTCTCTCAAATTCCTTTTATAATCCCTTTACTGCAGATATATGTAGGCACACTGTAAGTGTAATTCATCTATTTTTTGCATGCGATTATAGAACAGATCCCTTCTTTAAGTGTACAGAAAGAGACTGATAGTTGCAGAATATAATACCTATTATATTAAATATGCTTCCATGATTATTTCAGAGGAATCACTCTCTGTTGCTAATTGTTTCTTCCCAGTTTCTATTAAAAGTTTGATGACTGGATTAGTATGGATAACTAGCCTGGAGAAGGTCAGCACTAGGTGAAATGAATCCCTTTTCAAGAGTAAATCTCAGGAGGTAAATCTCCCATTAGCAATTGTCATGTGTCTTGCAAGTGTGACCTTAAATCACTCTGTAGTAGGGAACTGTCAGAATGTAGACAGTCTTCCTCATTTCCAGTCCAGTAGAATCCCTTGCTGAAAAGAGATGGACTGATGGGCACTAATTTACTTGATTCACCTGCTATCCAGGCTTATCAATCTATTCATACTGATTGCAATGGAAATCAATGCAGAAAAAAAAAAAAAAAAAAAGGTGAAAAGACAAAACTGAAAATGGGGAAACAAACAAACAAACAAATACAAAATAAGAAGGGAAACTGATACTAAAGTTGAAACTCCATGAACTGCAAGAGACAGTTATAAAGATTTCAGGATGAGGTTCGACTTTTAGTCATAAGCAGCTACGTATGTACTTTTAGGTGTTTTACAGCAGTGTAGTAAAAAAAACCCCAAATGTTGTTAAACCAATGACACCCAGTAGTAGCTATTGGATAGATTTTGACACAGCTGAATGCCACTCCCACACTGTTTTATTTAGGCACAATACATAGGCTAGAGATTTGAAAGCCATAGATCTCTGCCTGATATGCTGTATTTTGAGATCACAAAGTGGAATATATATTTCTTTTTCAAGACTATGTTTCTCTGGTAGAAGATTTTCCTGCTCTAAGAAATCATGTCACTCACTAAGCACAATCTTTGTAAAAAGAAAATGCTCCTTCAGCCTACATCAGAACTATACGATACAGCAATTTAAGAGTTTGAATACTGTATCTAACCCTGATTCTTAAATGATGTGTCCCAGGAGAAGAAAAACACATAGAACAGAAGTGTATGGTAGATATGACAGTTAATCTCAGCTACTTGAGTCTTTGATGGGGTAATATTATTGGTATGGAGTAATATACCTTGGGGATGTTACCTCAAAATATTTTGGGATAATACCTCCAAGATTAGGGTACAAGTCATGTTTTACTTCCCCCCAGCAAAGAGAATGACTACTCCAGCTATTCCAATAGAAAACATCTTCTAACTGAAGACAAAGTCTGCTTGTTTTGTTTTGTTTTTGTTTTATTTCATAAGCAAATGGAAAAAGTTTCTGTCTTCCCTGATTAGACAACAGTATCCCTCAGGTATTTCAGGAATAAATAAGGAATGTGCGTGGGAGAAAAGTAAGTGCTAATACAAAACTGGGAGTAGTGCTTGATACGTCAGATGGCTGGACTACAAAACAGGATGGATAACATGACTCTAATGAAGTTCAACAGATGGAGCTGCCAAATCCAGCACCTTTGAAGAAATAATCCCATGCACCAGAGCAGGCTGGAGACTGACTAGCTGGAAAGCAGCTTTGCAGAAAAGACCTAGAGTTCCTGGTGGACAAGTTGACCATAAGCCAGCAGTATGCCCCTGTGACAAAGAAGGTCAAAAGCTTCCTGGGCAGCGTTAAGCATAGCACTGCAACAGGTTGAAGGAAATGGTACTTCCTGTCTGCTTGGACCACTCTGCCTCCTCTCCTTCACTCCCACCACTGCTCTCCACCCCTCCAAAAAAAAAAAAAAAAAAAAGTGGGGTGGTTAAATGTAGCAGATATTGCTCAGAGAATACATGGAGTCTCCATCCTTGGGAATATGCAAAAATGGATGAAACAAGATCATGAACAACCTGCTTCATGGGGGATCTGGGGACTGGGCTAAATGATCTCCAGAAGTGCCTTCCAGCCTCAACTATTTTGTGATTCTGTGCTCCCTCCTATCTGTTCTGTTAACCCTTCTATGTTCTTCTGACACAAGACCTTGTTTATGCTCAGCAGTTAGGAATCATGTCCTGAAGCCCATGTCTCTCACAGTGCAGCACAGAAAGTGCTTAATAGGTTAGAATGAAGATAAAAGATATTGAGTAATTACTAGGTGGAAAGATGCTGTAGATGATCCTGAGATCCTCCCTCTGAAGAGTGAGGTTTAATTTTCTCTGTTGCAAATAAATAACTATAGTTCTTTATCATGGTACATTTTGCCTGGAATAGATTTCTGCAGCACTAATGACTACTTTCCTATTGGACTGTACAAATAACATGTAGGTTGACCTAGAAAGCTGATGATGTCTTTTTATATTGATTAAACCAATTCCAATACTCAGTGTTTTCCATACCAAGTATAATGGAAAAACACCTTTTTAGTTAACACAGGCTCTTGAGTTTTATTGCCTTCATTAAGTTACATAGTACTTATAAGTATACAGGTTACCTTCATGACCTTCACTCCAAAATGACCCTGGGCATTAACATATCTTGCATTTGCTTTTCTTCTTATTGTTTCAGCTGGACCTTCCAATTGGATCCTGAGGCATTCAAGAAATGTGGTAACTGAGGGTTTAATGGGTTCATTTGCCAAATATGTAGCATGTGGGACAAGGTTTCTATGTAGAGCACACCCTGTTTGCAATGAGGATGGAATGGATGCAGTGTCTACAGGTTATCATATACATATGCATTTTTCCTAGCAATTCCAGTCAGATGTGCAAAATCTTGATCAGTCTTGTTTTTGTAAATACCTACAAAGAGAAGAAATGGCTTAGCATGTTCTCTGGGCCATATTGACATTGAATTAACATGTTGGCTTTATAGATTCCCTTGTCACTCCTGTTTTCCAGAAATGTTTCTTCCCAGTTTTCTTCATTGTGATTGATTACCACTGTGATCCATGAAGACCTGAGAGCAGCTCTTGAGTTTTTATGTAGCTGATACTAATTCCCTGTGTTTGGAATGCATGGAATCATGGATGGATTATGGCCTTAGTGTCCTTTATACTTTTACATGGGTGCATGATGGGTCTCAAGGCACATTCTTGCATAGCTAATCTTGTATGCAGAAGGCACCAGGTACAACTGTCATATATTGTCCATGGTATCTTGAAAAGTCATTGTTATAGTAGTATCTGTAACCATATTTTCCTGCTGGCAGGAAAATTTATATTTGCTACAATTGAAATGATATTTTTTCAGTTTCCATTAACTTATTTCTAGCTTGTGAGTCACACAAGTTAATGCTCTTATTTCTCTCTGACTTTGTCAAAAACAAAGATCATATGTGTAGGAAAAGCAGTACAGCCACTCCACCAGAATGGCTTGTCAATCCCAACTGCTGTAAGCAATGACTATGTGGAATATTATAATGTTCTACCATTAACCACACTTTCCATTTCAACTGAAGAGAGAGGTTAAGACTTAAGAGAGAGAAATGAGTAGATTGCTGTGTAATCTCCCTTGCCTGTCTCTGCTCTCAGGAGAAAAAAATAGATCCATGCCTTCTCCAGCAGATATCTTGGTTCTCAGCCTGCAAAGGGCTGTTATAACACAAAGACTCTGTTTTCTCCTGTTGAACATAATGCCACCAGTTACATCGCTGATGTATGCTACATATGGAAGAGCCCTTAGCAGTGTGTCTTGCTTTTCTGTGTTAATCTATATCGCTTTGTTGTGTTACGGAGGAATGTCCGCTTTGATATTTTTCTCAACTTTCAGGTGCCGGGGTGGATCAAAGTTTTTCCCAAAAGACATGTTCATTTGAAATGGCAGAGGGTGACTGATGGGCGTAAAGCTTATATTACCAAATTATAATACTAGGAAATTTCTGTACTGCTATGACCATACATTTTATATATATATTTATTTATTTTTATGCAAACAAGCAAACTCTCAGTGTCTTAGTCAGTGAGTGATTAGAAAAAAAAATGTTTTCTTACTCTAAGCAAAGGGCAAAATTTTTTTTTTTCTCTTGTCATTTTGATTTAAAGATAGGTTTAGCGGGAGAAAGCTGCAAAATACAATAAATCTCAGCTGTCTTTTTTTTTTTTTTTTTCCTCTGAGCAGATGATGAAGATGAAATGAGATGATGAAATTGATTTTTTTAACGTGCCAGTTTGGGAAATTTCTGTGCTCAAATGAACTTTTTCTATTTTCTTCAGATGTTTATAAGAAAGGATTCCAAGGACTACAACATCCTTGCTGTGCATAATTCAGCTGCAGTGGGTTGGCTGGAAGAGCGCTGTGGGTGATTAGCTGTTCTGAGTGGCTTTCTCTTTACACCTATAGCTATGCTTTCTCCTGAGGACTACAGATGAGGTGTTAGTGTATTTTGTGTTACATTTAGCATCTGCCTAGATTCCTAACCAATTAGAACAGGAAGACTGTCCTAATCACACTTCTTTTGTATAGCACTAGCATAGTAAGGTAAGCTAGATAGTAAGGACCTAAGCCTTCTGAACAGAAGAACAGAACAGCCCTCTGAAGTGTATAGGAGTCTACCCATTGATTTCAGTGGGCTTTAGATAAAGGCCTAAGGGAACATAACATAATCAGGAAGACATTTCCTTCTTCTTTAGAATCTTTTGAAGGCTTATCTTTTTATTTTGTTTTTAAAGTCCCTGATACCAAGAGGATAATATCTGTCTGAGAGTTAAAGACATACGAGCAGCAAGGAGAATCAAAAAATAACTACCATTCCAACGCTAGCTCTATGATGCAGAGTAATTGCTGCACATGGCTTAAAAAGGAAATTACTGCAATATAACTCAGGGCTTCAGTGAGATGAAGACTTCTAATCTATGTTCCTAAATCAGTGATATTCAAATTCAATGAAAAGTTATTCCAGTTCTTGCACACAGTAGAAAATGAATGCAAGCCAAGCTCAGACTCTGAAGCACTGATTTTTGTAGTCTGCAACCTAATAGAAAAGGTGGATGACATTTTTAACTTGGTCAAACAGCAAAAGAACCCTGAAGGGAAAAAAGAAAAAAAAAAGTAAAAATAATAATTCCTGTGTATATTCAGATTTGAATTTCCTAAGTGACAAATACTGTGGGATTGTCCACCCTTACTTTATGTGTTTCAGTGGGCTGAAGTAACTTTAAAAGGAGTTATTTTTTTTAAGTTCTAGTTATCTGTAACAGAGAAGAGTAATACAGTCTGGTTCTTCAGGATATAAAATGCTATATTTTATGAAAAAGGAATTATTTCTAGTAACTATCCAGGAGCATTGCATTTTTCACTCTTCTCAGGCATATTATATCTTTTGTGGGATACCAGAAGCTCAGCTCACTATGGAAAATGCTGTGCTTTGACAATGCATAAACAGTTCCACGTTGAGATTTTCCAACTTCTAACACATTTTATCCATTTTTTTTTGCAAATATATCTAAGCATTCATTTATAAGTAATGCCAGACAATGTCTGGCATATGAGCAGTCCTTGAAATGTCCACTCTTCTGCCATTTGTTATTCTAAGTGTGAAATTGGTCATCTAAATCATTTACATGATTTCTGGTTTCTGATGTGTTATTATTGCTATTATATTTTCCTTCTTTTTTGGGGGGAAGATGCCAGTGTACCCTAATTAACTCAGTGGAAGATTTAGGGGCAGATTACATTATCAGAATGATAATCATACTGGCTACATGTTTCTAAGTCCTGATTTTATTTCTTTTCGAGCTTGTGCTGACTCTTTTTTACATCTATGTTTAGCAGTGTCATTCTGAATACTGTAGAATATGATTAGTCACTATGATTTACAGTTAAAGTTTCATCAAAATGCTTGTCTGATCCAAATAAGTATTTATCTTTTTTCTTTTTTTTTTTTTTTTCCTTATTTTTGTATGGGACTTAGTCTGGCTCCTCCAGACACTGTTTAATTTTCTGCTTTATCAGATCAATTTTTCACAAAGACCGGAAACTGGTGAAAGAGCAGATCATCAATTCCTATTGTGTATGGGCCTGGATAACACAGAAATTGCTTTAAATTAGAAATCAGTTTTTACTGGTGGGGAAGAGAGAGATCTATTATATAAAGCAGTTTGCAGTTACTGGGCTATAGTTGGAACACACAGAAATAGTTGCTGGACTTAACTACCAATAGAGAACAGTGATGAAAGCCGGAATAAACCGATGGTAACCTCAGACCTCCCTTTACCTTTACCCTTTATTTTAGAGCACGGGCAACCATGAATCATCAGTATTTCCTTCTCTTACTTCATGCCTATGTTTTTAAGGTCTGGGCTTGAGCTTCTGAACTCATAGTTATTGGGAGTACATGTCCACTGAGGACCGATTCACAAAGTGCAACCTGAGAAGCCTTTATGGATTGTTTTACTAGTAAGCTGCTTTCCAGGGGAGGAAGATTCAAAGAAGTCACCTGACTTCCATCAAAATGTTATCCATCTCCTACAATCACACCTCAGGGGAAATAGTTACATGTTTTAAATGCAGCTTTGAGATTTGGAGTTAGATATGTTGTAGTTGGACAGTGCTTTATTTTCCTTTTACAACACAACCATAAAATGAATGATTAATAACAACTACTTAATCAAGTATAGTGTGAATGTTGAAGCTTTAGGAATGGTTAACAATATGTTAAAACAGTCTCTTTGCCTCATCCTCTTTAAAGTAGAGTACAGGAGATAAACATCTTACAGCTTTCTAACTTCAAGCTGATCCTTTTATTGATTCACACGATTACACATTTCAAAATTTACTTTTGGAAAATACACAGGCCTGGCATAGTGAGGAAAGGAAAGGAAAGGAAAGGAAAGGAAAGGAAAGGAAAGGAAAGGAAAGGAAAGGAAAGGAAAGGAAAGGAAAGGAAAGGAAAGGAAAGGAAAGGAAAGGAAAGGAAAGGAAAGGAAAGGAAAGGAAAGGAAAGGAAAGGATTCAGGTAAACATAAAATATATATATAAAAAAAATTGTGGTGGTCTTTGGCAAATCCAGGTAATATTAACTTTGTTGAGGTATGAAGTTGCATCTTCTGATAAAAATAAAATAAAATAAAATAAAATAAAATAAAATAAAATAAAATAAAATAAAATAAAATAAATAAAAGTTTAGGGACGATTTGCACAGAAGAGGTAGAAACAGAGGCAGGTGACCCAGGAGGAATATGGAGAGCATTCAGCAAAGGGGTCAGAAAAATTAAAGCCCATCTGGAATTTATTCTGGTGAGGGGTGAGAAAGGCAAAAAGGTAAGAAGAAAAGGAATATCTGAGAAAATATGATCCTGATGTTGATCATGGGTTGATTGTTGATGTTGAACGGGGCAGGGACACGCATACCATGGGTCATCTCAGGTGGTAATCCTATGTGGGGATTACCATCTTTGCTTAGGCTCATGACTGGCTATCCCATGGAGTGTTTGAGGACAATATGAAACAAAAATTTCTGGACATATTCCAGAAAATCAAAATCTATTTCTACATCACATACTTATTTTTACAGTTTGTTTATTTTGGTGAAGACGCCACTACCTGTGCATTCAGTAGACATGATCACGTGTATGCATTCAGTAGACATAATCACATGTATGTGATAAGTAGAAGCACATTTTTCATTTGCTTGTTCATATTTAGGATTTGGAACCTCAGTGTTACCCCCTGTTAGAGATGAGATACTGGTTAAGGCATGTATTGGACTGAAACATGTGAGTGCTTATATTTCAGTGCAGGTGGAAGCCAGTGGAGACTGTTTGCCTAGCACTTTTAAGCACTTTCCTTAAAACCTTTAAGGAAAGGTTTTCTTCTGCCAAGAAATAATGCATTCTACTTTCTGCTGATACTTCTTCTGCTGTATTCATGACCCTCTGTATCTCCTGAGTAGAAACATCCACTGTTTCTAACAGTGAGAAACAGAAAAATCAGTGTAACATTATGTACCTCTCTTTAAAGAACAAAAGGTCAGTTTACAAGCAACAGAAATCAGCAAATTAGGCCGTCATCATTCATTCTGTTGTAAAGGTGTTCTGAGGATTATATATTCAATAAGTGTTAGCATGGCCTGGAATTTTACCAGGAGCAACTGAGGGAACTCTTTCCCTTGATACATGTTAATTATCTCTAACAACATAAAGATCTTAACTTTATATAAGGAAAAATATTATATCAAAGCTTTTTTAATGAAATTATGACAAATTTATTATTCTCTTTTAGATTAATTCTTCTTCAGCTAAATAATTTTAAAAACTAGGAAAATGTTTGCTGCAACTTACAGGTAACTTCAGTAATATGGATTCAGTACATTAATTAATTTACATGGAATATTATTAAGAATATGAGGAAGAAGTTCCAAGATGAGCATGAAAGTTCTTGTTTAGCTTCAAATTTGTTTGGTAAATGTGTCTGAGCACAAGGAATTTTATCTTTTCTTGTCTCTTTTTTTTTTTTTTTTCATCCTTGCTTGGTTACTTGCTTCATTTCTACTGTTCTTTCATTCTTCCTTTAATTTGTCAGAGTAAGGCTTGTTTTCACGTGAGCTGTAGAAAGCCTGATAACATGAACACAGGTGAATCTGGTAAGTGTATCTGAGTAGATAGGATCTCTACTGTATAGAGTATCTCTATTGTGTAGAGCAATCCATGCAAATAAAACTGCACTATGCATAAACCCTGATGCAAACTCTGCATGCACCCATAAGGGGAAAAAAATCCGGGATCTCACAAATCGAGGTGTTTCTGCCCAAACAGCAAGGGTTAGCTAGTACCAGTGTTGAAGAAACACCTGGAAGGTGCAAGTTAGCTTCTTTCTGGAAAGGAACACGGGGTGCTAGCAAACAACATCACTTGAAGCAATAATCCTACACAGCCGGTGGTTGTCCCCCTCACTCTGATTCCTGAGTGTAATGCTTCAGGCAAAATTGCTTCTGCTTCTTTTATCTCTTCTTCCTGTGTTTCCTGTATACTCAGGTAACCTGTCTCCTGTCCAAGTCTTTCTGGTTAACGACCTGCCTCCCTACCTACTTCTGCTAAAAAGCCCACTTTATTCTATAGGTTCCAGTCTCACTCTCCCTCTTTTTATCTTCAAGATTCAAAATACACTCTCATTCCTACAGCCTGCCCTCTACATTTCCATAAATGCCATCCAATTCCCATCCATATTTTCCTTTTTTTTTACTCACTGGAAAACACCCTCCCAAGAGTCACTAATGGTATCTTTGAGGTAAACTCTGGTGCTTGGGGTTGCAGCTGCAAAATATTGCCTGAGGGGGGAAAAGCAATTCCTGAAATTTTATCATATAGCCAGAAGCCTTTGGTTTAGGGCAGCATATACAGACAGAGAAACTCACCTCAAGGCAACAATTTTTAATTCAATTATCTCCCACTGGAGAGACAAGAATATTTGGTGTAGGATCTGCCTTTGTTTTATTTTTCATGGAGGGCCAGCTGATATCTCCTCTTTCATCCCCACAGAGCTTATTGTTTCAGAGAGGGCACTGGTTTTGTCTCTCACACTCTCACACTCTCTCTTTCTCTCTCTCTCGCTCTCTTTTTTTTTTTTTTTCTTTTCTTGTCTCCAGTGTCCTTTCTTTCCTCTTCTTTAGAAGTAGGATCCTCACCCACCAACAGAAAAGTAGTATGAGGAAAAGCACTACTGCTGCAGGCTATCTTGTTCCATTTCTTTTACACTGTACTCCAGGCAGATGGAATATCCCTTCTTACATGAGGAGCTAGTACTTGGAGCAGGGAATCCCAAAATATTGTCATTGAACATAGGCAGATGATCATCTAGTCTTGTGCTAGTACTTTGGTGTTTTCATCTATGACAATTTGGGAAAATTTGTCTGTACAGCATAGGAATTTGGCATGTGTTTGCAACACACTCTATATAGCTCTTGCAAGCAGCCAATTCCATTTTGGGTGTACAGCTTTCTATCTTCAGTTTTGTCTCTTGTGCTAAACTGTAATTGCAAAGTGATGGTATCACAGACTGAACAGTTTTAATTTAACAGAGATATTTCTCTCTTCAAATACAATCAATCTTTTTCAGTTAGGAAGTTCCAAGTAAGAAAAGGAATATGATAAGAAAAGAGTGGCCTTAACAAAAGAAAAATAAGTGAAGTGGTGTGACAAAAGTTAGTGGTCATCTGATGGAGCTGACTTTAAGGGTGCTTAGTGGAGAAACTCTATGAATACAGAAGAATGGGCTCTAATTCACTTACTTTTTCTTAAGTTTTAGTACCTGAGGCATCAGAAGTCCTTAGGAGTCTGATGGGACTATTCTGCCTTCCTGAACAAAGTTTTACCTTCAGGAAAAGCTTCCAAAGGAGAGGAAAACCAAGAATGAAGCACATCAGACTTTCAGTCTCTTCTTCAAGCAGTGTGCTGTCTCTTTTGTCTTTTTTTGTTAAGTAAAACTATAATATATAGGACTATAATATCCCTATATTATCTATATATAATATCATATAATATCTATCTATAATATCATTATAAGACTATAATATCACGAGGATGATCCGGGGCCTGGAACATCTGCCCTATGAGGAAAGGCTGAGAGAGCTGGGCCTGCTCAGCCTGGAGAAGAGAAGGCTGAGAGGGGATCTCATTAGTGTCTATAAGCACCTCAAGGGAGGCAGTGAGGAGGATGGGGCTGGCCTCTTCTCAGTGGTGGCCACTGATAGGACTAGAGGAAACGGCCACAGACTGAAGCACCAAAAGTTCCACAGGAACTTAAGGAAAAATTTCTTAACAGTGAGGGTGACAGAGCACTGGAACAGGCTGCCAAGAGAGAGGTTGTGGAGTCTCCTTCTCTGGAGATCTTCCAAACCCGCTTGGACGCAGTCCTGAGCCACATGCTGTAGGTGACCCTGCGTGTGCAGGGGGGTTGGACTAGATGATCTCTAGAGGTCCCTTCCAACCTTAAGCATTCTATGATTCTATGATTCTATGATTCTATGACTATTGCCAGATCCTGTTTCTTGGCTGCAGAGAATCAAAAAAGTATATTGTTTTGAAGTGTTGATTGACTCATGAGTTAAGACAAGAGAGAGGTGCCTTTGCTTTGAATGTCCAGATTTTTTTAGGTGTTTATATTTGTATGAAATGTAGGCTATAATGTAGGCTAATTTGCTGTAATGTGAGCTAGCATATTTTTTCTGTGGAGCATAACAGTATATTTTGAATTAAATGTTTTGAATATATTTAATTTTTTTTTTCTGAAATTTTTTATAAATATAGTGATTGACCACAAATCATTCCTTTTAAATACACATGAAGAAAGTTAACAAATTCAAGATGCAAGCCACATCACTGAGTAGCAGGAACTGTGAATCAGTTCTAATACTATGTGTTCTCATTAAGTAAGCTCAGAAAATGTACAGTATGTGCAAATTTTTTAGATCTAATACAACTAATGGTATAACTATATAATTTGAAAATGAGGCAACATTACAATATCTGTACAAGTTCATTTAGCTGTGAACAAACTTACAATATACGTACATGCTATTTACACAAGCATTTTAGATGTAATTAGTGTCATAAAATTTAAAGTGTTACAGAACATCCTATGATAGCTGTGAAGAAGAAAGTACAGAGAGAAATGATGAAAATGTAGATAGCCTTTTAAAACACAAATCTCATTGAAGTAATAAATATCTATGAAGTAATAATGACAGCATTTCCAAGAGAAAAAAAGAGATTTTTTAGAAAAAAGATGAGTTTTCATCATTTATCTATTATTAATTAGCTGTGATATAAACAGTCCTTATTTACCTCCCTTGGAGAATTTACAGATCTCCTGTAAATTACAGTTTGGCAACACAGCAAAATGAATTTAATTGTTTTTAATTGAAAACTGATCTATTACGGCAGTATCGATTTTACCTCTAGAATTATAAGCCTACTGACATTTCAGTAATAAAACTTCTATTTTCTCTGATTTTTTTCACCAAAAAAAGAATCAGATTCAGCTCAAATTTTATCTTAAATCTAAATCCACATTTTTTTTAAGGTTTGAATATGTTCCTTTATTTTTCACCTAGATCTTCATTCCTAATAAACACTTTGCCCTTGTTAAAATCAATCTTTGATTCTTAGGTGTTTTGACTGTTTCTCATGGACTGGGGCTGAGAATAAGTCATATAAACTCAGTTTCTTACCAGAAGGATCCAGAAACTAAGACAAAGTTTAGAAAATAAAATGATGGACTGAAGACATTCCTCTGTCAGTGAATTATTTCAAATTGGCTGCCTGGAGATGAAGCATTGCAGGTATTGATGGTAAAGACTGTTGAAACAATAAAGGAGTTCATAAGGGAGTGAACAAAGGAACAGAACTGCATGTAGGATGGTCTCAGCTCCTACTGGGGTTACTGTTTGTCCCCTGTGGATGCAAACTCTTTGCCCAGAAGGCACTCCCTGAAGGCTGGTATTTTGGTTCAAATATCCTGTCTCGTAAATTCAGACCTATCTCTTCATACTCTGCCTGTAGCTTGAGCATGCATTTCCAGAATGCTGATAATGATTCAGGGATTTTCTGAGCTAGATATTGTTTTAGTAATTTCATATTTAATAAACCCCAATGGCCTTTTCTTCCATTTATTTGTCTCGTATTTTGAATCTACCTCCACCATCCTCCATCATCTACCTCCACATGATCTCAGGGTAAGGAGTTTCTCAGTTTAACTACATGCCCTATAGAAGAAAAAAAAAAAATTTTATATTGTGTGTTTGAAATATGACGTTGCATAATTCCACCTGGTATCCCCAGTGCTGAGAAACAATGAATGGTCATGCTCTGTTCATCGTTAGCTACAGATTATGCACAAAGTGAAGAACCATGTATATTTCCTTTATTATTATTCTTTTCCTAAAGTTTCCATTTACAGCAATCAGTTACATGTCACACAGAAATGCAAAAAAAAAAACTATATTAATAGTTTAGTATGATATTTCATATAGTGTACATAGGTTTGCATCTGTTCTTACATTTTTATCCTTTGTCCCAACAAGTCCCCTACAGATCTCCATTACCAATAATTGCATTTAGAGCACTAAATTTGATAATGTGTGCTTATCTGATTATCTATTTTGTAACTTCATACTTCCCCTGTTACAGAGTTATTCCAAGATAAGCTGTATCTGGGCCTTTCAGGCCCATTTACGCCAATAGCAGCATATACTTAGGTGTGCATTCTCAAATACAGATTTTCAGGGCTTTGGTTTATTGCTTGCATTAAAGAAAAAAAACTATATGCCCATGGCAAACTATGACTCCTCTCTACATTTTTGTTTTACTAGTTACACAAGATGACCTTCTTTAGGAACACTCTTCTCGATGTAATAGAGAATAAAAATGCCTGAGCAAGCTGAATATGAATTAGATCCAGAGCAAGATGCAGAATAGTAACATCTTTTAGGAATGTAAATTCCGCGATTTGGAGATAATTTGATCAAAATGCCCCTCTATCTTTTGTTCTACTATTTTTTTTTTTTTTCTTTTCCATGCACTAATCTTGTATTTCCACCGCATGCTGTGTAATGCAGTTGTATCAGTCTGAACTTGTATCAGTTTAGGATCTCTGTGTTGTATTCCATTGCACTGGAAAATCAATTGTCATATAAAGAGTCCTTATATTTCCTGGAGCATTATTTTTTAATAGACTTTCTGCACTGCTTTGATTCCATTTTAATTTAACATAGGTGTTGGGACTTTTACATGGAGGTACCTTGAACATTACCTTTAATAATGCTTCTGTAGACTTGGTCATCTCTAGTACTCATCTGACAGTACAGCATTTTTGATGTTTTTGATTCCAGTGGCCCAATCCATAGGCTTTCTCCACTGTTTCGGTGATCATCCATATAATTTCTTAAATTTTGTGGAGATAAAGGGTCAATTGTGGATCAGTGCTAGGATTGTATATGGAAGTGAAGTTAAAGGTGTAAATAATAATACTAAGAAAGTTTAACTGTGAAACTGGGACAAAAAAGACCGAGAAACAAGCAGAAAATTATACACAAATTAACTCATATCTCTTAAGACAAGTTCCAAAGAAACAATAAGCTAATGTTTCCACTTAGACATAGCTACCCCTTAAAAACATGATTTTTTTCCCATCCAATGCTGGTTTCAGATACATATCTGAGCAATAATCAGGTTTAATTTTCATTTTAGTCTCTCTCAGGGAGAGGGGGTAAGGGGCAAAATCCAAGCCCTCTTCTTTGGTCTATGTAGCTATAATGTGATACTTAACACTATTAAAGCACTTTGAGTCTTCAAAGTACTTCAAAATGCTGAGCTCTGTAGCATCAAAAAATGTTAGTTCCGTTTTACAGATAGACTAGAAAAGCTGGCAAGCCTGCAGAGCAAGCCATTCCCAAAGCTGGCTACAAATCCCAGCAGTCCCAGCTGCCACTCCCAGCCTTAGATCACTCTGCTGCTCTTCCATGTTTGAGTAACATGATGGGCCTTTAACATTCCTGAGTAATTCTGCTTGCCAGTAGATGATTGGTTCCTTGGTGGGCAAGGAGAGGAAAAAAAAAAAAAAAAAAAGAGGAAAGTGAAGAAGTAAAGAAGAAGAAAGCAAAGGTGATTTCACAGTCCCATCACTCAGCAGTAAGCTGTTTTTAGGGCCGCTGCCAAAGGAAGTACAAAGACATCAGTTAGACTGCTGGGAATGACTACAGCCATATACAATCCTCCATACTTACTCCAATTAGTTAAAGGTTCATAGGAACTTGAGATGAAAAATCCCTTCTGTGTTATTGCCCTTTATATCTTCTACCTGAAGTCTGTGATGCATCTAATAAAGATATATTTGTAGCTTTTAAACACACTGGAGACAAATTTTATAAAGCTGTCAATATTAACCCAACTCCTCTTTCAGTGGGATCTTCATCACTGTGCGGCAGAGCATACTGACTGATTTTGAACAGCTTGTCTTACAACAGGCTGGTACATATTTATTTTTCATACAAATGCTAATAATTTAATTACAATATGCCAATTAGAATGTTAGCAGTTTTTTGTTGTTGTTGTTTTTGGTGTTTAGTTTTTGTTAAAAATTCATTTTAACAACTCATTGTAAAATTTGTAACTTTTGTTGCAGAAAATAAATGAAAAATGACTTTCTGACTGTTGCATTTCTAACAATACTCATTAACATGTTCTTGTCTTTCCTCCTGCTTGCAACTAAGGATCCTGCATATAGAAATGCATTCATTAAAATATAATAATAATAGTACACGATGTTTCCCAAATTAAATAACTTTACAAAACACTGAACCCATATTGCCTAATTAATATCAGATTAGCAGAAACAAAGGCTTCTTTTAATATGATGTGAAGTATGCTGAAATGGACTCTTCAAAGACCTGAAATTATTGTGTTTCAAGTTGAACAATATTTATGCTTCTTTATGCATAAACATGTGCATATAGAAGAATTCACAATTTGTTGAATACACTATGCACAAGGATGCAGGCACTTGCCACGCAAAGGAGTTGACTACAACTGTAATCAACGTATGATGCATATATATGTAAAATCTCTGGCATCATAACACAAATATGAAATACTTCATGAAAAAATGTAAAAAAAAAGTAGAATCTATCAAAAAATCCTACAGGTATTGTATAGTTGCAGAACCTACAATAAAATTAGCATCTAAAAGGAGAACAAAACAGGTCAGTGGTGAATAAAAGAAATCAAATCTCTCAATCTAGTATCTATTACAAATAATAGGCAGTGAAAGAAAGAAAGCATGAAACTTGGAAACTTTACAAAATGAACGTTTTAAAGTGCTGAGTCAACAAACCCCGATATTAACCCCAGATAGGTGACCAACATTTACATGAAAGTTAAAAATGTCCTATAAGCATTTACAGGATCCAACAATTTCAAAGCAACATTATTACGTTTTAGGGATTTTTAGAGTAGTTTACACAAATGACAGTGAGATTGTTATGAACTCTGCTTTTTTAGAAAATTACATTCTGAGCAATCTTTCTATATTATCAACTTAATGTTTATTTATTTATGCCATTTATACCACTCAGAAAAAGAGCGTACATAAATTTAAAACAGCAGTTTTTATTCAACATAGCTAAATGTCTTTCTCAATGTATTTATTTGATCTTATACAAATTTTTCCGTCTGTTCTTCTGATAAAATATTAAACCTGATTGCTTTTGAAGACATGTTATGCTGTATAATAATTGAAGTTGTTTATAAACATTTAAAGTTCCTAAGTGTAACATTATACTCTATAATAATTTGTTGATTGAGCTGGCAGAAGACAATGGGTTTTGATTAGACAGTGCCGTCTCATTAATATGTATGGTTCTGTTTCTCCATTTTGTTCCCACTTATATGTGTGCATTCAGAGTGGGGGAACAATTTATTTTTTATTAATATTGGTTCTGCATGATTTTACATAATTGCAGTCTTTCTAAGACTTCTTCCAAAGTATTGAAACTCTGATTACCAATGACCTATTTATTCCTGTCAGTTTGATCAACACTCACCTGAAATCAACAACTTAATTAAAGCTACTCTGGACGTGATGGTGGAAGAATCTAGGTTATTTGTAAACAACACAGAGCACTAAAGGCCATGCCAGTCCTTGGCTTCTCCAAAGGGTAAGCAAAACTTAATTTTTTGCTCTGTTTTGACAAGGAGGTAGACAAACGACAGATTTCTCATGAGAAGAGGGAGAACAGTAAGCCAGGGCAGGAAATTCTGGAACTTCTATTCCCACATGTGAAGCGAGATCAGTGACTGAACGCTGGGGAAGCAGGTGACCTGATTCCATCACTAGTGGTTTCTCTAGATGCTCCAATGTTTCCATCACTGGCAGCAGCTCTGACTTTTCAGAATAGTAAGAATCGTTAGGGTTGTATGAAGGCAACTAGGCAACCTTCTCCTGAGGTAGCATTAATATAATTGCTCTTCCTGGATTTGATGTTGATGTTTTATTTATTAATTTAATAAGAAAAAAAAATTTTTTTTGAGCTTGGTTGTTCATTAATCTTTCCCCTAAGTCTATCCAGTCTTTAGTCCTTTCTGCATATCTCTTCTATTTTCTTCTAATATATGGTGGAGGTAAATGAACCTCCTTATCACTGGAACTTCATGATTCTTTTTAAGATATTTAATCAGCCCAGTCATGGAATCAGACTGCAGTAGAACTTCGTGTAGCTGTGTCCAATGTGCCATAAACCTCAGAGTAGACTGAGTAGTACTTATATTCACAAAGTAATTTGAAAAGCATTTTCTGAAAACTAAACCTCCTTTAAGATGATTTAAGTTTAGCTTAAGGTTAGCTTAGCCCAGTTCAGCCAGGAGGCATCTACAAATATATATATTATAATATGTATATTATATAATATGTATATATGTACACAATTTTATATATATATATGTTTATATATATGTAATACATACATGTATATGCCTCCTGGCATATGCATATATACATGATTTTCATATATAGAATCACAGAATGCTTAAGGTTGTAAGGGACCACTAGAGATCATCTAGTCCAACCCCCCTGCACACGCAGGGTCACCTACAGCAGGTGGCTCAGGACTGTGTCC